>JASVER010000094.1:3742357-3765220 GCA_030449065.1 Oceanodroma leucorhoa
AGCCACGTACGCAAGAAAGAAAAGTGAGAAGAACCACACTTTGAGGTGCCAGCTTCGTTTCCACCGACGGGTGACAGCCGTCACGCACCTTTCGGCGGCGGAGCCGAAGAGCGGCGGTGCCGCCTGCGCGGCCGCGAGAGRAGCCCGGCCAGGCCGCGTGGCGGGCACGCGAGCGCGCTCACGAGCAGCGCGGCCTCCTCCGTACCTGTTACTGACGCGCATTACGCAACGGATAACGGAGCGCGGCCTGCCGGACCTCCCCGAGCCGCCGGCGCGCCCCGTCACCGCCTCCTCTCCCCAGCGAAACGGCGGCGCCGCGGAAACGCTCGGTCGCTGCCGACCCCAGAAGTTCGTGCTTCCCGGCCGAGAAACGGGAACGCTGTAAAGATCCCCGGCCGCCCGCCCCGCAGACCGAGAGCCGGCCCGCGCCCCGGGGCCATCGCCTCAGCAGCCCGCGGCCGCCTCACCGGGCCCGAGGACGCGGAAGCGCCTGCCGCAGCGAGCGCCCGGCGCCCCCTCGGGGCTCTGGCCCAGCCCCGGCGCAGCAAGGTGACTCGAGGGACGCCCGCCTCAGCCCCGACGAGGGCCGGAGGACGCCAGCGGGCTCCGCCCGGACAGCGCCGGGGGCCCCGGTGGAGGCCAGCCACGCGCCCCGCCCCACCACGGCCCGGGTCCCCGCCGCTACCTGCCTGCCGCGCTGCCTCCGGGTAGAGGACTAGGCGCCCCCAAGCCCGCATGCGCGGCGCCGCCGCCGCGCATGCGCACCGGCACGCCTGCCGTTGCTCTGGCTCCTCCTGTCAGGGCTGGCGGGCGCCGCGCGGCCCCGCCCTGCGCGCGGGCGGGGGCCGGCAGAGAAGGGGCTCTTTGCTGCAGCTGCCGCTCTTCGCCGCCCCCCGCTGCTCGCAGGAAGGCTTCTCCGCGCCAGGCCCCCCTGCTGGTGCGAGAAACGGCGGCGAAGCGGCCGGAGCCGACTCTGATCTCGGCGGCCAGCAGAACGTTGTAACACCCGCTCGAGGTGCGCGTGGGGGAGGGAGGAGACCGATCACCAGGCCTGGTATTAACTGCCCAGGCCCACGTTAATTAGCTGCCCCCTTCACCCAGCCTGTCAGCGAGTCAGTGCGAGACTCCAGCGGGTGCTACGGCTCCTCTCAAACGCTTCAGCTACCTTAACAACCTCCGTGCTTACGGCCATCCCTGTTCTGAACTACTGCTCAGACAAAGCCTTTGTTAAGGGCCGCTATAGCCCTGAGGCTAAGGAAGGAGATAGGCACASCCAATCCTGATGTAAGACCTTGCAACTGGGACAAGATCAAACACTGACAGAACGGTGCAGCCACTATCGCTAGCAAACCCCAAATGCTGGTCTGCATATGCATAAGGTTATGTATGCACAAACAATAGTATATGCCCATTTACACAGATTCCCTATGATAAGCACAAGGTTTGCAGCTGTTGCCTCCTATGATTACCTGCTATCTTGCAGTCCAGCTCTGCAGGAGGAGGAGGGAAAGAACTAAGTAACCCAAAGCAGCCCAGAATAAGGGCCAGTTAACTGGGGGGGGGGGAGCATGTGTGGTGGGGAGGAAGAGAGGGAAAAAAAGACTATTTATATAGTTCAAGAAAAGCAAACAAACAAACACTGAACAAGCCATTTTTCTTCCACCTAGAAGAATTCGGTGTTATGGAGACAGACTGCAAGGCCAGCAAATTCTGCCTCAAGTCCAAGTAGTCTTCTGGACTACCCGTTGAGGATGATGGAGAATGCATCACTGTAATGCTGTGTGCTGCCTAGGAAACACTTGTAAACATGGTAAGCTTGTGTTACTGCTTTTTGATGGTCTTAAAATTACAGCTAAAAAAAAAAAACCCAAAACAAAACAGGATTACACATTCATGATGGAATTCTCACTTCGTTTATTCCCACTGATTATTGAAGAAAACACTGAATACATCAGCTATATATATTTTTACTATGAAGCATGAGAAGACTTCACATAGTACCAAGTTAACTTCTAGTCACCTTACATACAACTGCATGCATTAGGGCTGGGGAACATTCCCAGAAAAATAATTAAACTCCCAATAGGAAAAGCAGAAGAAAATAAAGGGATAAGCAAGAGCATCAGTCTATAATCTCCATTACTAAGACTGATAAACACTAATTATATAAGAACTAGTTGTTCTGTAGGCTTAAGTCAGATAAAAATAAGAAACAGTATTACATCCATCTTTGTTTTATGATTCAAGTCAGGTTAAGTAGTCTGACAATACAGATGCAAACTCCTCTCTGCCCTCATAAAGGCAGATAGAGGACATAATCATTAACAAATGAAGAAAAGTATTACATAATCAGCAATCGTCAATTTGACGATGTATAAAATAGTCTTTGCCTTTTCAAGCTTGCAATTCTGTAAAACATTTGCCCTATACTCCTACAAAGTATTCAAATACAGTTGCAGCAATACATTCCATGCTGATGCTCTATAATACATCAAAGTTAGTAGTTTACTACTTAGAACTAGTTAAGTTTAAAGTTAACCAGCAGAATCCCTGTCCCAAATACAACTAGTAATGCAATCTTGACGGGACCTCCTCTCACATCCAGAATAAATCATTGTGAAAGGTAATGACTAAGAGGAGCTATAAAATCAGAGCTGACAGGTTTGTATACAAAAAAGTGCAGATTGACTCTACAGGAGTGGTAGAAATGCATCAATTAATCAGACCAGTCTTCTGGGTAATGGCAAGTTGAACAAAATATAGAATACTGCAACTGATAGTACTACAACATAGCTAGGAACAAAGAACACGGGTCACATGCAACAGGAGAATGGTCACATTAGCATAAGGCCCTATTGAAAGGTTTTAGAAGTAAGGACACAGAAAAAGCTTAGCATGAGCCTCAGCACTGCACCAGGACACTTAACACAGAGATGAGGAGATACAGATAGTAGTTGAAAATGGTATTCCTTAGGAGTCCTTCAGGACACAGCCAGCTTTCTCATTCTGGTGTCTACACATACATAAGATACAAAGAACTAGAAACAGATCAGAAGAAAGATCTAGCACACCAATATGCAGTTCTGAGCAGGCAAATGCCTACATCAGTTCAAAATTTCAATCTTAACCACGAGAAGGCTGGTTAACCAAGAGAAGAGGTGCAGTCTGTCTTCAGAAGCAGGATTGTTGCTGCTAGATTAAACAGTTGTCTGTTCAAACCTACGTTAGACAATTTTATATATTATTTAAATTGGGTGGTTGGTTTTTTGGTTGTTTTTTTTTTTGTGTGTGTGGTTTTTTTTTTTTTTTAAACCAAACAAAAAACTGCTAAAAACCCGAAACTTCGCTTATTCTTCATCACTCGACACTTTTGGATCAAGGTTTGATGTCAAAAAAAAAAAAAAAATTAACATTTACATAAAAAATAGGATCTGTGACCTTCATCAAGAATCGATCTTTTTGTCTTTAAAAATTTACGCGGGTGTAAATCTCTGAATGTTTAAGAATATCGGGAGAAAAAGAAAGGTAGGTTAATTTTTCTCTCAAGGTACCAGGACAAATGCACCACAAGGTGAAGTATCAACACTATTCAGAGACTGTAGTGTCTCTCGTCAGAATTCTTATCCCCTTTCTTTACTCTCCAGGGAAACTCAATGCCATTTCTCTGCTTCCTTTCATAGCATTTCTGAAACGTGGCTGTTTGCTCTCAGCTGCCTCTTCTGACACTAAATTAGCATCAGAGCTACACCCACAGTGCTGTTCTGTATTGTGTTTCCTTTACTTTGTAAATAAAAGCAAGGTCCACCCTGGCAAAAGCCTATGTCTACAAACATAACCTCCACATTGTGTCACATGCAATGACAACATTCTTTTGTTTTAATGAATTCTTTTGTTTTAATGTTGTTTTACAACGGTCGTCTGCATTGCTGTACCACTCATAAAGCCCATTACACTAAGAGCTAAGCGCATAAAATAAGAACTGCAAGCACTCACACACCTGCTTACCCAACTGGAGAAATGGATATATAGAAAAACTATTCTGGAGAACTTCTGAGGAGTTCTCCAGAATATGCAAGTGCACTCTAATTAAAGACATAATGAACAAAGACAGAGGCAATTGTATAAGAACAATCTATACACAGGCACACATCCTTGTGGTTTTAAAAACCACAACAGCAGCTCTTGCAGCCAGTTTCAGTTGGACAAACTCTATAGGGAAGACATTAGCAGATACATTATTTAGTAGAAGAAAAGCACACCACTTTTAAAACCGCAAAGTTGGCAGCAGAGCTAGTGCAGAGGAGGCAGAAAATAATCCTTTCATGTACATCAAGAATTTCCACACGTTTACAAAATCTCTGCATACCTCGCCAAACCTGTAATAGACTCTTAGCCAGTAAACAAGGATTAGTTTCTGGATAAGGGAAACATCCACAAAGCAGATACAAATTTGTTCAGAACTGGCAAGGGAGGGCTCTTGTCTAAAAGAAACGACACTTCAGCATGCACGACGGTGTAATGTTCTGTGTTCCTTACAGGGGAAAACGTGGAAACCTTAGGATTTGCTCTGGATCTCTTAAATCATTTCAGTAGGACATTTGGGGCTGAATAAAAGGAGAAAGCCAGAATGAGGCTGGGGAAGAAGGTCACTAATCCACGGCCGGGGCATATTGAACATTGATTTGTCACAGGGAGAGCAGCTAGGAGGAATCTGTGGACAAGATAGAGTGGCTGAAGGAAGGACAGAAGGGCAGATCACATGCTCCTTATCATAGGTCAAGAGGGAGAAAGCTGCCTTTGCACCTCAGGCTGTGCTTCTGGGCTTTAGTGCGCACATCTTTTCCAGACCAAAATCGGCAAGCCAGTTAGTTCTCCGTGACATTGCTCAACATGCAGAATTTTTTCAGGACTGTGACCGTGGCTTCAGTTCGTCTTGTCAAAGACTAGTCAGCAGAGCAGCACAATGATCACACCTGAGCACCTGCCAAAAGACTAAGAGATATTAGTAATGCAAAGCAGTATAAAGGGATGTGCATTTTAATCTAGAGTTATTTGTGCACTGTGCCACAAACTCAGGTCTCCTCTTCCACGAGCTAACAGCAGCAACTAAGGAAACATCAGCCTGCAACAGATAAGCACCTAAACACCTTACATTTATTTCAGTCCATAACCCTGAATGATAAGCAATAGTGTGTCCAATAGGCTGACCCAGTGCTAGGAGATTCCCTCTCCCTAGGCAAGCGAGTTAAGTGAAGATTAGTTTCTTTAAAAGCTCAAAAGAATATTTTAAAGTCTGGATGCCTCAAACATTTCCACCTGGTGTCAAAATGACCTGTAAAGTTTAACAATGCTGCAAAGAAAGCAACTGGCCCAGCAGATTTCACATTCTCCATTACTGGAGGTTTTTGACAGCAGCCAACAGAGACATGAATAATGGTTTAAAAATTCCACTTCAAGATGGGAAAGAGTCTTCCAAAGACACGTACCTCATTTCCTTTTCCCATTTGCTCCAGTTATTGCAGAGCATTCTATAACTATGTGCCAAGGTGCAACTTCAGCACTGGAATTTAAGACATTTCTGCCTTTCAAGTTTCTCGCTAGTCTTAGGTGTTCTAGTAATATATTTTTAAGCAAAAAATATTGGAGCAGTTAGCTGTGCAAATAAGCACATGGGCAGTCTTTTTTTGGCCTGATTTATATGTTCTGAAAAGCCTGCCTCAACAGGTTTGCTGGCTAGTGAGGAGTCATAATACATTGTTTTGTGTAACCAATATTAAAAGTTTTTTATACTTTCATCTACCCAGTGGAAGTAAGACTTCTGGGTGCTTTTTTTTCCACCCACCCCTCTTCAAATATACATTTGAAAAGAGAGACATAAACAGAGTCTGAGATATAAGTGCTGTAAGAATAATCTTATAATAATTACGGCACTTAAATTAACTGCTGCAAGAATAATGCTCTCCTAATACAATCCTTCTAGTYGGGAGGATATATATGAAACAAACTGGTCTCACACTGAAGTTTCAGAACTATTTAAGTTTTCTTAATTGTGCAATGCCAGTACTAATTCACTGCCATGGCCAAATCTGATCTATGGTTATTTATAAAGTGCCTGCTGCTACACACAGATGCTGTAGATTACCTACTCAAGTAATTTATGCCGGCAGTTTGTATTAGCAAAATGTTCATTCGAACATGTCCACAGACATAACTACTCAAACTGCATTAAAAAAATAATAATAATAAAACCTCATACATATTACTTAATGAGACAACTTGCAATGACTACACAAAAGCAATGGTTTTACTTCCAAGTCTTTCAACCTCAACAAAGTAAATAGCAAAAAAAAGTTACATTATTTCCTCCAAGAACTGCCCAGTTTTTAGATACTAAACAGTTAGTGATGTTTGCACAGACTATGTCTGTGTATATGATATTAAAACATGGAAGCATCAGAACTCTGATCATCTTTTGCAGAACTACAAGAAACAAGCTTAGAAGGCTTGTTTGGTTTCAAATATCCAGACTTTTCTAACAATGATCACAGCCTAAGGGCTACTAAAATTATTAGAAAAAACCCTAATAGCTTGATCACCACAGGTATTATCAAATCAAAGCACGTAGCCTTTTATAAAAGGCTAATACTGTTTTGCAAAACCTTCCAGCAACTCCAAAGAACCAGGATTAATTTTGATTGACAGCCACCATCTTCAAACCAAGCCACCAGAAATTTCATAACATGAAACATTTTGCCTTTACGTCAGAACTTTCTGCTCCTCAGGGGTTAAACAGAAACCTGTGATCTATTGTCTGATAGTTTTTTACTAAATCCCAAAGCAAAAGACAATATGCATTCTCTAAGGGGTCTGACTGCCACACCACCTTTCCCACAGGTTTTTCTATTATCGCAGCCCATGCAGTTAAACACAATGTTTTAATCAGCTTTAAGGGGAGCCGGCAGGGGGGGGGAGGGAGAGAGAGAGAGAGATCAAAATGAGATCTTACAGGATGTAATCTTCACTAGACATTCTGTGCTAGTGCCATGGACTTGCTTTAAACATCAGTAATGTACACTTTTCACAGTAACATCCAAAGAAAGAATATGCACTTTGGATATTCATAAGAAGGTATGAAAACATCTCTCTAGGTTACAAACCTAGAAAAGCAGTTATTCACTCCGATCCTTTGGCTCTCGGTATTTCCACTGGATATAGTCAAAGATGTCTTTTTCACATTCTACCGGCAGGGCCTCCCCAGCAACTCCTGCAAGCAAATTACAGATGCTATTTGAAAGGTGAAAGGTCTATACAATCCTGAAATGCCAAATGCATTGCAAGATTAAGACAAAACTGCTGTAAGTAAAACAGACTTAAAAAAAAAAAAAACAAACAAAGAACACCCCCCACGGACCTTTTCATATAGTGTTTAGGTACTGATCTCATTAGTGTTAAAGGAAATAAGGTAATGAATTAACTTTGGGGCCCTATGGTTATGCAGTTAAATATATTTATATTCACACGTGTGTGTGTGTGTATGTTAGCCCCCCTCCAAAACAAAACAACTGAAGGACATGATATATCTTGTTTAAAGAAGTGGGAAACCACATATGTGCTGTGCATGACACTGAAAAAACAATCTTTAGGTCAATAAGACTTTAAGTAGATTAGGTGGCCCAAAGAGGTAACTTTGTGCCACAGCGCTGCCTATACGTAAGTAGGCTGCCTCTTCCTGCTATAATGGTGTCCAATACTAAAAAGGACACTGAAAAATTTCATGAACTACAGTATTTATCAGAAGTATTTCCAGTACACTGAGAAACCAATTTAAGGAGAAGAACACAAAGCATGTAACCAGAAAGAATACTCTGTGCAAAGGCCCAGACTGACCAGTGACACCCAAGGGACGGATTGTATACTCATTGATCGTGAAGCCCATTTCCAGAGCATGAGTTCTCATGTTCTTATTGAATATATCACTTCCTGTGAAATACAGTACACCACAGTAATACTGATCTTTGGGGATAAGCCTAGAATAAAAGTGGAAGAAAAGTACAGATTTAGAACAAATATGTAACAAAAATGTTACAAGTCATTTGGAATTCAGCCATTCAGACACTGTTCTAGGTTTACTTCCTATTTATATGCACACATTCTGCAACTCTATACATTTGATTTTCCCACAAGCCAGATGCAAGAATGAAATGAACTGCATATCAAAGAAAGGTTCTGCATCTACCCTGACCCAGAAATTACTGGTGTTCAGCCACTACATGGTTATGGTGCTTGCACTCCTGCCAAGAATCAATGTCAAAGCAGTATGATAAAGTAGGTCACAATTCTGAAACTGGATACAAAGTCATGATTTGAAATACAGCATTCTTGCTAAGAACCTGTTGTAGATACTGGCAGTTGTACAGTGGCTTCCACACTGCAGAGGAATTAGAAACCTAGTAAATGCCATGTTCTGAATGTGGAAGTAGAGATTTGAATGCAGAACTTGATGCAGATGCCTACGATGTAGCAGTCAGATAAACTAGGTGTTTTGGGGTTTTTCGGTGTGTGTACCGGATATCAATTCTCCTGTGCGGATAGGCTGTTCCATCTTCTTTATTTGGCAACTGACAGACACCCTGTGAAGGAAGTAAGGAAAGCAAGAAATTAAAAATTAAATTAAGCAGATTTCAGATCAATCTTCACCTCCCCACCCTTAAACAACTTCTAAACAATCCTCAGTCATTCTGGAGAGCAAAGTTAAATTTCCACTGAACCAATTAAATATTTTACTAGAACAGCTGGATGTCATAGTACTGTGAATCACTATTTTACAGTGCTAAGAGGACCGTAGTTCAATGTAGCATATAACTGCTTTTTAAGTTTATATTACAGCAGGAAGGATCACAGGACTTCTCATTTCCCATTCCTCTGCCCTAATTATTATCAGGCTCTTCAGTATGCACAAACATCAGCAGGTTACGGAAAATGCAGACGAAGCTCAAGCTAATACAAATTAAAAAAAAAAAGAAAGCTTTTTTCTTGAGAAATCCTCTGCCACTTTTCATTTCAAACTGCTTTGTAATCTTCATGCCATTCACATATCAGCCTTTTCTTTTTTTCCCTAGTCTATGATCACCTTAAATGACAACGCAGCAGGGGGGACGGACGTGAACCATAAGGAATAATGAGAAGTGTTTACATACTAAACCATTTCACCAATTGCAGCTTCATGCTGAGACTTCTCCTTCTATTCTTAGCTTTGTTTTGAAAGCTTAACATTGCTTATGCTTTTAAAGTTATGTTGTCTGTCTCCTTACCGAGACTTGCTTTTCTCAGATTCTCAGCTGCAGTCGTATTTCCCTTTTTACAACATTCCTTTCTTAGCTTCCACTTTGAAGACCTATTGCACAACTATTTAAGACTGACAGGATTATATGGAGCAAATGGTCAAACTATAATAAGCTTGTTGAACTGGGAATGCAAACTGGGAATGCAGTGTCTCTGCTTTTGGCTTACAGATACACATTTAGCTTTAAACCCATATGGTATTCACACTTAAACTATTTGGCAAGAATGAGAGTGACTTTCACTTATTCCTCCTAAAGATCAAGCCAAAAAAAAGCTATCAAGTTTCATTCCCTCTCAGAATGCAAACAAACAGAACACAAACTAAACTGAAGACAAGTTCTCAGAGTTCTTTTAGCTCTTATTTTAAGCAAAACCAAACCAACAAACAAACAAAAAATAATCAAGTGCTCCAACAGCCCCTTTCATCTTGGAAAAGCAAGTATCTTTAACTGTAGTATTATATATTTAAGTATTTATGCCTTCCAAAAGATTAGCTGAATATAACGGTATCTTGATTCTCGAATAGAAATTTGTAAGTCATGCCCCTTTGGTGAACGCTCCTGCAGGACCGCTCCTCTGAGCTTCCAAGGAATTCCATAAAGCCAGTATGAGTGACTGACAGGAACTAACCAGTCATCATTTCCACTCAGTATTGCTTATGGTTCTACACTTCTGTCAGAATTAACTTTTAACCAGCCTGCCAGACCAGGATACCTGGGGCCTGTAAAGAAAACTAAGCGAAGCACGATAACACCCAATCCACACTGCTGTGAGCAAGGGACCTAACAAAATGAACGTTCCTGTAATTCATTACTTTCTTTAGGCATCCCACATATTCCCTATTATATCCTGAGTCTAGCAGCTTATCCCTTAAATCTGCTTTGCAACAAAATTGACAAAAAAGGAGACAAAAGTATTAGACAAACCAAGGTAAACATAGGCCCGAGATCAAAGATAAGTGTTTCCAAGATCTTGAGGACAGTTACAAAAGTGGTCACTGGTGCAACTGAAGAAGTGAGGTTGTGCTAAGGTTCTGGAGAAACATCAAGCAAATAAGAGACACAACTGGCATTGTGTGATGAAGGTTATCTCAGTGGGGTTCAGAACTACATAAATACATGTAGATTTTCTAACATTGAAATCTTACCATGAGAGAATCACTAAGAGTTGACTGCAGAAAGTTTTTATGGGGGGAAGAGGGGGAATTTAAAAAAAAAAAAAATAAATTCATAACTCCAGCAGTCCAAACAACGTATCTTGTGTATATCCTAGCTTCTGTCAGGAAAGGTAATCCCCCCCGCAACATCCCTCACCACCAAAAAAGCCTTACCATGAATTTGGTGTCACCTTTAGACAGCATATCTGTGACAAAGTGGACTTTTTCCAGTTGTTCTACAACTTGACGCAGAAGTTTTGACTAGGAACAGTGACAACACAGAAGAAATTATTTCACAAGTAACAAGAATATCTTACCCATTTACAAGAGAATGGCCCACATAAGTACAGGACATCACTATAATTATATATATATATTATTGTACATGAAATTTGACCCAGAGGGGAAAAAAGAGATAATAATACTGAGAAAAAGCTAGTAAAATTACAGTTGTGCAACGTAAAAAAAATTTCCACAGAAATCCCCATGTCACATTGCTTTTGTGGGAAGTGATAAAACTTGTTTCTTGGTTTGAGTTTTCAACTTTTAAGCAATGACTCTATAGAAGCAACACAAGAAATACAAACTGTCATTAAGACTTCTTCAGAGTTAGTCGCAAAAGATTACAAGGGCAGCAGGACATTTGCTTCTCGTCCAAAAGATTATGGCTACATAAAGAGATACTTACTCTACCTTTAATCCCTGCTTTATCCAGCTAGCTGTTACAGTTGTACCTTGTAAAAGCACATGAATTTGAGGGGGTGGGAGTAGTGTGTGTGAAGGGAGGAGGAGGGACAGAAGGATAAGAGTTAACACTGAATAGTTCTGCCAGAGGAACACAACATAATACATGGACCTGAGAAGTGATTATAACTCCTCAAAATAAACATGGGGATCCAAGAGAAGAGTTTACTATTACAGTAACAAAAAGATGCAAGAAGCTGCAATACAAGTCTGAGACTACGCATCTTCTGAATTTAAACATACCCTTGTGGAAGTAATGCACAGTACTGACCCACAGTAGCAGAGAAACACACCTGTTTGGATGATTCAGATGTGAAACTCGGATGTGTTAGGAGAACATCCATATCGCCACTTGACTCTGCGCCTAGGCAAGTAAGAAGCAAAGTAAAATCCCTCTGCATATGACAAAGTATACTAACTTTGGTGAACACCCATCTAACCTCTTCCTATAAAAATGTTTTTCTGGTAGAAAATAGTGAGTCACTATTCAAGATATTTGCGAAAAAACAATCTTAAAGCAAGAGAACCTTGTTCTTCCATCAGAAAGTTTATATCCCCACATATCTCAGAAAATACCCAAGAATTTCTTGCTGGACTCTATAGCAATGAAGCGCAAATGTTGTTAATGTAAAAACAACACAAACAATTCACGTTACAATATACTACCCTTTATGGGGGTGGGGTGGAGAAGCAAGGATTTATGCGGGTGTTTCGTCACTGAACTAACCAGTCAAGACAATACTAACAGGAAAAAGCCGGGTTCCAGCATAGACTTTCTCTCTAGAAGAACAACATATATAGTAATGAATCTTGCTTATTAGCTCAACATAAACATAACAAGATMAGAGAGTACCAACCTCGTCTAAAACTGCCACAGACAGTAGCAATATAGTTTGGGTCCAGCTTCTTTACCTCTTTCAGCACAATTTCCTATGTAAAAAGGAAAGATGTGTGTTTAGGGGTGTCAGTCAGTGCCTCACATCCTCGATAAAGACATTCTTACCTGCATTTGCAGCATTTCTTCTCTCGGGATTCTTTTCTCAAAATCTTCAAAATATCTACATATATAACAATAAAAGTGAAAGAGTGGCAAGGGTAGCATCTTAAAATTTTAGTAAATTAATTAAATGTGTATCAGAGGAAAGAATACAACTTATATTACTGTCACATCACAAAAAGCTCCCCATTCTCACCAAACATCTTAGAAAATATCTTGCCAAGCGATAGTAAAAACTCACAACTGCAAGTTTGACAATGCTTAGAAGGTGGTTTCATTGCATATTATTTCGACTGTATATGAAGAGCTGCTATGAGGTGGGAGCAATATCACTGTATGACCAATTGGTTTATATTTACATAGCCCTCTGAAAATCCAAAAGGTTCCTGACAAAACTCAGTCCACCAGCAAGAAGGAGGAACAGGTCCCTCACCCATGGTCAGAGGTGATCTATGTTGGAAAGAGCTAAATGGAAGATCACAAGTCAAAAACAGCTCCTGATATCTTTGCATGCAGCTGTAAAAAAACCTGCCAGCATGCTGCATGACTGTGGAGAAAAAGAGGTCAGGTGAAACAATGACACACCTGACCAGCAGGCACATTCTTCACCCCTCCAGCACAAGAACCATTGACAGCAGGCACTAGCAGCCATACTGCAGGCTCGGAGCCACATGTTCCCCGACACTCATTACCCAACCACCCGAATCCCAAGCTCTGCAGACAGAGCTTCTGGATATGGGACTCCTCTCCCTCCCCCCCGAGAGCTGCAGTGGAATTAGGAACAAAAAGACCACCACAGAGCACTGAAACCATTCTTTCAGCTCAGCACTCACTGGAGGTTCTGCATCAGCATCTGAGCACAACACTGGAAAAAGACCCAAGGGCGATGTGTGCACTAGCAACATGGATAGGTCAGGTGAGTCTTCTTATACTCGCTTAGCAGTGAAAGGTTTTCCCTTGAATGCTCACACGTATAAAGTCAGGGATGCACACTGGGTATGGGGCTCAGATGAGCAGCGGGAAGGTGACAATCATTGTGTGACCCTTCTCACTCACTGGCAAGCAGTTTCTCCAGATCACGTATTCCGCATCTTTGCCACTGATGTGGAAATGCTACAGCTGGCCCCACACAGAAACAATACAGATACAGGGCTTTATTTGGTTCACTTGCAGCTTCTTGCAAACACAGCTACAGTTCTTCCAGAACTAGCATACTGGAACAGCCACTCAGCAAGCAGCATTCAAGCTGGTAAGTACTGAGGGACAGACACACATTCTGCATGGCATTCTCAAGTTCAGACATGCAAAGGTCTTACCTTGCTCACAGCACATAACAGAAAATAGCCTTGGCCACTTTTATGCAGGTTCCCAAGAAACATCATTGCAACCTTGCTAAAGTGATTCTCCATGAGCTAACTGAAAAAGTCATTTGAAATTAATTTCCTTCTGGATGGAGACTAAGCCTACTGAATTTCAACCCCAATGAAACAAAAGCTCTGAATAACTGCTGAAAAGCATGTAGAGCACACAGAGAGCACAGAACCTTACTTGGCCTGTGTAACCTTACATTACATCCTGGTGTCTGAAGGAGTCATTACAAACCAAGCTCTTGCACCCAAGAAAACTTACTTCAACCCAATTCTCTGGTGATGGGTCAGCTTGTGCTCATTTTTTCTTAGATCTAGAAGAAATAAGAAAAACAAAAATAAAAGTTACTTGAGGACTAAAAATCTTACAGTAAGTTTCCACCAATGCAAAGATGATGCATGCAAAGAATACATAACAAGAAAACAGCAACCTCAAACACAAAGGAAGATACTTTAAACTACTCAACAGCTGATAGGATGAGTACAAATGCATAGAGCACATCCCAATAAAGACTTCCACAGACCATTGACCTCAAAGCCAAAATCCTTGTTATTTTCCATGTAATCTGTAAGTACTTTACTTTGGATATGTATGTAGTGCCTTTAGCCTGTGCACTAACTTTAGCATCTTATACACTTTCCTTAAAGCGTAGGGCATATCTGCTATCACAGTACCACTGCGGAACAGGTAGCGTGACAGAAGAAAAAAACATTATTGGAGTGTGAACTGAGGACTCAAAGTTACACTTACCTTCTAAAGTTTTAATTCCTTCCTCGACAAACTTCCTAGCAGCAGCAGGACTGCAAAGAGACAAGGCAATCTGCCATCAGGAACAGCAAGAATCTTATAACATTGAAAAGGACATCAGAATTCACTATAACTGCCTAGGTTCTTCAAGGCCAAGACTGAAGTTGCTTCTGATGCTTACCCTCTTTTCAGCATTTTCAGTTTGTATTTTCAATCAGAAGAAATGGCTATCCAAGGCTTGGCCTGCACATCTTTTAGCATTGATATAACTATAGAGTGATGCATAATTGTAAAAAATAAACAAACAAAATCTTACCAAATAGGCAATATTGCTTTAGACAACAATACTGAATGGATGATAAGAACTACATTAACCACAATCAGTCTCTGAATCAGCTTAAGGCAACAGCAACACAAAAGTGTCTTTAGACTAGCACTTCAGAAAACCCAGTAAGGCTCCGGTTTGCAACCTACAGTACAGCAAAGCAGTCCCAGCTCCAATTTGGCTGGAAAGTTTGCCTTAAGCACAACACTCAAGTGAATGGCTGAACCTTTTTCCCCTTTAAGGGTTTGTCATCAGATTAATCTGCGTGATTCTGAGGGGAAAGAATGTTTCAACCATGAAGCAGCCGTTCAAGTAATGTTATACCCAGATACCTATCCGAACAACCAGCCTGGAAACATAGTCCCTTCCTAGGGAACTACTCTCCAACTACTGTGAAATCCCATGGTTACAGCTCCACTTGAAGACTTCGAATCCATTTCCTCAATAAAACTCTTACATGACATGACCTGCCATTTACTTCCTTTCTTACCCTTCCCTGCATCTCTTGCCGGATTCCAGACCAAGAGAGGCAACTTCCACTGTCCTGAGACAGGACAGCACCCAAGCTTCTCCTTCTGCATCCCATCCTGATTGCTCAAAGGCATTCTCAAATCCCAGTATATCTGCAAACTTTGAGCACATTTTGCCTCAGAATTACTTGAGAACAATCGCATTCCCTGCCCTCAACCTCAAGGGTTTCAAACGTTGCACAAGAGCCCTGATGGTTTTTTGTTTGTTTGTTTGTTTGTTTGTTTTTTCCTCCATTTGTTTATTTTGTTTTGTTGCCTATTTCAGGGCTCTACTTCTCCTTTTACAAACACACGACAGAGCACCATTGTCCCTGGGCCCAACTTCCCACCAAAAGTCCCAAAGGGACTTCTCACTTCCACTCTTCATAGTCTTTCATGGTTCCTTTCTTGACCAGCTCCTCTCTCCTTCCCCTCTCAGTTTGCACACAGGAGCTTCCCACTTCCACTCCTCTACCACAAAGTCTGTAATTGACGATTCTATACCCTTTCTTTTCAGCCAATCGTGTCATCACAACTACGGTGTCTCAGTGTGGGCACTACAGCATCAGCTCAAACGCATTCTCTTCATTATTTGCAATGACCCAAATTCTGTTCATAACTCCACCAAATAAACAGGAGAAGGAAAAAAAACAAAACCAAAAACCAAACAAACTTTACCCAATGCCAGTAACTCGTGTCAGGAGATTGATAGATGCACTTGTATCATCTTGTCGAATCTGCAGGAACAAAACAACACAAACCAAACCCTTCTTTAATCCATTTGCAATAAACAAAGAAATCTTGAGAAAATAAACCAGCTTAGCCAGATTCTGCTTTGGAGGCTCACTATAAATCAATGCAGAACAGTACCAAGGGTAGTACTGTGTATCACAATAATGCCATATGTACCAAGCCTGAAAACTGCTCAACTACCCATGCTAAAGTGAACAGTATGGTTAAACAACAAAAATCCAGGGCCTTCCAGAGGCAGAATTCCACTTCTCACAGAAGACATTCACATACTGATTATATAACCTAAAATATTTTCACAAATAGACAGTTTTGAGGCCTTGGCTGAGCTTCTCTTTCTTTCTACTCACTACAGACTCCATGTCCGCCATTCTTAAGCTTGACATCATCTCTCCAGGGACAACAGAAATTGCACAAAGCAACCAGGCTACTTTGCAAGTTACAAAGAAAAGCAACTATTGAGAAGAAAAGCAACTATAGAGCGCAAGGGAAAGAAACCCACCTTTTCCAATTTGCGTAGTTTTCCAGTGGATAAGAACTCATCTATCTTGTCAGCTATTTTAGCACCTACTCCATCCTAAGTATGGGGGGGGGAGACAAGTTAACTTCATAATCACTCAAAGCCATTATATCTAGAAAAAAAGGAAAGCTCCCCAGAATTTAGTCCAGAAAGAACTATGAGGCCACCGAGACCATGATAAAATATTGGACTGTAAGGCAGCACAAGAATTCACGGGTACAACACACGCAGCATAAACACTGTAATTCAAGGGCTATATTAAAAGTTCCCCCAAAGCAATAATTCTGAACAAGGCTTTGATTATTACTGCTCAAGTTCCCCGAATTTAGTGAAGCAGTAACAGAGCGAAGGGGAACTTGCCACAACAGAACCCTTTTACAGGCAGAGACAGCTGGAGCCCACAGTTCCAGCTACGAAGYCCCCACAGCAGCCCCACCGCACGCCCGACCCCGCGCCCCGACTCGGCCTCTAGGGAAGAGGAGCCTCGCGCTGCCCCCGCGCTCGCCGGGAGCCCCCGGCACCGCGCCCCGGCTCCAGCCGCCCCAGGGACCGGCAGCCTGGGCACCAGCACCTACCAGCTTCTTGGCTTCGGCCCCGCTCCGTATCTTGCTAGGGTACCGGGAAATAACCGAGGCTGCTTTCCTGCGGAACAGCGCCGGTCAGCACCCGAACGCGGAACGCGCTGCCAGCGCGGCGGCGAGCTGGGCCCCAAGGCGGGGGCGCCGGCGGGGAAGAGGGGGGCRGTACCTGTACGCGTTGTACTTGTGAATGGCCCGGTTCACGTTGCGCTCGTAATTGGCCAGCTCTACGGGGAGAACCACAGTGAGAGCAGCGCGCCCGCGGCCCCAACCGCCCACCAACCGCACGCACCTACCGGTAAGGAAGTCGGTGATGCCCTCGTTGGGGCTCTCCTGGGGGGCCTTCCGCTTGCTCATGGCCGGCAGCGGCACCGACTGGCACCGGAACCCCCGGCCAGAGACCGCAGGGACGCGCTTCCGGCCGTGACGTCACAGAGCATGGCCAGCCTCAATACGCATGCGCGGCGCGCGCCCTCCGGCACTCAGCCTCTGCAGGGGGGCCGGGTTGTGGGTGCGCGGAGCGGGAGCGCTGGGGAGGCGGGGGTGCTGCGGTGGACGGCGAGGAGGCTGCTGAGGAAGGCGTGGTGGAGGAGATCAGCAGATGCGCTGCGTGTGCAGGTGTAGGGCGGTCTGGAGCTGCCGTTGTCATGCGTCCTCCACACCAGCAGAGTCTGCCAGTGACATCTCCTCTGCCTGCACTTAACTCTGCTTGCTGGCACGCTATTGCATAAACAAGATTTTACAGCAGGGTCTGTTTGGCTTGGGCCACTTGTGCTGTCTGAGAGGCAACTTAAGGGCGTGAAGCGAACCCCTGCTTCTGTCACTGTCCTGGCTGGAGCCTGTTTTGCGTTAGCTCAATCTCTCCGGTGTCCGGAGTTTTTAGAGGCTGTGAGTTTTTTTCCTGTTTTTGCTGGATGCTGCTTTCTGAACGGTCTGGAAATGACTGAAAACTTGGTGTGCCATTGGTGGTGTGTGCCTGTATTTTCTGGGAAAAGGGCTGGAGCTGTGGGGTTTTCCTCTCAAATACCGAAACTGAATCGTATCCCGGAAGCAAAAAATTGGAGGTGGGGGAGGGGAGCACTGCTCACTGACTTACCACATCAAGCACGGCAGCAGAAGGAGCCGGCCGTTTCTCACCGGACTGACAAACACTGCTCCGGTGATGAGTCTTTAGGTGTCACAGGGGAAGGGGGAATGTGTGGGCAGTGAGCTCCATAGCAGACTCACTCCCAGGAGTTATGTGCATTTATTAATAAACTATAGCTTTATTCTTTGCACTTACGGCTGTGCTATAGTCCCTTTGCAGTTGGAAGAGCACACGACAGTGTCCAGTGAGGAGATTATGCATTGTGTGTTGGGGATTGAGCAGCTGGTCCCAAGACCTCTCAGACCTCTTTGGGATCCTTGGAGGTTTCTGGAGCAGCCCAGTGCTGTTCACAGGGCTGCAGGGAATTTCCGTTGCATTGCCATGGATGCTCTGGGCTGTTGGTGACATTTTCCATCATCTGGTGGGCAGCCAGTGCCCCTCCAGGACCATGAGAGGTCCCCAGGCCACTCCTGGGTTTGCTCTCTGCACCCCCAGATGTCCTGGGCATGTCTGGGATGAAGGRCTGGGCCAGCAGAAGCAGTGCTGGGAGATGGGCTTTGCACAGAGTGAGCGGCTGCCTGCAGGTGTCCTGTTGATACCGAATACAAAGAAGTATCTAAGAAACAGATGATTGAAATAATGCAGATGGGTTAGGAATGCTTTGTAAATAGATAAACGGGACATTCAGGCTAAAAGGGCCTTGAAACCTTGTAGGATAGACAGGTAGGCTAGCTTTGTGTTTTGAGTAGAATAGATAAGGAAGATATACCGGAGTAAGCTGGTTTGTGCAAGCAAGGGGGTGCAAAACCAAGCCAAGGGCTAAACAGAGCATGCGTAAGGACTGAGTTCAACTAAAGGACACTGCGAGGAAGACTATCGAGGGCCACCAGAGGACCTTGGAAGACCACCTATGGATACAAAAGCGCATGCGTCAAAGACTTTTACATATGTTAATGAGTTCATGAATATGGAGGTTATTTCCCAGGAATGTAATGAATATGTATACCTTAACTGTATATAACTTTTGTAGTTAAGTGATTTGGCACGCACACTAGGTGGAGTGAGCCCCTGTGTGTCCGGCGCCGCAATAAAGAATGCCTGCTTTCTAAAGCTCCAAAACGAGTCTTAGAGAGTTCTTATTCTGCCGACTTACGGTAACAGTTTTGGCGACCCAGATGGGACACTGCTCTTGAGCCTCGACGGATCCTGGGATCGGGGAACCTCAGCCRGCACCGAGGGATTCTCGGAGAGGATTTCTCCCGATCCCCGGACCGAAGAGCCCCTGAGCAAAGACCACTAATTGTGAGTATTAAGGCATTCTTTCAGGAATTTGGTAGGGGTTAGAGTCCTCGGTACCTGCCCATAAGTCGCAGTGAAAGCTTTGCAGGGTTGGGTTGAGAACCCGGGAAGGGGTTAGAGTCCCCATTTGGTAGGGGTTAGAGTCCCCACTTAAGGTAAATACTGAATAAACCCACGGTAATTGTTAAAAGTATTTGTCTGCTTACTGCAAATGTCACAGGGGTTCGAGTGCCCTTTGATTGTTTTGTGTAAGGCTATTGTCTATTGATATAGTGGCTGAACATTTTTGTGGTTGTACTGTGAAAAGTTTGTTTGTGTGATTTCCTGTGTATAAAATGGGTGCTGGATCATCTACGGGTGGGGGAATTTTAAGAAAAACACCTTTGGGTTGTATTTTAACATATTGGAGACAAATCACAAGATCCCCTGGAGGGACCGCAAAAAGAAACGATCTAATTAAATATTGTAATCAGTGGTGGCCATTATATAAACTAGAAGATGGAGAAAAGTGGCCAATGAATGGAACTTTGAATTATAATACTTTGTTACAATTAATGCTGTTTCTAAGGAGAGAAGGAAAATGGGATGAGGTATTGTACGCTGATATGCTCTTTACTCTGAGGCAGCATCCTGAGTGGCAAAAGAAATGTGGAATCAATTTAGCCCGACTGATCCTCTGGCGTTGGCRTTAGAAAAAGATAAGCGAGAGAAGGAAAAAGGGAAAGTGTTAAAGAGGTGTTGTTCGGCATGTAGCATTGGACAAAGATGTTTGAAGTTGACTCRGAGTGAGCAGGAGGAGGATTTAGAAATGTTAATGGCTCCAGGGTTAAGGCAAAGACCTCAGAGTCGTAGATTTGAACCCTTTGAGGCAGAAGGCGGATCGGGTGATGAGTCTGAGAGAGACGCTGCAGAGGCTGTGCCAGTGGCAGGCAGCACTCTTAATCGACGGGGAACTGCGCTGCAAGCTCCTTTGAGACAGGCAGTAGGAAATGACGGTCCGRTTGTAGTAAAAGTGCCTTTTTCAATTACAGACTTGAACAACTGGAAAATAGCTGCCGGAAGTTATAGGGAGGATTCCAATCGAGTGGCTAGTGCTTTTGAAAYGATGATAAAAACTCAGGATCCAGATTGGAAAGATATTGAAGCCATTATGCAAGTATTATTYGATAGTACAGAGAGAGAGATGATTCGTAAAACAGCAAGGATCCAGGTTGAGGCCCAAATAGCAGCAGGGACATTACAGGGACAACCAGAGCACCATTTTCCCTCAGCAGATCCTGGCTGAGATCATAATGGGAAAATGAAACTAGGGCTGAGGTTGGTGGGGCAGCCACTGCTTGGGGATTGGCTGGGCAGTTGGTGGTGAGCAATTGTTTTCATTTGTATCACTTGTCTGTCTTGGGTTTTATTTTTCTCTCTTTGTTATTTTTGTTCTCTTTTCCTTACAAGTGGTTATTGGTTGAGGTTGTTGAACTGTGTTTATCTTAACCCATGAGTTTTCTCACTTTTACCCTTTCAATTCTCTCCCCCATCCCACTGGGGACGGGGGGGGGGAGTGAGCGGTTGTGTGGTGCTTAGTTGCTGGCTGGGGTTAAACCACGACACAGGGTTAGTCGCAAGTCTTGCCTGGCTAATGCTTTAGGTTCTCTGTTTTATTCCTACCATCTTTATAGGTCATCCTTGTTCTTCATTGCTGCTTTTATAGTGCCTTTTCCTCTGTAAGCAGCAGTACTCATGCTGTGCAAACATACCTGTCTCCCAACCTCTGGGAAGTAACTCTACCAAAGGCAAAGAGTGAAACAGCCACAGCACAATCTACAGCAATTCTGCCTCTTGGGGTACCCAGCAGTCCCCTTTCTCTTGCCTCTTACTCTGTCCAGGTAGGCTGGAAAGTACGATTGTTGGAGTAAATGCTACACCCTGTGACTCCTTCTTGGGTTGTTAACTTTGYCCTGTGTATAGGCTGCTGAGGTCATGGACTCTGCATGGGACACAGGCAGCCTGCAGAGCTTGACACCAAGTCATTCCTTTCCCCTTTGGGCAGCAGCAGCTCTGCTGCTGCTACAGGTAGCCACTTTATCAAGGACAAGGTGCTGGGATGACAACAGGCTGATGCACACTCCAGTTGGACTAAGACGCTGTTCTCTGGGAACCTGGTGCAGGGAAAGCTGAGGTACGTTCTGCACTGCCGATGGCTCTTCACAAAGGAACTGTGCAGGCAGCAAAGTGCAACTGTGATGCTTGCTGGCAGGAGCAGCAAGGAGTGCAGAGCTACACTCCTGTACAGAGCAAAGATGGAACCCTTCAGGGCTCTACGGTCATCTGCTGAGGACATCTAATATAACAACATGCCTCTCTGCTTTCCCTGTTTCATGTCTAATTACTTTGCACTCTGGAGGGTAGGGTGGTAAGTAACATCCTGCAGTGTTGCTTATGTAAGTCACAAGGCCTGCATAGGAAGCCTTGTGTGTATGCAGGATGAGGAGAGCAGATTACCGATAGCACAGAGGTGAGGAAAGGTGCAAAAAAAACCGCAACACAGCCCAAGGGTCACCAGTGTATTGCTCACTTACAGATCAGCCACTTGCATGTGGTCTACTCTGACGCAATGTTTCCTTATAAACAGAGCTGTCCCTCTCACACTAAAAGGCTTTCAGTCTCTTCTCTGCTGCCTTCAGGGTGTCATCTGTGTTGACTTATTTTTTTTTTAAATCTCTCTCCAACATCTGTTAACTTGCTGCTGTCACTCCCACAACCCTGATGCCACATGCAGACCAATACAGCAATCCCTGGGCCTTACTCCAGGGAAAAAAAGAAACCTGTTCCACAGGATCCCTGATCTACTTCTCCTCTCCAGGTAATGGGGTGGGAGGCATGGACAGAAGAAACCACCAGACTTCTAAAGCAGTCAGTGAATATTATATCAAAGAGGCAATGAATATTACTGCCTGGGCTGCGAGTGGGAAAAGGGGCAGAGAAATCTTAAGCCCTGTACCCTGAGTAAGTCGGTACCGTCTTTGGAAGGCAAAACTGGGCTGAGAGGTCGGTCATGGCTCGTCCTGCGGAACGGTCAGACTGGTGCTGGCGACCGAAAGCGATACTGCAGTTCGGGAGCCGCGCATAGGCGGTGGCGCGCTTTGTCGCGCTCGCTGCTGCCACCGAGCGGCCAAAACTCGGTACTGCAGCTCGGGAGCCGCGCATGCGCGGTGTTGCCCGTTCCCGCGCTCGCTGCTGCCACCGAGCGACCAAATTTCGGTACTGCAGCTCGGGACTCGCGCATGCGCAGTGTCGCGCTTTCCTCTGCTCACTGCTGCCACCCGGCGACCAAAATTCGGCACTGCAGCTCGGGAGCCGCGCATGCGCGTTGTCGCGCTTTCCTCTGCTCGCTGCTGCCACTGGGCGACCAAAATTCGGTACTGCAGCTCGGGAGCCGCGCAAGCG
>JASVER010000095.1:0-19144 GCA_030449065.1 Oceanodroma leucorhoa
CCCGGTGCCACGTACCACTCAGGTAGATGGCCAGCGTGGCCAGGACCAGGCTCGCCAGTGCCAGGAGGCCCAGCAGGGCCAGGAGCAGGGGGTGGCCAGGGCCGAGGCAGGGGCAGGGGCTGGCAGCAGGCACGGGGCGCAGGGTGGGCAGGAGCGGTGGGGGGCTGGGGGGCGCGGGATGAGGCGGGGGCCGGCGCCTGCTGCTGGAGGGAGCTGGGCCGTTGCCTGCAGGCGGGGGAGAGAAGAGGTCAGAGCCCAGCCACCGGCATGGTGGGGGCTGGCACGGGCTCCCCCCACCCCGCTCTCACCCTCGGCGCCCTTCTGCCCGCCCGAGGCCCAGTGCAGGTCGCTGATGGACTCCACGGGGCGCAGGCTGATGGCTCCAGGCTCGCTGCCGTCGGGGTCCCCAGGCTCTGCCGGTGCGGCACCCTCGGCCCTTCCCATGCCGTCTGCCGGGAGCGGAGGCAGAGGGTGAGGGTGGGACCTGCCTGCAGCCCCTGCCTGCCCCAGGCACCCCTGGGGGGACTAGACCCCTCCCGGAGGTGACCCCAGGTTTGACGCCAGCCCGGTGCCGTATCGGGGTGGTCAGCCAACGCCTTGGCACAGCCCTACGGCCGTGAGCACTGGCTGTGCCCCCCCAGCCCTGGTGCTGTCATCGGAGCAGTTAGCAGGTGCCCGGTGGCCACGATCCCAGAGCCTCATTAGTGGGGCAGGAACGTGCCAAGCCCCCGGTCCGGGTAGCCCGGGCACCGTGGGGCTGGCTGGGGCTCCCCCGGGCCAGCTGGGAGCCCGCGGGCAGGGGCAGGGCAGTGCCAGCTCCAGCCCGCAGCGCGGCTTGGCTTTCCCTGCAGGCACCGTGCTTGTGTGCTGCTTAGGGGTGCATGGATGGAGATGTGGGGTGCGTGCTGTGCCAGGAGGTCCTGGTGCCCACTGCCCAGGTGGACACATCCCCCATGAGAGTGAGGGGGCTTTTTGGGAGCAGGCATGGCACCAGCACTGTCTTGGGAAGCAACCGTGCCCACGCTGGGGCAGAGAGAAAGGATTTTTTTTCTGGGCGTTTGCGCATTTTTGAGCAGCGGGCAGGGCCCCGGCACTGTGCCCGCAGTGGAGCAGGGCAGGGTGGCCCCGTGCCCACTCCCAGTCCCTCCCGGGGTCAGCAGCGTGTCGCAGGGCAGCGTGGCGCCGYGCCGCTGCCACMGGGGCGGTGCGTGCCGCCGGCAGGYTTGGCAGGCGTCACGGCTGGGGGGGCCTCGACTGGTGCCCAGGGTCCCCCCAGACCCTCCCCAGGGCCCTGCCTTTGGCTGGGGGCTGGCCCGCAGGTACCCCCATCACCCCTGCATCCGCTCTCCCCCCAGCTGGGGGGCACGGCCAGGCATGTAGGTTTGGTGCCAGGGGCTGTGCCAGCCAGCTTGTCTACCCCCTCCCCAAACCCTGCTGTCCTGCACCCGCAGCCTTCCAGGACCCTCTTCTTCCCCGGACGGGCATCTCTGCCCACAGCCCCCACAGCGGAGGGCAGMGTTCTGCTGCTGCCTCCATCCCAACCCCACGGCCCAGTGCCACCCGGTCCCCCCCCGGGGTGCCAGGGCCCCCCCCAGCCCCCAGCCTACCTTCTCCAGCCTCCCTGGGCATGGCTCCCCGTGCCCTGCGCCCGGGCGGCGTGAGCGGGCAGCGAGGCAGTGCGGGGCCCTCGGGAGCTGGGCACTGGGTTCCCGGCGCGCCAACTGCGCCGCTTAAAATAGGACAGTGAGAAACACGGTTGGGGGGGGATAAAAATAGCCATGGGGAGGGGGGCCCGGTGGCGCAGTCAGGGCTGCCGGCAGCATGGTGCCAGTGTGGCAAAGGGAGAGCAGCCTGTGGTGGTGCCCTGTGCCCCCTTCCCAGGGTAAAGGGGCTGCCAGCTCACAGGATTGGGGTGACCGCAGGGCAGAGCCTGCATGGGGAAACTGAGGCACAGGTGGGCCTGGTCAGAGCCAAACTCTGCTGCAATGGCAATTGTGCCCAGCCTGGGGCATGACAGAGCCCCCCCCCAGCTTTGCCCACAAGGACCACGCCAGCTGTGCCAGGAGCATTTATTTAAGTTAACGAGACCGTAGGAAGCRCCAGGCAGCAGCACTGCCGGGGTTGGGGACCATGGTGGTCCCCGGCCATGGTCACCAGCCCCACGTGCCCCGCGGCAGGCAGGTGTCGGAGGGTGGGAGGTCATTGTCCCCATAGAGGCCGTGAGCATGGGTGGGTGCCAGGCAGGAGGCGGCAGGGCCGGGCTGGACCCGCCGGGCACAGCCCTCGCCGGCCCAGCCGCGGTAGCAGTGGCAGCGGAAAGAGGCCGGCGGGCCGGGGCCAAGGTGCAGGAGGGTGCCCAGGTCGTGAGGCTGGTGGCGCACGCAGCGCCCGTGCCCGTGGCACTGCCGGTAGCTGCACTCCCGGGCTGCCGCTGTCACGTTGGCCACATAGGGACCCAGGGTAGACACGAGGTAGTGGCGCAGGCTGGCACAGCTCTCCTGGGGGGGAAAGCACCAGTGAGAACCTGCCCCGGCACCGGGGTCCCTCCGGCCACCCCTCCCCGGTGGGCACAGGGGATGTGGCTGTCCCGTACGTCCCATGCCCACGCCACCTCCTTCTGCCCGCCACATGCTGGCTCTGGTGCCCTGGTGCAGCGAAGGACTGTACTCACAGCCGAGCGGGAGTACGACATGTCTCCCCAGAGCACGAGTCCAGCTGCACCCAGCGCTGCGCTCTCCCCAATGGTGTGCACCAGGTCAGCCTGCCGGGGAGAGAGAGACATCACTGGGCTGGGGGGCATGGGACATGTCCTGGCGCCCAACGGGACCCCCAGCATGCCTGCCGCCCCGGCCCCGTGGCGCTTACCAGCTCCAGGAATCGGGGCGAGTGGCGGAAGGAGAGGCGGGAGTAGGCAACCACGGGCAGGAGGCCGTCGGCCCCGAAGGCAGCCACGCGCAGGGCCTCGCGCAGCCGGTGGTGCACGTAGCGGCGGCGCAGGGCGGGTGGCAGCGCCGGCGGCAGGTAGATGCTGGGGTAGAGGGCGGCCGAGGCAGCCCAGAGCCAGCCCAGCTGGTCGTTGCGCTGCACCTCCGCCGGCCGGCACTGCCCGGTGTAGTTGGCCTCCTTGGCCCAGTTGCCGTTGAGGCAGTCGGGGAAGCGATAGAAACCCCAGAGCCCCCCTGGGCGTAGGGTCCGGCCCAGCAGAAGCGTTTCCTCCATCAGAGCCTGCGCCGCCTGCTCAAACTCCCGCCGGGCCAGCCGGAGCCGCCGCCGCACCGGCAGGAGGCCGTGCCGGTCCCGCACCCACTGCTCCGAGGCTGCCCGGTAGATCCGCTTGGCCCCCCAGTTTTGGGACCAGAGGGGCCTCCACTCCTCCCAGTCCACCACGGCTAAGCCATGGAAAGCGGGGCGCAGGAGGAGGCGGATCTCCGCAGCCGCCCTGGCAAGGTGGGCGCTGAGGGAGACCCGCTGGGGGATGCCCCCATTGCGGGGGACGCCCTGCCGTGACAGGTAGGGGTACAGCCCAAACTTGTTCTTGTAGAAGATGGTGATGTTCTGGCCGGCGAAGTGGCCATCCTGGTTCTCCACGATGCCGTAGTCGCCGAGGGGCAGCCCCACGCCAAAGCGGCGCTGGCAGCGGCCGGTGGGGACGTTCCACGCCACGGTGAAGGGCTGGCCGCCCACCAAGGGCTCCGGTGCTGGGTGCTCCCCACCAGCCRTGCCCAGCGCCAGGCAGGCCCACAGTGCCAGCACCAGCACCATCCTGTGTGGCCGGCTGCCCACAGGGCCGGCTCCCTGTGGGGAAAGGAGAGCGGCGGGGGTGAGGCAGCGGGGTGCAGCGGGCACCCTGGCCGTGCCAGTGCTGCCACCCTGGCCTGTGGTTGGCCGGGATCAGCCATGGGGGCCAGGCTGCCTCACAGGCACGTGCTGCCCACCCCAAAATCCCATGGGACTGAGCAAACTCAGGGTTTTCAGACACCTCCTGCCTCACCGCCACCAGCGGGCACCTCTGCCTGCTGCGCCCCGGTGCCCAGAGTCCCTGCCTGCGCTACTGCAGCCACGGCATGGCTCTGGTGTGGCACTGCAAGCCACCAACCCCGGTGCCTGAGTTTCCCTGCCGGCTCCTAGCACTGCCCATAGCGGGGGCACCATGACCCCCTCTTCCCCAGTTCGACACAGGGCCGAGCCAGGCTGGGCGCCCTGCCGAGGGGCTGAGCCCCCCAGGAGGCGTGGTGGAGCCCAAGGGGCAGCTCTGTCCCCCCCAGCCTGGGCCGGAGGGGGCCGGGTGCCCCTGCCCGGTGCCGGCCAGCCGCCTGGTGCGAGGGGATTTGGCAGGGGATAAGCTCCGGGGCCGCGTGACGCAGCAAGGACAGCGCTAATCCCCCGGCACAGGGCCCGGCCGCTCTCCCTGACCTTCCTGCTCCTGCTCTGGTGCCTCCAGCCCTTGCCGGCTGCCTCAAAGGGGGCCTGGCCGCCTGCCGTCCTCGCAGTGCAAAGCAGGGGACCCTGCAGCCCCTGCCGCCCTGCTCTACTCCCCCGGTGCCCCTCCAGCCATCGTGTGCCTCAGTTTCCCCAGGCTGCTCAGCAGGGAGAGGGGCAGCCATGCTGGCGGACACGGCACACCATCAGCCTCAGCTGCCCCACAGCGAGTCCCCTGGGCGGAGGAGACACTGGGGGGACTGGGCAGCACTCCTGGGACCAGTCCCAACCCCAGAGCCTGGGCTGGTCCCAGGGCTCCGGCCAGGTGAGCCGGGGGCTGGGCAGGAGTGGAGTCAGCGTGCCCGGACAGGGCAGGCTGTGGGGACCACCTCACCCTGGCAACGGGGCCAGGGCAAAGCGGGGAGGCTGGGGTGCTGGTGCCAGCGCCAAATAACGGCAGGCAGTCAGGCAGCGCCGGGGCGTGCAGCCCCTGCCCGCACTCGCTTTTAATCACTGGCTTGGGGCCCCAGCCTCTCAGATGTCCTTCTTCATCCAGAAGAGGGGCAGCCCTTTGGCATCGCGGTGGGGGGTCTCCAGGAGGCTCTGCCCGCTGCTCTCGGCCAGGACTCCCCTTGCCCAAACCACAGTCGGCGGAGGGGGTGGCGGGGGGGCAGCGGGGGGCGGGAGGTGAGGCGGGGGGGCAGAGGGTACCCTTGGCCTGATGGTGATGATGGTGGCAGCGCCAGGAGGGGCGGAGAAGAGCCGCAGCACCTCGGCGGGTATGGCGGGGCTGAGGAAGGCCACACTCTGCACTGGCTCGCCCAGGACGAAGCCCAGGTGGGCGTAGAAATGCTGCTTGTCGTGGGTGGTGAGGTGCAGGCAGCTGAAGCCCCGGGCCCGGGCCCACCGCTCGGTGGCCTCCATCAGCCGCCGCCCATAGCCCTGGCCCCGCAGCGCCCGGGCCACCACCACGCTCTCCACAAAGAGGTCGCGGGGACGGCCGGCCACGCGGGAGAGCCGGACATGGCCCACGAGCTGGCAGGGACCCTCCCGGCTGGCAGGGGCTGCGGCAGGGCCCTGGCTCCGCAGCAGCAGCAGGCAGGCAGGGAAGGCGTCCGAGGAGCGCTGGAGCGTGTGGAGCCGCGACGCCCGGCTTTTCCCCCACTCCTCGCGCAGCAGCTCGGCGCAGGCCTCCAGCAGCTCCGGCCTCCGGTGCAGGGGGACCAGGCTGAGCTCCTCCGACACGGAGCCCATTCTTCTCACTGATGGGAGACCAAGCAGGCCACAGCTCAGAGGCTGGGGGGGGACAGACCATGTGCGGGTGTCCCCCGGTCCGGCCCCAGCCCCAGCGCAGGCACGGCTCCCCAGCGGCACAGCCGGATGGGTTCACAGGGGTTAGCGGCGGGTCTGAGGTCGAACGACAGCACCGTGGTAGGGAAGTGGTGCGTGGTGCTGGCTCCAGGCACCCGTGCCATGGGGACGCATGGGCAGGTCTGGCACCGCCGAGCCAGTGGAGGAGCAGGGGCAGGAGGCACAGGGCTGGCCTTGACCCCTCCCCAGCCCTGCTGCCAGCTCCTGCCACCTGGGCACCTGCCTGAGGCCAGCCAGCTCATCACACATGTGTCCCTGGCCGGCGAGAGAGGGCTGCAGCGCCATGGAGCTGAGCAAACCCCAGCCGTGCCGTGCCAGTGCGGGGGCTCAGGGGGGGCCCTGCCGGCCTCCAAGGGGCTAGGAGGCCCCTGCTACAACTGGTGAGTGGCAGGGACCCCTCTCCCGGCCCGGCGGCTGTTCCCCTTGCGAAGGAGAAGCTGCAGGCAGCGGGCGGGAGGAACCGCCACGCTGGCTTATCAACTGGCGTTGAGCAAACTGCCCAGCTTCCCCTTCTGGGGAGTGGAGGGCCCGGCCCTGCCCCCTGCACCCTCAGGGTGCCCCCAAAGTCACCCCCCCAGCTCCAAGACCCCTGACTCCCAGCCCAGCCCACACTCCCCACGCTTTGGAGGCCAGGCAGCACCCCAAGGCCTCACCGGCACCCCCAGGCCAGTGATGCTTTTCTTTCTGTCTCTCCAGCAAACCCATGCTGGGACCCTGCCAGCACCCCTCTGCACTCGGCGGGGGGCCCAAGTGGAGGTGGAAGCCCCCCCAGCACCTGCCCTTCTGCCTGCAGTGCCCTGCCAAGCTTCGCCCACCCCGGTGCCCAGTTTCCCCCGCCTGCCTGCCCCTCTCCAGCCCCTCCCCAGGGGCACGGGGCTGCCCACCCTGCCTGCCGCTCACCCTGCCGGTGCTCACCCAGCCCGCCTCTCACCCAGCCCGCCTCTCACCCTGCTCACACTCACCCTGCTCACACTCACCCTGCCTGCTGCTGCCGGCTCCCGCGCCCGCGGTGCCTGCGCGGCAGAGCGGCAGGAAGCAGCCCAGGCTCGTGGCCAACCACAGCGCCTCGTTCTGCTTCCCCGGTGTGAATGACACGTCTGTCCAGGGCCCCACACGGCCCCCACGCCCACGGCACCCAAACCAGGGTGGGCACCCACCCTGCACTGCACACCCTCGCAGGGCACCCCACCCGGTCCTGCCTGGCTGCCGCACACAGCAACCACGCACAGCACCCAAACCAGACTGCACCCCCGCACAGGGCACCCCACCCTGCCTGCACCCCCCCATCACTCCAAACCAGACCGCACCCACACGTGGTGCACAAACCCAAACAGCACCACCCACCCGATCAGTGCCCCCGCCCCACGGCTGCACCTCCCGAACACACGGCCCCCACCCCATCACTGACCCATCACTGACCACACCATTGGCCCATCACTCACCCATCACTGACCCCATCGTTGACCCATCATTGACCCATCACTGACCCCATCACTGACCCCATCACTGACCTCATCACTGACCCCATCACTGACCTCATCACTGACCCCATCATTGACCCCATCACTGACCCCATCGTTGACCCATCATTGACCCATCACTGACCCCATCACTGACCCCATCATTGACCCCATCACTGACCACATCGTTGGCCCATCATTGACCCATCACTGACCACATCGTTGGCCCATCATTGACCCATCACGGACCACACCATTGGCCCATCACTGACTCCATCGTTGACCCATCACTGACCCCATCACTGACCCCATCACTGACCACATCATTGGCCCATCATTGACCCATCACTGACCTATCGTTGACCCATCACTGACTCCATCGTTGACCCTATCATTAACCCCATCATTGACCCATCACTGGCCCATCACCGGACCCCCCTCCTTCTCCCCTTTTCCCCTTCCCTCACTCCCCGCTGCCCCGGCCCCGTCCCGCCCGTACCTACCTGCCGGCCCCGCCGCCGCCGCCGCCACTTCCGCCATCGAGCGCTCACTTCCGCCGCCGTCACATCTCGGCGCCCAAACCGCGCCCCCTGGCGGCCGGAGGCCGCCTCCCCGCTCCCCACCACATGTGCGCATGCGCCGGGCGCCGGGCGGCGGGAGCTGCGGTCCCCGCTCCGGTCCCGGCTGTGGCGGAGCCCCGAGCGGGTCCTGATGCCATGGCCGGCCCCGCTGCCTCCCGCTGCCCGCGGGTCTCTCGCCCCGCTCCCGCCCGTCCCCACACACCGACCGCTCTGTGCCCACCCCGCCTCGTTGCCGGCCCCACCACCCGCGGAGCACCGCCGCCCCCCAGCACCGGCGGCCGGACCCCCGCTCCCCTTCGTACGGCCCGGCCGGGGAGGGGAGCGGGGGTACTTCCCCCTCCCTGGCCCCAGCCAAGGGCGGGTGGAACGCTCACGATGCGCCGTGGCAACCGTAACCGGGGGACCCARCCGACCCCAACAGTTGCGGGTCTGCGCGGCTGAGCGCACGGGAGGGCGTCCGGCGTCCCTGTGTGCCCGCCAGCCTTCGAGCGAGGGGAGCCCCGCGGACCTTGTCCCGGGACTCGTGTGGGAGAGAGAAGAGCCTCGGTGTGCCTGAGGGGCTCGGGGCTGCACCCCGGCTCCGCCCGGCCACAGGTGGGAGTGGCACCAGGCCCCGGGAGGGAGGGGACAGGGGACAGAGGAGTCCCTGTGACACGGGGGACTCCCTCGGTACAGATGAACCCCAGCCCCATAGCGGGAGGAGGAGGAAGAGGGAGTCAGTCCCGTCCCCCAGGGCAAGGAGGGGTCCTGGGCAGGGGGATTTTGGGGGGTGACATTGGGGCCCTCTGTGACACCCTGTGTCACCCGACCCTGGCCCCAGAGTGTCTCGGAGGATGGTGTTGGGATAGGGTGGGAGCAAGCAGCCCCCCCCTCTGTCCCACCGGCCCTGATAGGAGAGCCCCAGTGGTGTGGGGTCCCCCTCACTCCTTTCTTCCCTGCCTCCCTTCCTCCCACAGGATGGCGGGGAGACCCCCCAGCCATCCCAGGCAGGCCTGGGAGGAGGAGGACGGAGCTGCCCCAGCTCCCAGCTCCAAGCCGAAGCCCCATGAGACATGTGAGGTCGAGCCGCTGCAGGCGGGTGAGTGTGTGGGTGCTACGGGCAGGGGGCTGCCCACCCTGCCCTGCCCTGTCCACCCTGCCCTGCCCTGTCCCAGGCTTGCATCCTCCAGCCAGGCTGGCATCGGGCCTCCCAGAGCGCAGCGGCCAGGGAGCCAGCCCTGTCACGGCATCCCGGGACAGGGACCCTCCCTGCCCCCCGGTGCCAGTGCATCCCTCACCCAGGCATGCCCACGGCCTCCTCTCGTGCTGCCCTTCATCATCGTGCCCTCGCCCCTGGGGCGCACAGGGGACACCAGTGTCCCAGCCTTGAGGCAGGGCTGGTGACATCCCTGGGAGCTGGTAAGAGGGCTTGGGTTTTCCCCCCTGCCTGCCCCCCAGCCCTGACTGTTCTCTTGCGGCCAGATCCATGCTGCTCCGCCTTGGCTCTGCCCAGGGAGAAAGAGAATCCCCTGGACATCGTCCAAGCCTTCGTCAGGAGCAGACCAAAGGTATCTGTGGCCATTTCTATGAGGCTGCGCCCACGTCTCCTGCCAGTCCTTCTGCCCCCGTCCCGTGCTCACAAGGTGCCGGGGGCTGTGCTGAGCCCCCCTGCCCCAGCTGTCTCTCCCCCCTGACGGTGTCTGTCCATCTGTCCCCTCCCCGGCTGGCAGAAAGGGGGCCAGAAGCTGAGGTTTCTGGCCGCAGTCTCCACCGCCTGCACCGCCAGCGTGGGCTCCATCGAGCGGGACATGCTTTGCCTCTTCCAGCAGGAGGTGCTGGAGACCATCGAGGTGAGGGGACGACCAGCCAGGCTGAGGCAGGGGCAGCGGGCAGCGGCACAGCGCTGGGGGCAGGAGAGGGCTCGGCTGGGCAGGGGGGTGCAGATGAGCGCTGCTCCGGGTCTCCATCTTTGGAGATGCTCCAAAGCCATCTGGGTGGCCCAGCTGGAGCCAGGACTTGGACCCGATGACATTTGCAGGTGTCTCGGCCAGCCTGTGGCTCTGTGATGGGTACAGCCCTTTCTGCACACGGCTTGGGACAACTGGGCGCTGGGTGGGGAGGGGTTGCTGGGATGGGGGCACCTGGGCTCTGCCAGCCCTGCAGGCTCTTGCTGGGCAAGAGAGACTGCCCCGTCCCGATCTATCCCATCCTGCTGTGCTCCACAGGTGCTACTGCAAGAGGAGCCCACTGACCACCTGGGCACCATGGTGTGGCAGCAGGCCATGCTGGCCATCACCGCCATGAGGTACCTGCCCCAGACCCCAGCTTCACCTCCCCTGTGCTGGGCAGCCCCAACGGCACCGGTCCCAGGTGGGGGGCTTCCCCAGTCCTGGGTCCGAGAGGGAGGCAGACAGCAGGGCAGGGGGTGCCATGGGGTTTTCCCCCCAAAGGCGAGTGTCAGTGTCATGGGGGGTTGAGGTGTCCCCTGCAGCGTGGGGATCAGCCCAGGTCTCTAACCCTGGGGTCTGCCTCCTCCTTGCTGAGTCCAAAGACACCTCTCTGTCCCCACAGCCGAGGGGGACTGCTTCTGCAGGAGAAGAAGAGCAACCTTCTCCACATCTGCTTCTGCAGCGTCTTCCACCTGCCTCTGCAGGACACCAAGGGCCCTGAGGCTTTCCTCTACTCCAAGGTATGCCACAGGATGAACCACAGGAAGCTCCCCCACCCCGAGGCCCCTTCCTGGGCACCACAGGGCCACGGCCATCCCCCCTCCGAGGCTTCCAGGGCTGCCCCCGAGACTCTGTTCCACTCGCAGACCCTGGACACGATGGACAGCATGCTGCAGGCACTGGTACTCAACGCAAGCACCCTCGGCATCCTGGAGCTGCAGAACATCTTTCAGGTCTGGCCTTGGCACAGGGTCCCCACTGGCAGCGACCCCTGGCTTGAGCAATGGCCCCCACCAGCACCTGGTGCAAGGAGGGGAGCAGGGAACATCCCTCCTTCCCCGCTGTGCCCCCCTCACCAGCCCCCTGCCTCCTGGCTGCTGCCAGAGCCCCTTCTTCTGCCCGAGCCCACCCCACCCCTGCAGCCTTGCCTGGGAAGGGGAGCCCAGCCCTGGGGCTTTCCCCCTCCGGCTTCACCATGGGCCATATCCCAGAGCCCCCACTGCAGGTCCCCAGGGAGGTGGTTACCCCAAAGCCTTGGGGTCCTTAGGTGGGGGGCAAAGGGACTTTTTTTGAGGGGGAGAAAGTGGGAGGCAGCAGAGGCAGCAGCACGAGCGGGATGTGGCGACCTGCCTGGCCGCAACAGGTTGCTATGAGGGGCAAGAAGGACACGTGCTCCATCCCAGGCACTGCCCCAGAGCAAACCTGGCCATGCCGTGCTGTGCCATGCCACCACCCTGGCACATCAGCAGCTTTTCTCCTCTCAGCTCCTGCTGCCGTTCACCAGTTCCCAGCTGGCAGTGGTGCAGCAGAGAGCCATGACACGGATTGCGAGGCTGGCCAACTTCATCACCAGCTACCCTGAGCTGCAGGTACCGAGCTCCCCGTCTGGGCAGCCCCAGTCCCCCATCCCTGTGCCCCTGAACCCCGGCACCTCCCAGGGAAGCTGGGCACCCAGTCAGCAGGAGGTCGGGAGCAGGGGTCTTTGCCCTGCCCCTGTCCTGTCCATGCTCTCTCCCAGGGCAGGAAAGGGCTGCCCCGGGCACAGGAAGGAACCCGGGTCTGGCAGCCCTGCCCTGCTCTTAGCTGCTGCCTGGCTGCTCTGGGAACTGCTGGGGCTCACCTTGTGCCCGGGCTGCCTCTCTTCCCCCAGGTCTGCCCCTGTTTTGCGCAAACCGCAGTCGTCAAACATCGGTGCTCCAAGACACATCGGTTTGTGATGCTGGGGAAGCTGGTGGGTCACCTCACACTCTGCTGCACCTACAAGGACAAGGAGACCCACCACGAGGCTGCAGAAGCTCTGCGTCACCTGCACACCTTCGTGCTGCAGCAGAAAAGTAAGAGAAGCCGTGTCGGGCTGGGTCCCCCCAGGCATGGGCAGCCAGGGCCACTCTCCTTGGCGAGAGAAAGCCTGATCCAACCTGCCTGCCTGCCTGCAGTCTGAAAAGCCATTTCCCCTCACCCCTGCTCACAATAGCCCTGGACCCTCCCTGGGTATCTGCCCCCCAGACCTGTCTGGGTGCCCTCTTTCTTTGCCAGTGACTTTTCAGCCCGACATTCTCAGACTGCACCTCCAGCTCCGCACCCTCTCTCTGAGCACCCTGGTTTTGCTCCCCCCCAGGCAAGCGAACCTGGCTGCATGACACAGAGCTGCTGCAGCTCCAGGAGAGCTGGCAAGCGAGGGAGTTCTGGCAGCTTTCGAAAACCAGACGCGCCAGCAAAATCTTCTTGGTAAGAAGTGCCTTTGGCTGCTGGCCGGGGGGGGTCAATGTGAGCAAAGGGACACCCGATGCATGGGGATAATGGAGGCTTGCGCTGTTCCTGAGGGGGGCCTAGGTAAATGCCCCCAGCAAGCTCCGGTTCCCCATGGGACCCTGACCTCCACCGTTGGTGCAGCCTGGCTCTACGTCCCGCTCTCACTGCACAGCCGAGATGCTCTGGGTGACGCTCTAGGTGACAAATCTTCCCTCCTCTCCTTCATCCTGCAGATGTTCGTGAAATACCTCCAGCCCTCTGACCAGGTAGACATCATACTCATGGCCGTCAAGAGCTTGAGATCCCCAGACTCCAACAGCATCAGCATAGCTGCCGGCATGGTGAACAACCTTGTGCAGAACCCTAACTTCCAGCCGAGGCAGGTGAGTAGCCCGTGGGTGGCACGGCCGATGCTCCAGCCCACTGGGGGACTGTTCCTCCCCTGGCTCTGCACCTGGCTGGCACTGACGCCATCTCAAGCCATCATACCGCAGCAGGAACACAAGCAGCTCCCAGTGGGAGCTGGGAAACCGTCTGCGCTCGCCGTGCTGATATCACCACTCCCACCCATGTCTCCCCTCAGGTGCTGAACATAGTACGGGCCATCTACAGAAACTTGCCCTCCATCAGTGTGGCGCTAGCCCTCGAGAGCCTGGACGAGGCCCTGCTGGTGTTGATGCACAAATACCCCAGAGACATGGTGGTCAGCTTGCTGCAGTGCTCCCCAACATGCAACGGGTACGGGGCTCACCAGCCTTTGGGGCTCCTCTCACACTGGGAGAGGGGCCCCAAGACCCTCCCGAGGGACTTCAGCCCTGCTATCCTCCAAGGTGTCCCCACTGACAGAGCCCTGGGTCCTTGCAGTGTCGCCGTGGCCATGTGGAGCGCGATGCTGCCTGACGCCAAAGCTGCGGACAAGGTGCTGCATGAACTGCTCAGCATCCTGATGAACCAGTCGCTGCGCAAGACCTCCACCTCCATCAGGGACAATCCACGCTTCCTCTCCCTGGCTGTGAGTTGCTGGATGAGGCCTCGCTGACCTCCAGGGCTGCTCTCAGCTGTCCGGGGCCCCCGGTCCCCCTCCCTGCCCACCCTTGACCTCTCCAGTGCCACGGGGACATCTCGGTGTCTGGGTGTCTTCTGCAGGCAGCCAACACGATAAGCAAGATCATCGTGCAGCCCTCCTGCCTGCAGCAGGTGAAGGAGATGTTCCCGCAGCTTTTCCTGGCACTGCTGTTCCAAGTGTCGTTCGTCACAGAGCTGACACTGCAGGAGGTGCACACCTTCTGGAAGGAGCACCAACAGGACCAGGTCACTCCTATCAGGTACTCCATCCCTGTCCTCTCATTCCTGCCAGCCACCCGGAGCCAGACCAGGTGGGAGCTGAGCATTTCTCCTTGTGCAGGTCTGCGGTACAGTCCATGAGACTGCTGCTCCACAACATGGGCTTTGACAGACAGGTGCTGTCCATCGAGTTGCAGGGTGGCTGGGTTGACCTGCTCAGCGCTGAGACCCACCTCAAGGGAGTGTGCATCGTGGCCAGGTGAGAGCCCCTTCCCCCTGCTTCTCAGGGACCAGGCACCCCACACCACCCCCTCCCTTGGGGCTGATGGCAGGGGGGTCCCCATTACTTGGAGAAAGTGCTGCAAACTGGTGATGTCTAGACTGGTGCAAACCCCAGAGAGATGTGCCCATAGGGCTCAGGCCTGATGGTGCCTCCTTCCCCCTGCCAGGGAGACGGCGAAGATGCCAAGGCCCGTGTGCTCCGCCATCTTCTGCCATCTGGCAGAGCTCCTCAGGGTAGAGGACCACACCTGGGAGATGATCGCCATGGTCTTCCTCATCGAGGTGAGCCTGATGGCACCGCTCCAAGCTCCCTCCGACGCTTGGCTCTTCCATGCCCACCGCTGTGGGGGGAGCTGGGGCAGCGGGTGGGCTTCGGCTGGTACCGTGGAGGAGCAGGCGAGCAACCAGTGCAGTGTGGTGTGGGGCATGGGGGCTCTCCGCGATCCCTGCCGCCTTCATCTGGGCTTTGTCTTGCCCCGGCATCCTTGCCCTGAGCTGATGGTTGGAGCCAGCACCATACCTGACCAGCTCCCTGCCTGTGTTTAAGATGCTGGACTGTGGTGATTTCAGTGGAGAGGTGGACTGCGCCCTGGAAATCTTCCCCATGTATTTGCAGAGCCAGTGCCTGAGGATGCCCTCCTTGGTGCTGAGGGGCATCCTTAGGCTCACCGAGAAGCCTGACACGGTGAGTAGAGGGCAGCTGGGGGACGGCAGCCCAGGGTGGAGCAACGGGTGGTGGGTAACATGGCAGCTCGGGCTTTTCTGGGCACTGGGAGCTGTGCCAGCTGCTGCCAGCTCTCCTGCCTCCCCGGCCCTCTGCCCCATGGCCGTGCCGTGCAAGGAGAGAGGCAGCAGTGCCGAGGGGAACAGGCTGCTGCTGCCAGCACGTCCTGGTAGAGATGCTGGCGGCAGAGTGAGCAGGCCGAGCATGGGGTCTGCAAGCCTGGCCGTGGGGTGCTGAGCCCTGGGGTGAAACGCAGCGGCCGCGGCAGGGGCTGCTGGCAGCTCGGGCAGCTTTGCAGGCAGTGCCGGTCGCCCACCAACCTGCCCAGGAGGTCTAGTGGAGAAGGGGGCAGCTGAGGGGCTGGCAAGGAGCCAGCGCTGTCTGTCCTCCCCCTCTGTGCCCTGCTCTTCCCATGGCCATGCTGGTGAGCCCTGTCTGCCGGGACCTTGCCCTTGTAACTCACACTGCCTGCCGAGAATCCAGTGGGGAGGCTGGTGTTCACGGAGAGGGTTTTCACCCCTGCGATCGGTCGCTGCTTTACAAAAAGGAGGTGGCATGTCTCACACAGGCAAGGAAAACCCTCACCCTGCTGCCACACGTCATGGAGCATCTGTGGGGTGCTGACAGTGACACCAGCGCTGTGGTCCTGGCCGTGCTCACCAACATGCTCCAGCTGCTGGAGAAGAAGGCGCCCAGCGTCATCACCCTGGCACTGGCTGAAAAGCTCCAGCCGCTCTTCAGCAACGTAAGGCTGGGGAGAGCCCCGTGCCCCTCTCACCAGGCACCTCTATTCGCACCTCCCACTGCAGCCCCCATGCTCTGCAGGGGGATGCTTTGCCCCGCAAGCCCCCAGGCCCCATCGCTGCCCTCGGTGGCTCCGTGCTGCATCCCAAACCCCCTGCATGGACTCACCCCGGCTTGGCGTCCCTGCTGTGGGGAGGCTGGTGGTGGTGGGATGGTAGCAGGCGTGCTGAGCCCCACCGATGCGCACCCTGCCCTGGCAGCATCCCCCAGCCCTCCACAGGATCTCCCTCTCCAGCCCCCAGCCCCAGGGACTGCAGCCTGGGGTCCTGGGCAGACCTTCTGCATGCCACATCTTGCTCCCTTTTGGAGCAGGGCTGCCTGCAGCCTTTTTGGGGACGTCCATCTCCATGTCAGCTCCTTGCTCGCCATGGGCTTGGGGCTGAGGTCCTCCTCCCCTCTTCCCCCAGGAGTCGGAGACCGTGCGGGAGATGTCTATCCGTCTCTTCCAAAACACGATGGGGCTCGTGGTGGGTGCTGAGAAGAAGATTATGAAGAAGGTGGTGTGGGACAGCCTGCTGCCACTGATCTTTCACTTCCATGACCAGGACAAGAGAGTGGTCAAGGTGGGATTCCCGACCTGACTGGTCCTTTGGGCAGGGCAATGCTGATACTGAACCTTTCAAATGTGTGTCACCGTGAGGTCTAGCTTGCTGAGTCCCTAGGACCAGGCAGAGCCCGCCTCCCTGCCCACTGCTGCCTTTCTCCTCCTGCTGCCCAGATAGGTGGGGAGGTGGGTCCCTTTCCAACCCAACTCCCTCCGCACAGCCCCTGGCATGGGTCCCTGCAGCCCCAGAGGCTGGACTATGGCTCTGCAGCAGCTTGGGGCCACCAGGGCCAAAGTATTGAAGCCCCCACAGACTTCAAGCCAGAGAGGGTGGCTGCCCTTATCTTTCCCTGGGGTGCTGAACCTCGTGGCAGCATTAGTCTCCAGCTGGTGCGTCTTCCCTGCGCCTGCAGGGACAGGCTCTGAGCCCTGCCAAGATGGGGGACACAGGGTCCTGTGCCCCTGGCGATGGTGGTGGCATCTCTGCTACTCGCCAGGCCTCCCAGGAAGCCCTCTGCAGCGCTGGCAGGTTCCTGAAGTGGGGGCTGCTGACACAGCTGGCTGAGACCACACAGCCATGGACCATCAGCGAGTGCCTGGTAAGCACAGCCCCAATGCCCCTGGGATCCACCCTGGGCTGTGCCCCCCCAGCGGCATGCACCCTCCCAGAGCAGGCTCTGCTCCAGGCTGTCCTCGCCCCCAGGATCCCAAAGAGGACCCTGCCAGCAGGATGGCACCCCAGTGTCCCTGGGGAGCCCTCTGCTCCCTCTGAACCGCGATGCCACATGGCAGGGAGCTGGGAATGTCTTGCTGGAGGGAAGGAGGGTGGTCCTGGGTGAGGGGACGGCCTGACTTGGGGACAGCTCTGTGCCAACCCTGCACCCTTCTCCTCTCTCCAGCTGGCCAGGAAGAAGAGCAGGGCCAAGGACTACCTGCACCAGAGTGAGCTCTACCTGCAGAGCCCGCAGGAGTCCCTGCGGCAGGAGGCTGTCAGGTTCATTGGTGAGCCACGAGCCCTGGGGTCCCTCCTTCTCCCAGGGTCCCCATGTCCTGGCGCAGGGCCTGTGGGGCACCCCTACACCCTCCTTCCCACCCCTGCCTGCGCAGGAGGCTTATCCATCCCTTCCCCGAAGCTGCACCCTGGGGTCAGCCCTCCCTGGGGAGCTGTGTGGCCAGGCAGGCTGGGTGGTGGGGTCCCCGATGGGCAGCAGGGTCCCTGACAGGCAGCAGGGTCCCACACACACTGTGTCCTCCCAGGGCTCATCGGACGGCAGGTGGATAAGCAGGAGCTGGAGTACATCAGATGGGGTGAGTGAGGGCAGCAGGAAGGAGGAAGGACGCCGGGAGCTCCCCCAACAGCCTGGGCGAGGGGGGCTCTGTTCCTAGCATGTCTATGGGGAGGGGGGTGTTTCTGGAGGGGGTATTCCTGACCAGCAGCCTCCAGCCAAGCCACCTGCCCCCTGGCTCCCTCCTGGCCCTGGGAACCACAGGGTGCAATGTGCCCTGCCTGGAGGGGATACAGGGCTGTCACCTCACCTCTGCTGCTTTGTCCCTGCAGTCCTTCAACGTGCAAAGGATGACGCCAGCCCCATGGTCTCCTCCCTGGCAAGTCAAACGATCCTCATCCTCGATCGAGGAAGGCAGAATTTCAGGTCTAACCTACAACAGCTAAAATTGCGGCTGCCAAGGGCATGGATGAGGTGGCGCTCGGCGCCCAGCAAGGACTCTGCTTAGGCAGAGTCCAAGCAGCAGCCCCAGCCTGAGGACGCTCCGGAGGCTGGGGTATCTCCTCTTCCCGAAGTCCAACAGGAAAAGAGACCTCAGCACCAGCAGAGCCAGCACCCTCCAGAGAGCAGCAGGACAGCTGCTCTTTCCAGCAGTCCAGGGCAACACCTGCCCACATGCTTTGTCTTTGCCACAAAGCACCAGCTGCTCTGCTGGGCTGCAAAACAGAGAAGAGGAGAAGCCCAAGCCGGAGCCGGAGCCGAAGTTGAAGTTGAAACTGGAGCCTTCCCACCCCTCTCCAGGGCCACACTGGGGTAAATCACTGTTTCTGCCTCCCACCGTCTGAGGAGCCTGCACTGCCTCAGGCTGACATGGCTGAGCCTGGGAGCTATAAAGCCACCGATGCTGTGGCTCCAGCAGCATCGTCCCCTCCACGTCCCCAGCAGGAAGGGGCAGCTCTGCCTCCTGCCTGCACCACCCGTCCCCACCAGCCCTGCAACCGCTCCCCCCCCGGGGACATCGGAAGTCACAAGAGGAATGGTAAGAGGTCACACCGTGAAACCAAGCCTTCTGTGGACCCATCGCCTTTGAACAGTCTCCAAAGGGAGGCCACCCGCCGGCAGTCAGCAGCCCCTCCAGGATGCTCTGGGCACGCATGGCGACGCTCTTTGGCTGCTTATCCTTGAGGAAGTGAGCCCATTGCCTTACAGAGACCAGCCAAAGGGTGGTCCCGCTGTCCTTCCACGCCTCCCCAAAGAGAAAAGAGACTGAATGCACAAAATGAAGCTTCAGCACACAAGCAGGTTGTAGCTCTCTAGAGCATCACCAGGACAGGCCCTCCCGCACCCCCCCCTTGCAGACAGAAGCCACCACCCCCGGCACAGCCAAGGACGGGTCCCTGGGACCCCCCAAAGGACGTGGGACGGGACCAGAGGCCATGCCCCGCGGCTGGGGCTGCCCGAGGGGCAGAACAAGCTGATCGTGATTTGGGAAGCAACCACCCGTACACCGTCACCGCCACGCTGCCTCGGTGAGTGGGGGACGCCAGCTGCGATGCCCATGGGGCCGGGGACGAGCGGGGGCAGAGGAGGCAGCGCGGCGGGCGGGCTGCCCCGCTCCCGCCTCCGGCTCTGCCAACCGGGCGGTGTCCCTGGGGCGGGGGCTTGGGGGTGCGGGTCCCTGGCAGGGCCCGGCGGGTCCCTGGGGCAGGCAGGGCAGGGGGTCAGCGGGGGCCCCCTGCTCCCCCCACGCCCCCGGAGGGCCCCAACCCCGGCACTGCCGGGGCACTCGGGGCCGGGACGGACACCGGGCGGAGGAGCCCCACCGACGGGGCGGGGACAGCACCAGGGGGCGGGGCACGGCGCCGAGGGGGCGGGGAGAGGGCGGGACTCAGCACTGAGGGGGCGGGGACAGCGCGGAGGGGGCGGGGCGGGGGCGCCGCGGAGTGACTGGCGTCACTACCCGAGTGACAGCGAGGTCCGCTGCTAGGAAGCGGGGGCGGGGCAGGCGCGCGCTTCCGGGAAAGGGGAGGCGGGGCCGCAGGAGTGGTG
>JASVER010000095.1:19383-34186 GCA_030449065.1 Oceanodroma leucorhoa
GCCGGGCCGGGGGCGGAGGGAGGGGGGCGAGGAGGGACTGCCCCGGCCGGGTCGGGTCGCTCCGGTGGGTGTCGCCGCGCTTCCGTCTCCGTCCCGTGGATCACTCGGGTTCGTCCCGCAGGTCCCGGGCGCCGAGGGCAGGCCGCGGTCGGCGGTCGGCCGGCCCGTCGACGAGGAGGTGTCCAGCGACTCCGAGCCGGACAGGTAAGGGCTGCTCCGGGGAGGTGCCGGTATCGGTACCGGTGGGGGTGCCGGTGCTCACGCGTGTCCCCGCAGCCCGTCGTTAGGGCGGCGGCGCCGGGAGGCGGCGGAGGAGGAGGTGGAGGAGACGCCGCAGGAGAAGAAGCTGCGCCTCGCCAAGCTCTACCTGGAGCAGCTCCGCCAGCACGGTGAGTCCCGCCCGCTCCCCGGTGCCGGTGCCGAGAGGCGGGCAGCCTCCCGGTGCTGAGCCCGGCCCTCACGCCCCATGTCCGCCGCAGAGGAGGAGCGGGCGGCGGCAGAGGAGGAGGAGACCCAGCCCGCGGATCTCATCGGCGACCGGCTGAAAGAGGACGTGGTGAGCAGCGGGGCGGGCCCGGCCCCTCGGTCCCGGTGGCAGCGGCGGGCTCTGCCCCCCTCCCACGGGGCTGGGGCTGCCTCCGCTGAGCCTCCCGCTTCTTCCCCAGCTCGAGCAGAAGGGCCGGCTGCAGCGCCTGGTCGCCAAAGACGTAAGTGCCCAGCGCTGGGGTGCCGGGGGGCTGCCCGACTGTGAGTGCCAGCTTTGAGGGACACTCGGGCTTGGCCACAGCTGGCACCCCGAGTTGCCGTGCCGGCTATGGGACCAGGCCYTTCCCCTGCCCGGGGTGCCGGCTGCTGGTGCCCTGGAGAAGGGAGAGTGCCATGCTTGGGTACTCCCATGCCTGGGGAAGGGACCGGAGTGGCCCAGCTCACATCCCGCTCTCCCTGCAGGTGCAGCCTCCAGATCCAGCCAGCATCCGAGTGCTGCGGGGGCACCAGCTGCCCGTCACCTGCCTGGTCATCTCTCCGGATGACAGGTTCATCTTTTCTGCTTCCAAGGATGGCTCCCTCATCAAATGCAAGTGTTCCCTTGTGGCCGTGACTGGCTGTTCCCTCAGCCTGAACCCTGCGGGGACCCTGCAGTGGCAGGGCCGCGGGTGCCTGTGGAGGTGGCTGGCTTGGCCCCGGGCCCCTCTGGGGATGTGCACATGCATCGTTTTGGGCTCTGTGGGAGGCTCCTTGGTGCTTTCCGGAGTGGTGGGAGGCTCCCAGGGGGTGACGGCGGTGCCTTTCCCATAGGGGAGATAGAGAGTGGGAAGAGGCTGTGCGTCGTGCCCGGGGGAAGGAAGGGCACTGAGGAGCAGCACATGGGGCACGCGTCCCACATCCTCTGCATGGCCATCTCGTCAGATGGCAAGTACCTGGTACGGGAGAGGGGGCTGGCGCTGCCACATGAGGCGGCGAGGTGGTGGTGGGGATCTTCTCCTGGGGAGCAGTATCTCATGCCCAGCTGTACTTTGCTGGGTTGAAGCAGCTGCTACCTCCACTGGAGTAAAGAATGGGTCCTTGGGGCCTCCCAAAGCACATGGGGTGGGAGCGGAGGCTGGGGTGGGCCGTGTGTCCCCGAGGGGCAGTTCTCGGGTATCCCCTGTGTTCTGCCAGGCTACGGGAGACAGGAACAAACTGATCATGATCTGGGATGCAGCCACCTGCAAGCGCCTGCACATCTTCACCGGGCACCGCGACGCTGTCTCGGTGAGTCAGGGGCATCGGCCATGATGCCTGCAGGACCAGGCAGCACCGTCCTCCCCGGTGCTCTTCACCGCTGCCCCTGTGTCCGTCCGTCTGTCTGTCCGCAGGGCCTGTCCTTCCAGAAGGGCACGCACCAGCTGTACAGTGCCTCCCATGACCGCTGCGTCAAGGTCTGGAACGTGGCGGAGAACGCGTACATGGAGACCCTGTAAGACCCGGGGACGCACACCCCACTGACCCTCCCTCGCCGGGGGGAGGCGATGTGGCGGAGGGCCGTGCCCGCTGCAGCTCTTTGCTGTCTCTTCCTCCAGGTTCGGGCACCAGGATGTCATCACGGGGCTGGACAGCCTGAGCCGGGAGTGCTGTGTGACGGCGGGGGGACGGGATGGCACCGTGCGGCTCTGGAAGATCCCCGAGGAGTCACAGCTCGTGTTTTACGGGCACCAGTAGGTCTGGGGTGGGAGAGGGGGCTGCGGGCAGGCAGGTCCGGCTGGGGCAGCGATGTGAGGGTGCCAAGCATCACCAGGAGCCTGCTGGCACTTTGGGGATGCTGATGCCCCCTTGTCCCCTAAATAGGATCCCAAAGCACGCTGGTAACTGATGGTGGTTGCCTGTTCTCTTCGTAGGGGCTCCATCGACTGTATCCAGCTCATCAACGAGGAGCACATGGTGTCGGGCGCCGATGATGGGTGAGCATGGGCCTGGGACGGTGCCTGGGGTGGGCAGACGGTGCCCCCCTCAGCCCCCTCACCCCTCCCCTCCCTGGCAGGTCCGTAGCCCTGTGGGGGCTGACGAAGAAGAAGCCACTGGCGCTGGCCCGGCAGGCGCATGGCATGCAGGACGCCCAGGGCCTGCAGCAGCCGTACTGGATTTCGGCGGTGGCCGCCCTGCGCAACAGTGACCTCCTCGCTACAGGTGTGTGGCCGCTGCTTTGGAGCAAGGGTCTGGGGGTGCAGGGGTAGGGTGTCCTGCTCCCTTCCCTGGGTTGGGGTGTATGGCAGTCTCCTCTCTCTGCCCCAGGCTCCCACAGCGCCAGCGTGAAGCTCTGGAAGTGCGGTGAGGGATTTCGGAAGCTGGAGCCCCTCTGGGACATCCCCTTGGTATGGATGGGGAGGTTGGGGATGCTGGAGCTGGGCTGGGGAGGTCTCTTGGCAGGGGCTCCCCTCCCTGGATGGCAAGAGGAGGCTGTGGGAGCCCCTCACCCTGCCCTGTCCCCTCCAGGTGGGTTTTGTCAACAGCCTCAAGTTCTCGGCAGCCGGTGACTTCCTGGTGGCCGGTCTCGGGCAGGAGCACCGGTACTGTCCCCCCTCCCCAATGCTGCGTGGGGGCACAGCCCCTCCTCCTCTGGGGCTCGGCGGAGGGTGACCCCCATCTCTCTCATCTACAGGCTCGGCCGGTGGTGGAGAGTCAAAGAAGCCAAAAACAGCATCTGCATCATCCCGCTGAAGCCGAGGGCCGCAGCCCCCAGCCCCGAAGCCCCCGACAGCTCTTAGCCCCCTGGCCCTGGAGTCGTTGGAACCGGGTCGTTAAACCCCTGTCCCTGGAGCTGCGCCCTGTGTCCTCCCTGCAGCCCCCCTCCTGGGGCTGGCAGGAGGTGAGCAGGGGGTCTCGCGTGGCCCCTTACCCTGCGGGCCCCCGTATCATGGCTCTGCCCTCTGCGAGGGTCTGCCCCCTTCCCTCAGGTTCGGCCTGACCTGAGCTCTGGAAGAGTCCATTTAAAAAAAACAAAACCAAAACCAAAACCACTTTATTTACATAAATTACAAAAAAAAAAAAAAAATCACACTCTTGCTCACAGAAAAAAATCTACTCTTAAAAACTTGGTTGGGCTCAAATACCTGGGTCCTGTTACTTGCCCTCAGCCCCCGCTGGACCCCCCCAGGCTCTGCAGGGGCCAGGGGGGCAGCGGGCATTCACCCCTGCTCCTGCCCTGTCTCCCGCGAAAGGGTGAGAAGCACTAAGCGCAGCGAGGGGAGGGATGGGAGGGGGCTTGGGCCCAGCCCGGCAGCGCTCGGCGGCTTTCCTGGGGCCAAAAAGGAGGAGGAAAAGGTGAAACTGTGCAAAGGGCCCAGGGGGGGCTCCGCTGGCCTGGGGAGGGGGGACGTGGGGCACAGCTTGGCACAGGGGGGGATGTGAAAGGCCCCGCACCAGGAAAGTGGGGTGGGCTGTCGGGCGAGGGCAGGGGGTGGGTGACGCGGCGAGGGGAGCATGTGCCGGCGCAGGGCTCGGCGCGGAGGGAGCGGGAGGTGCGGCGTGGCTCGGTGCAAGCGAAGCGTGGCTTGGCGTGGCTCGGCAAGAGGGMGTCGGGTTGTGCGCCACGGCTGGGTGCGAGGGACGGGGGACCTGCACGGCGGCTGGTCCAGGGGCTGGGGAACGTGCACCACGGCTCGGTGCAAGGGCCAGGGGCTCTGCGCTACGGCTCGGTGCAAGGGATGGGGGGGACATTCACCATGGCTTGGTGCAGGGGCTGGGGGGGGATGACGTGCACCTCAGCTCACTGCAGGGGACAGGGGGACTTGGACCGTGACTTGGTGCAAGGGACAGGGCGATGTGTACCAGGGCTCAGTGCAGGGGATGGGGGAATGTGCACAACGGCTCAGTGCAGGTGACACAGGGGATGTGCACCACGGCTCGGTGCAAAGGACAGGGGGATGTGCACCGTGGCTCAGTGCAGGTGACGGGGGGGTCGTGCACCATGGCTCAGTTCAAGGGATTGGGGATGTTCGCCATGGCTCAGTGCAGGGGACTGGGGAGCATGTTCACCATGGCTGGGGGTAGGGACAGGGAGTCGTGCACCAGGGCTCAGTGCAGGGGACGAGGGACACGTAACGTGGCTCAGTGCAAGGGAAGGGTGACACGTACCATGACCTGGTGCGTGGGCCATGTGGCTCGTGCTGGGGCGGGGGCTGAGCCTCCCGGCTGCCTCTGGCCCCTCCGCGGGCTGTGCCATGGGCGCTGCTCTCCCTGGGGAGGGAGCCGAGGTGCAGTGCGGCTACGGGCAGGAGCGGCGGCACCACGGCCTGGCCCCCCCATCCTTCACAAGGACGATGTCGTGGAGTCCACCACCTCACGGCCATTGCACACCGTGGGCACGTACTGTGAGGCTGAGCCTGGCCGGGAAGGCAGCAGTCAGGGGCAGGTTGGGGTCTGGCAGCAGCATCCCCCCAGGGCGGTGGGCGACGGGCGATGGGTGCCCGGGGAGCTGTATCCCCTGGGRCTGGGGTGGAGGGAGCCCAGGGTGGCCGTGTCCCCCCGGGGTGACGACGGGCCCCCAGGAATCATACCCCCCAGCAGACCGTGCTGCAGCCTTGGGGCTTGCAGCCACGTGAGACTGGGGAGATGAGGGACTGGGACAGCCGGGGATGAGCCACAGGGGACACAGCAGCCTCTATCCCCATTTCTAGCCATGCCCTACCCCGCACCCCAATTTCCTTCAGGGACCTGTGCTGGGGTGCCCCCATCTCCCTGCCGGGAAGGGGGTACTGCCCCCAGCCCTTCCTCAGCCCCCCTGCACTCACCATGGGACTGGCTGGAGCTGGCRGCTGCCACACTGAACCGAGCGGTGCCCACGCGGTGACTGGCCACGTTCTTCTGGGGCTGGAAGAGTATGATGTGGAGCTTGGGGGTGAAGAGGCAGCCGAGGACCACGGTGCCGCTGAGGCTCACTGAGATGCACATGGTGGTGGTCTGGACCTGGAGACAGGGGTGGGTGTCAGGTGCTTCTGCCACCAGCCCTCTGCCCAGAGCCGGGCAGGATGAAGCCCTCCCTGCRGCACCGGCCAGCCCCCACCGGGCCAAGGCTGCTGCCATAAGCACATCCCACCCCACCCCAGGTCCCTCCATCAGGGTGGACTTGCTGGAGACCCACGGGCAGAGGATGGGCACTGCCCTGATGGGGACACACTGCTCCTGCAAAGGGGGTGCACCCTGAGCAGCACCCCCACCCAGCCTTGCCAACACCCCTCACCCCAGTGCCCAGTCCCACCAGGGGATGCAGGTCCTCTCCAGAAGCCCCCAACCGCAGCCACCCCCACACAGTCCTCCAGGCCTGGCAAGAACTTGGCTGGGCACTTTGCTGGGGGGGTTGAGGTGCTGCAGGGTGCACCCCATGCTCCCCCATCCCCGGCACTGCTCAGCTCCCCAGGGACCAGGCTGGCCCTGGGGTTGGCATTCAGGCAACCTTCTCATCTCCTGCCTTCGCATCRCGAGGCTGAAGCGTGGCAATCACTCCTCCATGGTCAGGTCAGGAGGGGCTCTCTGGAGGTCTCAGGGACAACTCCCATCCTCACCCTAGCAAACAGTCTGCCAAGGGGGGGTCTTATCCCCAGGACTCATTGCCCTCCTCAGCCACAGCCCTTCAGACACACTTCAGCCATTAACGACTGCCCCAGTGCAGAGGTGACCATCTCCAGGTCCATGGCCAAAGACCCTTCCCAAGGCCCACGTATCTCCTAGCCACAAAACCCATGGGGCCCACATTCCTGGGACTGCTCAGATCAGTCAGAGCCACTATTAGAGCCACCCCAAAACTCAGGCTCTTACTCGGTAGTCGCTGGAGGTCACGTAGAAGATGGGCAGGAAGGCCAACCAGATGATGCAGGTCGTGTACATGGTGAACCCGATGAACTTGGCCTCGTTGAAGTTTTCGGGGCATTTCCGTGTCTTAAAGGCATAGACCGTGCAGAGGACGATCAAGAGGACATTGTAGGTGAGCGAAATTAGCATGTTGGAGTCGCGGTTGTTGCACTTGAGGGTGACAATGTACCTCTTGTCGGGCTCGGTCTCCTTGCCTGTGCCGGGGGTCTCCACCAGCAGCCAGATGATGACGATGATCAGCTGGCAAGAGATGAGGGCCATGCAGATGACCACCTGCGATGTTGGGCTTATGAACCGAGGGCGCTGGACGCCCTCCTTCACCCCACTGAAGATCCTGGCGATGCGATTTGTCTTGGTCAAGAGGGCTGAATAGCAGACGGCAAAGGACGTGCCCAGCCCCAAACGCCGGAGCGTGCACACCTCGGTGGAGGGCTTTGCTATGAAGATGAAGGTCATGCTGTAGCACATGAGGACCCCGGTCAGGAGAATGTAGCATAGCTCCCGGCCGGAAGCCTTCACAATGGGGGTGTCATTGTTCTTCATGAAGACTCCAAAAACAAAGAGGGTGGAGATAAAACCCAGGCAAGATATAGTGACAGGACCAATGGCCCAGACGTCTTTCCAGCGGATGTACTCTTGGGGCAACTCGTAGCAGCCATTCAGGGTCTCGTTGGGCCAGTAACCGAGACCGCAGTCCATGCAGGTGAACTCATCCAGCAAGTACTCGTAGGGCTGGCAGGGGATGCAGATCCAGCAGCATATGTCTCCAGGCTGCATGCTCTTTATCTCGTTCTTCTTGCAGGGGTCGCTGCACTGGGACACAGGGACGGAGGTCTCAGCCCACGGGATGAGACTGGTGTTGAGGATGAGCCCCTCAGCCCAGTAGCCCACCTTCTGATACCGATACCGCCCATCCATGCGGTGATAGTTGAAGATGTTGTAGCGCCCGATCCCATCGCCGTAGCGGTCAAATCGAACAACRCTCTTGGTGTCTGCTGGCCTGAACGGAGCTGGAAGGAGGAGAAGGGAAGATGGTCACTGCCGTGGGGCAGGAGAGTGCTCGCTCCCGGCGTGGAGGCAGGGCTCTTCCAAAGGGTCGCATCCCACCATGGCCACAGGCAAATGTCCAACCTGTTCCCTGCCTTCACTCTCATACTTGCTGCCTACAACCACGTTAGGAGCAGGAAAGGAAAAGGTGGAGAACTACCTCCCCACATGCCTAAGAGCTCGGCAGTCCCAGCCAGCTCTGCAGGGACAAAGAGGGGGATTTTGCAGCCTCCATGGCTCTCAGTGACACCTGGGTAGCCAGGCTCAGCCCAAGTCACAGAGGACATGCTTCTAATTCACCCCAGATTATGTGGGCCCCTGATCAAGTGTATCCCTCCAGTTTAATCCCTGAAATGTGAATAAACCACAACGCTTGCAAGTGAGATCTCCAAGGACGCATGTTCTTGGAGGGTCCCTTGTGGGGCTGGTCCCACCCAGCTGTAGGAGGATGGAGTTGGTCACCAGCTTCTCCACACTGGGGACAGAAGGCCTGGATTACCTCCCAAAGGTGAAGGTGGGCTGTTGGCATCCTGAGACAACCACAGCCCACGGCACAGGGGTTCTCGGGTGTGGGCAGGCTGGAGAAATTGGAAGGTCGTGGGTCAAATTTGGGTCTCCTTCCTCTTCCTTGCCCCTCCACCCATCCCTTTCCAGTCAGGCAGCCAAACCCCATCTCCATCTCTGGACTCACCGTCAAAATTAACATTGAGCATAAAATCCTTGTAGAACCTCTTGCCATTGACGGGCTTCATGGCGTCGCAGAGCTTGGTGGTGTTGGGGCACAGCGCCTGGTGCATGTTGTGGAGAGAGTGAGCCATGGCATAGACCGCATTGACCACGAACGTGATCTTGGACTCTGGCTCAAACTTGCCTGTCTTGAGGGAGTACCGGCTACAGTCCTGCGTGTGGAAGCTGCACTTGAACTTCTGCTCCCAAAACTCCCGAAACCAGGGATTTCGGCTGTTATTGTAGGGGTTGAGGTTACGGAAGTAGGCAGCAAACTCTTTAATGGGGTAGGCTGCCAGCTCAATGGTGATGGCTCCCTCTGCCACCACTTCACTCCCGGCTACCACGCTCTCCAGGGCTCCCCACCCATCACTGGCCACCCACGTGAAGGACATGTTGGCTCTCTGGGCAGCTGCCAGCAGCTCCCGGGCGTCTTCGCTTCGGGTGAACAGCACAACCACTCTGGCATTGGGCTTCTGCAGCAGAGCCCGGACCACCCCATCGTAGGTCTTCTTATTCATGGAGCGCCCCACCTTCTCCGAGGTGGCGATGCAGATATTGCGCATGCGGGCTTCTTGCTCAAAAGCCTCGATCCCTGTCTCCCCATAGTCGCCCTCCGAGGCCACGGTGGAGACATAGGTCCAGTTGAAAAAGCGGAGGATCTCTGCCATGGCTTTGGCTTGGTAGAAGTCTGGCGGGACGGTGCGGGCAAAGTAGTCGTAGCGGGACTTGTCGCTGAGCTTGGCGCTGGTGGAGGCATAGCTGATCTGCGGGATCTGGAAGAGCCGCAGCAGGTTGGCCACCTGCATGGAGGAGGAGAGGTGAGCGCCCAAAGATGTGCCCCAGCGGAGGACGTTCCCACCGGAGGACCCCTGCCCAACACCAAGTGTTGCATGGTGGGGCGCAGCCGCTCCCAAGCACGACCGTGGGGGCTGATGAGCAACCACCCCACCCAGGGGGTCCCAGCTGGCGGACAGATGGACGGACAGCACATTCACATGGTTGCCTGAGCCCTCAGACATGGTCATTTCTTTTATTTTTTTTTAATAGTTCATGTACTCCCCTCTGAAATTCAGGGCCRGGGGCGAGTAAATGGATTTGTGGCAAAAGCAGAAACTCCCCACGGGCGACCTGTGGGAGCTGCTCGCAGGCAAGGAGAAAGCCGGGGCGCCTGGCAGCCCCGTGGTGCCGGAGGAAAGGGCTCTGGGGGCCAGGAGCCGGGGCAGAGCCCCCCAGCCCAGCCCGGGGTGGCTGCAGAGCTGGGCCTGGGGACCAGCGCCTGCGCATCCCGCAGCAGGAGCCCCAGCAGGACCAGCACCTTCCAGCCGCTTGGCAGAAGCTCTYGTTAGCTTCAAAGGGAAAAAAAGCCCTGCTAATGAGGCTGTTAAAAACGCAGGCTCTTGGAGCAGCAAGGGGGGCTCGGGCACGCCAGCGGGACCTGTGAGCCTGCCCACATCTCGCTGCTCCCCAGGCGAGAGACACGGCTTAATTAACGTGGACAAATGTTCTCGACAGCAAAGTCTCCTAATGGCAAGAAGGCCCCCGAGCGCAGCAATGCCGCCGCCTGGCCTCACCRCACAACTGCTAGCCAGCCAGCCGTGCCACCCCGGCACCGCTCACGCTCCCCGGCCGGCGCACGGGCTGCCCGCGCCGCCACCTGCCTGCCCGGGGTCRGGACAGTGCCCCTGGCCGTGGGGACACACCGGGTCCTCCAGCAAAGGAAGGGACAAGCGCCCGCATGGGCTGGTCCAGGGTGCTGCTTCCATCACCCGCCCCGGCTTCCTCCGCCCCATGGCCGGGGGGGATGTGGGACCCAGGGACCAGCGGATGGGGTTCAACACGCCCTGGGGACTCGTTAAATCTTAGCGAGCGCGTGGGCCACCGGCAGCCCCCAGGACTCAGCTGGCCCCTCCAGCTGCCTGCATCCCCAGGGGATGCTCTTCTCCCTGCCTCAGCCAGCCCCTGGGTCTGCAGAGCCGCAGGTTTTGGGGACTGAGCTGCACCCCACCCAGGGTGACAGCCTGGTCTGTGGCTCGAGGTGCCTGTTCCCATGGGATCACTGGGGACGTGGGGGCGGTGGCCGCCTGCGCCCACCCTGCTCCAGCCGGGCAGCCCTGTGTCTGAGCCCCGCAGAGGCAGGTGCCCCCTCACAGCTGGCTGCCCCTCATAGGCTCTGTTTTTGGGGGCACAGGAGGCAGTGCCCCCTCACGCTGGGCAGCTCTGCCTGCCAGGAGCAGTGTCCCCATGTCCCCGCTGCGGTGTCCCCAGTGCCATTCTGACATCAGGAGCATCACCGCCATGCCGGGGGGTGTCCCTGCACCTGGCCGCCCACCCGTCCCACGGGGGACAGGACCCACGGGGCTGMAGGTGAGCTGAACCCCACTCCTGCGCCGCCGCAGCTCCTGGGGACAGACACCCACTGGGTGCCAGGGCACCGCAGCAGCTGCCCCCACCCGGTACTATGCTGGCCAGGAGGGACTGGGACAGCCATGGCGCGGCCGTGGCCATCCAGGCCTGGTGGCGGGGGCAGCTGGTCCGCCGGGCGCTGGAGGTGGCCATCCGCAGCGCCTGCTGCATCCAGGCCTGGTGGCATCGCGCTGTCACCCGTCGGCGGGAGGAGCGGCGCCTGCAGGCGCTGGCAGCGTACGTCAGGTGGGAGGGGGCCAGCGTCCTTCTCCAGGCCCACGCCAGGACGTGGCAGGCCAGGGACTGGTACCGGCGCTGCCGTGAGGCGGCTCACACCATCCAGGCTCACTGGCGGCGGCGAGGGACGCGGCAGTGTGGTGGCACCGAGGACGGCGTGGACCTGAGCATTGAGATTGTCCTGGGCTGAGGAGCTGCGCTTGCCATGACCCCAGGAGRGGAATAAACCCCCGTCGCCACATGGGATGGATCCACCGGCTCGGCTCCCATGGCTTATGGTGGGTGGGGGACTCCCCACAGCCCCTGAGGGGACCTTGGCCACCATCAGGGCTGTGGCCCCCCCACAGTAGCAGAGAGGGCTCTCTCAGGTGCCAGCCTGGCATTCCCTCCCCACTGCAGAAAGGGGCACAGCATCACCGCGAGGGACACGAGAGCATCCCTGTGCCGCACTGGCAGCAGCRGCATCGCACTGCTACTGGGGTTTTACCCCCCCACCACCATTTCTGCCGACCCCCCAGCCCCATCTGAGCCCCTCTTGCCTGGGGGGTACCTGGATGGAAACGTCGCTGTAGGAGCCCCCGATGACGCCGGTGATGGCGGTGGGCACGTCATCGTGGACGGCGTAGGAGCCGTCGGGGCAGATGTGCTCGGAGCCATCCACCCTGGTGAGGGAGGCACGGACAAAGTCGAGGGACTGCTCGAGGGCATAGGTGTCCTTGGAGCAGGTGTCGAGGATGTGGGCGCCCAGCCTCACCCCCGGCAGGATGCTCCCGTCCTTGTTGATCTCGTCCAGGGCGAAGAGCATGGCCTCCAGGCGCTGGATGCCCCGGTGCTCGTTGATCTTGCCGCAGTCTTCGCTCCCCRCTCCTTTCTCGTGGACGGGGAAGAGGCCCCCGATCACCAGGTCCCCATCTGTGCTGATCTCCTTCTTGCCAGCCATGCCGTGCCCGGCAGCCAGGCAGGTGGCCAGGAGCATCAGCCACAGCCAGRCGGCCAAGGGGACCGCCATGGGGTGCACTGGCGCCGGCCGGGGGACCCGCGCCACCCCGTGTCACCCGCTGCCACCCGTCAAGGCGAGGGCAGGCAGTCCGCAGGCATCGGGTGGCGGGGGTGGCGCGGCGTGGTGTCAGGGGAGGGGGGTCGTGCTGCCCCGGCAGAGCCCTCRGCACCTGGAAAAGCAAAGAGAAAAGCCACAGGGTCTGCATGCTGCAAGGAGAGACAGGGACTGTCCCCAGGGGCAGCGCACGGGCGAGCAAGGGCATGAGCCTACCTGKGCCCCCCACCCCAGTGCCTCCCCACCCGGGGTGCCCTTAAGAAGGGGCTCCCCATAGAAGGGTGAGCTGAGCAGATGTGACAGCTCCCGCAGTGACCCAGGACCCCCACAAGTGACACGTACCCCAGGGGACAAGCAGGGGCGCAGGGACCGGTCCCCCCCAGCACTGCCTGGGATGCACCAGCATGGGTGGGGGGGCACAGAGCTGGCTCCCGTGGCAGCACCAGGCAGAGCAGCCTGCCGGGGAGCCGCTTGCTGGCCCCTAAAACATGGAGGGGTGGGGGAAGGAGCCAGGGAGGTCACCCGGGGCAGGGACGTCACCCGGGGCAGGGACGTCACCCGGGGCAGGGAGCCCGGGCTGGGTGGGCAGAGCCAACGCCAAGCCCCCGACCCAGGCAGCAGCATCAGGGGTGCCGACAGCTCCCGACCTCCAGCCAAGAGCACTGCCAAAAGCAGCCAGCCATGAGCCGGCCGTGCCCACAGCACCCAGCCACCACCGTATTTTAATCCCCATCCCATACCCCCGGAGCCCACCCGCCCTGCCACTGCCCCCGGTGCTGCCCRTGGCACCGGGGCCAGAGCAGGGACACTCCGCTGGCTTCACTCTCCCGCAGCGATGCGCGGGGCGGGCTCCGGCAGCCGCGGTGCTTTAGAGTCTGTTCTCGCACCACCGCCCCTTCCTTCCCCGTATACTAAATTCAGAGATTTCAGTGAAAGTAAGAGCCAGGTTTGCTGACTCCCTCTGCAGAAAGCACGGAGGCGCGGGGGAATCAAAGGCTTTTGCAGCAGGCAGGCCTTTTTTTGGCAGGAGATGCAGTCCCCTCGGAGATCAGTTGTCTTTTCCCAAACCACGGGAGAKATTTGTTTCCCATTCGAAGCTGACTGCTGAAATCGTGCAGGGCCAGCGTTTCAGGGGCCGTGGGAGAAGGAGACCCCCTGATAGCCCAGAAACCTCAGGCTGCTCTGGCACAGGAAGCTCCCGGTGCCGCGGTGGGTCCCGGGGCTCACCCGCAGCCCAGCAGAGCAGGGTGCTCGTGGGGGCACATGGGGTGGGAAGGTGATACCGGAGAGCGCTGGCCACCCCGCAGCACCCCGCAGCCAGTACCGAGGCCACTCTACCTGAACAAGAGCAGGGCACCCCTCGGTGCTCCCGTGGTGCTCCCGGAGAGGCGGTACCCATGGCCGGAGGAGCCCTCTGGCAAGCAGCCGGCGCTGGCGGTGATGCCCAGGGGGATGCGGGCAGCAGCGTGGCACAGGGCGTAATGGGGTGGGGTGGTGAGATGCACACGGACCTCCTCCTCCTCCGTGCCCCAAAGTGCCTGTCCCCGGGTGCTGCCAGCCTGCGACGAGCCCCCAGCCGCCTCAGGGCATCTCCTACCTGACCCCCCAATTTGAAGRAGTTTGGGGAAGAGGCCGAGGAAGGGTCCCTGCCTTATTTCAGGCAGTGAATGCTTCTGAGGGACCCAGGGTTTCCTAAAGCAGAAAAGAGGCCGCAGGCACACGGATTATTGATGGAGCCTATCAGCGGCCGGCTGAGGCCGGCACAGGGGTCCGGCAGCACCAGGAGCCCGGCTCCTTGGGGTCCAGCTCTTCTGGGGCACCTGGCAGGACCCGCCAGACGAAAGGCACCTTCAGGCAAAGCTCTCCCAAAAGGGCAAACCATCACCCACCCTGCAAGGAGCCCCGAGGGTCGCCGTGAGCCTGGCTGCRGGCATCCCCGCAGCTGCTCAGCTGGGTTGGCACAGAGCCGGGGGGAAGGACACCCCCGTGGGAACATCTGGAGAACATYTGGGGAAGTGAAGCACCCTTAGGGGTGGCATGGGGCATGTGTGAGAGCGGCGGTGCTGGGAAGGCACAGGGTGAGCCCAGCTTGCATGAGCCGCCATCGTCACCGCCCCTGGGGGTCCCAGGAGGTCCTACCACCACCGAGCTCTGCCAGGACCCCCACACCTCTGTTCTGCCCCATGGCGTGCGAGCCCCGGTGCCCGGTGGGGCCAAAGCGCCTTCCCCGGGTCGCTCGCCCAGCACCCCCCGCCACGGCGGCCATTCGGCTGCTCTTGCCCAGCCTGGCGGGACTGTGGGGGGTCGGGGAGGCGAAGGCAAGGGGAGCTGCCGCAGCCCTGACCCGAGTGCCCCAGCAGTGAGGCAAGGAAGGAGGCGGCTGCCCGCCCCACCGCAGCCCCCCGAGGGGCTGGGGTCATGGCCTTGGCCGACCCATCCCAAATCCCATCCCAAACCCGCCCTGGAGCCCAGCTGCCCCGGCAGCCCCCCCAAGCCACTGCTTCCCCCGGCCAGGGACAGCCGGAGGAGGGACCCGGGGGGCGGCAGCAGGGGCGAGGGGGCGCCGTCCCCGCCGTGGCGGGCGGTCACCCCCGCTTCCCTGCCCCGGTGGCGGTGGGCAGCCCCTGCCCGAGGCCGGGGGATGCGGCGGCGGGGTCCCTCGGGTGTCCTCTGCGGGGGTCGGCGCTGCCGGGGCACCGGGGGGACGGGGACCCCCCGAGCCCTTCTCCCGGAGCCCCGCGGCCCGGCGTCTTGTGTCGGGCAGGGGGGAGCCGGCGGGACCRGCCCCGGTGCCCCCTCGCCCCGCCCTCACCCCCGGCCCAGTCGGTGCCTGAGCCGGTGCCCGGGCTCGGCTCCCCTCCCGCAGCCCCGGGAGCCCCGGCTCTGGGCACCGGCCGCCGAGCCCCGCCGTGCCGCGGCCCCGACGGCTGCGGGGGACGCCGGTCGCCGTGCCCCTCCGCCGCGGGCACGGGGGCTCTGGGGACACCG
>JASVER010000095.1:35308-80860 GCA_030449065.1 Oceanodroma leucorhoa
AGGCAGGACATGGCCAGAGAAGGCAGGACACAGGCAAGGCACAGTCAGATGCAGGCAAGGGATGGCCAGAGGCAGGACACAGCCGCAGCAGGCAGGACCAGATCCCCTGGCAGACCTGGCAGGGCACAGCTCAGCACCCACTCCCCCGGCCCCAGAGCCCCCCATCTCAGTTCCAGCCAAGCGAGAGGGGTCCCAGCCCTAGCTCCAGCTCCAGGGCTGGAACCTAGTTCCCCTGGGGCCATTCCCCCCTGCCCAGCACAGCCCCCTGCTCCCCAAGCCTTTGGGGGGCACCCAGGGGCCCAGCATCACCCCACTGACCCCTGCACTCCATGCAGCCCCCGGCACTCACCGTTGGCCCAAGCACCAAGCTGCGGGAAGGCTTCGGACGATGCTCCCTGAGCTGTCTCCTCCGAGGGCAGAGGCAGCGGGTAGATTTAGTGTTCCAGGTCTCCACCACTTGCCCAAACCCTTTCTGGAGCCATTTGGCTGCCCAGGGTCCCGCTGTGCTGCATCCCCATAGGTCCTGCGCTGGCAGCCCGGCTGTCCTGGAGAGTTCCGTGACTCAGGGACAAGAACAGGACAGGGGATGACAGAGGACCTGCAGGGTTTGGCAGGGGCCAGGGGTGCCTCTGGGRCACCACCCCGAGTAACCACCTCACCGCCCCGTGCCTCAGTTTCCCCACTGCCAGCTGCTGTGCTTGCAGACTGCGGGTTAGGACACTGCAGCAGGTCAGACCCGCTCCGTGCCCCCCCCTCAGCAGTCCTGATTTGGAGAGGGATAACCCAGGACCTCCAAGGCAAGGTCCACCAGGACCCCAGACCCTGCCGGCCCACCTCCTTTCAAGACCGTTAGCACAGATGGAGCGGGGCACCAGGCAGAGGAGGGTGCCTGGGCTGGGGGACCTCGCCACCACTGGCCTGGGAGGACAGAGAGCCAGGGAGGGCTGGAGATGTGCCGTGCTGAAGGATGCTGGCACCGCCAAGGTCCCACTTCCACCCTGGCAGACGAGACCTGGCACGAGCCTCACACACGCCCCGGCACCGGCTGCATCCTCCTGGCTGCTGCTGACAGCAGAAGGACGATGGCAAAGCCTCCCTGGCCCCCGTCTTCGGTARGGTTAGGGGACAAGTGGCATTAGGATCCGTTGCCTGGCTCCAAGCCCCCCAGAGCCTCAGCCAGGCATAAATATTTCAGGGGGCTTGGCAGTTTTGTAATAACCRGCAACAAAGATAAACACCGGGAAGAGCAATATTTTTCCATGTGGGCTGGAGGAGTTTAATATTTTATCACTCAGAGCACAAAATATTTATGAACAATCTCATGTCAATCACTGGCTGAGGACTGATCATGACCTTTCCAAGCCAGGGAGGACACGTCCCCACCAYGGAGGGACAGCCAGGCCCCCCCTGCCCCTTGTAGCCCCACCCCAAGCCCTGGTTTTGGGCCGCCACGTCCGACTGCCGGGGAACAAGCCCTGGGCTGCCGGGGGCACTGGGGCCACCGGGGCAGGGCAGGGGCTGAGCTCTGCCAGCTGGGCGAGGTGCTCCGGCACCCGGCATTGCCCCGGAGCACTGTGGCGGTGATGTCCAGGCTGCTCCCTCGTCCCTAGCTGGGGGACAGGGAACTGGGACCAGCATGGGCAGCCCTCCCTGCCTGCACCCCACGGCTGCGGGACCAGGCAGATGGGATGCCGGGAAAGCAATGCACAAGCAGGCTGGTCCCCCCCGCCACAGGAGGAGCACAGCGGTGCCAGGTCCACCAGCAGCCCAGGGACCTGGCTTTACTGRTTTTACTTTCAGCAGGTTCCCAAGAGGAGCGGAGATGCCACCTCCCTCCAGCCCAGCCCTGCTGGGCACAGCGGCTGGGACCCTTCCCCGCTCCCCCCACAGCTTGTAGAAGCCCGTGACGGTCCCCGTGGCCCCGCTGGCAAGGGCAGGGAGGAAGCGTGAGCAGCGGGGATGCAGAGCCCTCGGGCAGCTCCCTGGCTCGGTCAGGGGGTGCGGGGGCAGCCCGCCGGCAGCCTGCACCCACAGCCCGCTCCCCGCCGCGGGGCAGGACGGCGCGATCGGCCGAGAGGCAGTGAGCAATGCCACCGGCCACCAGTGAGGAAAAGCATCCACTTTATTACAGACCCCAAAAGCACCCGTGGCAGTGCCAGGAGGACCAGGTTTACACGGGATGTTTCCATTTTTCAGCAAGGGGAAGAGAAGAGGGGAACAAACCCAACCGACCCTACTCACGGCTCTTTGGTGCTAGAAAACAGGCGGCGGTGCGGCAGAGAGAAGCTGTGGGTGAGAGGGGCACCGGCAGAGACGAGGGGGGACACCTCTGCCATCCACCACCACCCCCCCGTGACGCCTGMGAGGAATTTGCGACGCATCTAGAGACACACAAACGGCAAATGCATTTCGCTGTTCCCCCCCAAGCCTGCACCTACCCTGCGCCGCTGAGTGCTGTAGGAGACCCCCCCCCGCCACCTCCCGGCATCCCCGAAATGGTCAAACACCCTTTCTGCAAAGAGGGAGAGCGGGTCCCAGGGGGAATCAGCAACCAAAATCTCTTGGCTGGAGAGGAAGGAGGTGGGAAAGGCAGCCGGTTCCCAGTGACTCAGACCCCGGCGGGAGGTGAGGCAGCCAGGTCTCTGCTTCACTCTTCTCCTCTCTCGGCAGCGATGGGGTCCTTGGTCCACTTGTCTGTCACCTCCTGGTTTCCCACGTAGCCCACGTCGGGCAGCAGGCCTGGGGCTCCCTCCCCGTCCCCGGTGACCTCCAGGTCCAGCTCCTCGAAGGAGGAGCCGCTGGCTCCTGACTCGCTGTAGCTGTGCTCGCTGCGGTTGTCTGCCTCCTCCCGGCCACGGCTGGCTGGGAAGGGCAGCAGGATGGAGGTGGCCACCGAGGTGTCTCTGCTGTCAGTTGTGGCCTCCATGCTGATGGAGCTCGTCTCACTGATGGTGTCGACCCCTGGGATGGAGAGACAAGAGGAGGAGTGAATGCTGCGGGAAGGAGGCGATGACGATGGGGTGTCACAGCCTTCAAAGCCACCAGAAACCTCAGAGATGTGTGGCCACAGTGGAGACCAGCTCCTACCTCTTGTCACCTCCTGTGCCTTTGAGAAGTGGCCAGGCCAAGACAAGCAGGAGCTGGACTCAAGCAGCTCCCTGAAATCAGAGCATCCCCAAGCCAGCACAAACAACCCCTGGCTTCCCAGCCATGCCCTGACCTGGCCGTGCCCCTGGCCCCACTGCTGCTCTCTGTGCACATGCCGAGGACCTGGCAAGCTCTTCCTTAGGGAGAATGCCCTGCCTGGGGGACAACCCTGCCCCTGGCACGGCACCAGGAATGAGGCGAGGAGCAGGACGCTGTGCTGCGAGGGTGACGGTGCAGCATCGCTTGAGCACCCGAGGGGAAGGAGGCACGTGGGCAGGTTCTCAGATGTGCCGCCGTCAGAGGCGGGTRTACGTCCAGCCTCATGCCAGGGCATCCTCACGCTGCCTTCAGCACCCCCAACAACCCACTCCCGCTCCCTGCGTGGCTCCCCACAGCCRTCAGCTCCGGCAGCAGTGTGAAGGCAGGCAGGGCAGCGGCAGTCGAGACTCGGGGTGCCAGAGGATGGGGGGAGCCTTCCCAGCTCGCTCGGCACTTCTCCATGTCACCCGGCTGTCAGCCCACACCCCCTCTTGCGGCCGAGCCCCCCCAGGGTCTGCCCCTGCCTACCCGGGCGGACGCCTTGGCCCACCRCCCCCTCCTTGGATCCCTCGTTAGCTCGGTTGACAACACAATTAAGGAGTTGACAATGAGACGAGTGTGTCAGATTGAGACCAGCAGCTCGGTGCTGTTGCCAGAGCAACCAGCCGGGAGACAAAACCCTCCTGTAAAACATTAATCATTGTTAATTATGACATCACGGATCCACGTCGCTGATTACGACATCGCAGATCCACGTTGTTAATTACAACAGYGGCCGCAAACACTGGGCGGGCTCCTCCAGCACGGCCCTCCCCGCTCCACCCTCTCCCTGCCTGCCTCGCACCGGCGGGAAGCACGTGCTGGGCTCGGCCGCTTCCCGGCACCTCCGCTCCCCCGGGCGCTCCATCCGTGCCGGGSCGATGCCCCCGCCGAGGATCACGCTCTGCACCAGCAGGGAAACCAGGAGGAGCCCYGCTCGGCAGCGGCACCGGCGGAGGACCGCGGCTTGTCACCAGTGGGGCCRGGAAGAGGCAAAGAGGACGGTGACRACCACGGAGGGGCTCCCAGGCGGGAGAGGAGAGCCCTCTCCTCCACGCTGGCTCCTGCCGGCATGGGGCTCCATCCCCAGCCACCGGCACGGGGCTGCCCCAGGCTCCCGCAGGCACCTCCAGCCTCCCCGGGCTCCTGCAGCYGGGGTGCCCGGGGCTGGGCTGCTCGCCCTCCTCCAGCTGCGTGGCAGCCACCCATCTCCTGGAGGAGACCTGCCGGGGAGGGAACTCTCCTTCCAAACACTCTTAAATCCCTTTTTTTGCTGTTTTTCTTCCCGGCCTGGGTGGCTGCCAGCAGAACTGCTTGCAAATGGCAGTCCTCTGCCTTCTGAGCGGCATCATCCCACAGTCCCGCCGGCTGAGCGAGGGCCGTTCGGAGAGGACCAAGCAGTGGTAGCAGGACGAGGAGCAGCTGGGAAAGACCCACAGACCGAGCATACCCGCTGCTTCATCCCACCTGGATGCTGTATTGGTTTCATCCCGCCCGGACGGTGTATCGGCTGCATCCCGCCCAGCGGCCGCCCGGAGAGGAGCCTGAGCCTCTCACCTCAGCCATGGCACGCAACCACTCTGGCAGGTGGCATGAGCCGAGCCCTGGGCCGCCCACCCAAGCGGCACCTGGTGACCCCCCTACGAAAAGGAGAAAAGAACCATCGCCTGCTGACACGCACCACGTTTGCTGCAGCATCAGGGAGCACCTCGACACGGAAACTACATTTACTCTAAGTTAAAAAGGATGTTCTGCACGCTGCTGGTGAAGCGCTCACCGAAGGGGATGGCAGCCACTGAGTGGGTGGCAGAAAGGTCGGAGATGCTGTCCCACATGGCAGGACCTCGGCAGGGCAGCGGGTCAGCAGGGAGCCTCTGGGAAGATGGAGAGCTGCGGGGCCGTCAAGCCTTGAAGCCAACTAAGGGCTTGCAAGGTCTCTAGCAGGGATCGCAAAAAAAAAAAAAATCTAATTTGGTGACCTGAGGTAACACAGATACGTTTCCACCATGGCTTCATGACAACTCACGTCATTCATGGTCATTTCGCGTCCCTCTGAAACCTGGGACAAGAGTGACCCCGACACGCCAAGCCGTGCCCTGCCTGCGCAGCAGCCCTCCCGCGTCACCCCGGGGGCCGTTTCGGCTGGGAAGCCATCATGTAACCCCATGCCACAAAGCAAAGGAGCTCTTGAGGAGAGGAGCAGCAGCTTAGGAAGGGGAAGATGGGGATGAAGCCGACCTACGCGCTGCTCCAAGCTGCCACCATGGGAAAGCACCACTGTCCTCACCCCTGCCGCTGCCTCCCTCTCCTCTGCTCCGAGGGCGACAATAAATCGAGTCCTGTTTCCTTTCAGCCAGGCACTTTCTTACCGCTCTGTCACTTCTGATCATGTTTGAGCAGCCTCAGCTGGCAAATTTGCCCATTTCAGCAGCCTCGCTCTCCTCCGCGCAGGACAAGGCTGGCTGCGGCGTGGCCACCCAGCCAGGCCGGGGATGGGTGGCCGGGTCGGGAAGTGGAAGAGTCGGAGCCGCGGCTGCTGGGGATGGTGCGGGGTCAGCTCTGGCAGGGGGACGTGGCAGGAACCCCCAACTGTGCCAGCACAGCCCGGAGAGGCCAGGCAGGGAGTGCGGCGCGGCTCCAAGAGGGCAACCAAAGCCTCGTTGGAAGGTGCCTTGTGGGCGAGCAGCGGTTCAGCTCTCACCTCGTGGGCACAGAGGTTTCCATCAGCCCTCACATCCACTTCTCCATCCTGCCCCAGGCACCTTGCTTGGTCCCCCAGCAAGCCGCTGCCCATCTCCTGCATCCCACTTCCCAGGGCCGGTCCCTGCACCAGGAGACAGCCCAGCACCCGGATCCGGCGTGGCTTTTCCCTCTGGCATGCAGCAAAGTGCTGGCCATCCTGTGGAAACCCCCCCCTCTGCTCTGCTCGCCCAAGGACAGCATAGCCATCCCGCTGTGTGTTCACTTAGCAAGAACAGGGAACCCTGGAAGTTTTAGTTTGGGAAAAAGAGGCACAGCCCGGGCTGAACCCCACTAGGGTGTTGAGGAGCCCCCCAAAGGCCAGGGTCACCTAGGAAGATGGGAAGCCAAGGAGCCAATACCAAGATACCAGCTGGGGATGGGTGCAACAGGAACCACACACCCCACGCTGCTAACAAGCCCAGCGGGGAGCCGGCCCCCCCAGGCAGCTCAGCCCTGTGCCACCGTAGGTATCGGCATCCCCAAATCCCCCCGGGAAGGACTGTCTCCTCTCCCACATCGCCACAGCAGGACACTGATGCCTGAGCGTGGCTCCCCTCTTGGTGCACCCGGGCCCTCTCTTTCCCCCCGTTCAATCAAATATTCATCGCCTCTGCCACTAAATAATAGATGAATGCGCTGCCGGGGGGCCACGGCTCCTCCGCGCTTGCCGAAGCTCGCACACAGCCATCAGGAGAGGGGCTGGGGCAGGCAGAGCAGCAGGAAGACATGGCAGGAGCTGCCCTTCTCGGGATGTACAGGCAGGCAGAACAGGCAGGGCTCTTTGGAGGATGGAAGCAAGTGGGGATGAGGCAGAGCACATCAGGGAAGGTGCCCCCCCATGGCACTGGGGCTCAGCGGGTGATGCCATCGGTTGCACCCGGATGCTGCTGGACAGACTCAGCTCCAGGAAAATGAGCACCTGAGACTGGGCAGAGCCACGTGCTTAGAAACCATCTGTTCATGCCAGCAAGCCCGTGTCGAGAGGCTGCTTCTGTTTGCTTTCACCTTCCACGCGCTGCAGCGGGGTCACGCTGGAGAGCACGCTGCTGAGAGCGAGCCGGGAGCGAGGGCCCGCTGAGCGCTGCGCTGATGCCAAAGCCCCAGAAAATAATTAAGTACAAAACAACTAATCGTGATTGACACTGGGCCCCTGGAGACCCGTCAGCCGCCTTCCAGAAATGCTTCCCCTCTTTCCAATGACCCTGACGATGGCGAAGAAGGGCTGGAATTGGTGCGGAGGCAGCTGCAGCCCCCGGCCCCTTCCTTGCGTGCCGAGTGCGTTCGTCCTCAGCAGAGCTGCCAGCACCCTGCTCCGCACAGAGCGGCGGCAGAAAGCAGAGACCCTGGGCCGCGTCCCGCAGCTTCTACKGCCTTTGGCTTTGCTCGGAGTCGCAGGCACCCAGCACCTCGCAGGGTGAGCTCAGGAGCAAGGAGGACAGCAGATGACAGCCTAAATGGAGAGATGCGCTCCAAGGTCAGGAGGCTCAAGAAAACAAATCCAAGCTGTTCTTGCACATCCAAGTCGCTCGGTCCTGCCTGGCACCAGCCACACCGACAGCCGAGTAGAAACAGCAGCGCCTTCCGCTGGGAACTCCTGAAGTCTTTAATGCAGGAAAAGTGTAATACAGCTGCTGGCGGGGAGTTTTGTGAGCCGTGACCGAAAGGTGCTGCGTCCACACAGAGCATTACTAAATACGATGCTCGCTCTGAAAACACACACTCATTGCTGTTATTCCAGCATTTTGTGAGAGGGAGGGAAGAGTGGGCTTCATCTGCTTCCACATCAGGAGTGAGAGCCCAAGGCCGCCACGTGTAGAGCACCCTCAGCTGCCTCGGGGAGAGCAGAAGGGGCTCAGCACCTCCCCGGTCCCCCCGCTCGCCCTGCGAGGCAGCAGGGTGTCAGGGCCCCGCGTCTGGATTTGCGCTGCTGAGGCACAGCCAGAGGAGCCGAGTGCCAGCAGCAGGGACCACCGCCCTCTCCCACCCTCCCAGGAGCATCCCAGCACTGCCAGAGCCTCCGTCAGGGCAGGACTGCTTGAAACACTGGCAGAGCTGAGGTGGATCAAGAAATAACCCAAATCCACGCAACTGAGGTTGAGCGGGGACCGCACCAAAAAGCAGACGGGGACGTTGCTGTGCCCACCCTCCAGCCAGCACAGGAAAGCTCGAAAGCTGTCACAGACACCCCGGGATCTGCAGGGTCATGAAGATCTTATGGCCATCATGCCTGTTGAAGGCATCTCCCTTGAGCGGCTCCCCAAGGAAGAAGGGAGTAAAAAAGGATGGGAAAAGAGATTGTGGCCTTCTCTTCCTCCAACTCAAAGGTGGTTGCACAGATCCCAGCACAGACAAATACTTGGGAAGGGAGGACCAGTCTCAATCCGTAAGGTGTCTCCTTCAAGGCGACATCTTCAAGGCATGTCCAGTGAGTGTCTGGGCAGAGAGGAGATGTGCTGGCTGCCCCCTCCAGCAGGATCTCCTCTCACACCACGGCTCAGAAAACCCAGGCAGGACTTCAGTGTCGAGATGCAGAGCCCGAGGGGACCAGCTGCCGCCTCCCACCTTGCCTCCCGACTTTGACCCTGCTGCTGAACCGGGGGCAGCCTGACAGCCGCTCAACCGCTGCAGAGGTGCTGCCGGCAGCAAACCAAGTCCCTAGCATCATCAGGCCAGCGGCGGTGGGACAAGGATGCTCGCTGGGCACCGTCTCCCTTTGCACAAGCCCAGGGCCTCCCCATGGGGTGCCACCCTCCCCAGGTGACAGCAGTTGTGCCGGCCCAGGGCACCACGACATTACGGGGATGCAGGAGATCATGGGGACCTCCAAGATCCTCAGGCAGGAGCAGCACAAGCAACCTGAAGGCTTGCCACGTCCTCGGCCCTCTCCAACGGCCGGAGCAAGGATGTGATGCCCCGCCAGACCTGGTTCTGCTGCCGTGCCCAGCAGTGACAGTGATCACAGTGCCGACATCCAAGCTCAACTCTCTAATCTCAGAGGCGAGGCCAACCTCTCACAGCTAGTATTATTTTAAGCTGGTTTTGTGCAGACTCAGCAGATGACACCACATCACACTGCACCTAGAAAAGCTCATCTGTGTGACTGGAAGGGGAGCGGTGGTGGAGGAGCTGCCAAGAGCTGCTGGCAGGGAGCCTGGCCTGGGGCAGGGGTCTCCCACATGAGAAAGTCCAACATCATTTGCCATCTAAAATTGGAAAAACCTTCTCAGCCCTTCCCAGCAGGGCAGGGGACTCCCCTACTGCGGGTGTGCCGGCAGTGGCATCCCAGGGAAAGCACTGAGACAGCCGGGGCGCAGGGCAGCAGCTGCACCGAGCATCCTCTGGCCATGCCACGGGGCCGAGCACCCCCTGAGCGATGCAGAAAGGAGCACACGCAGCTGCTGGAGCCACCGACCTGAAGCAGCTTTTGCTCACATGGGTCCTGTCATCCCTCTCCGAAACCATGGGGCAACCGTGGGAAGGTGCCGGAGGGAGCGGGCTGCGAGGCGCCTTCAGCCAACCCGGGCCGGTGCCCAAAGCAGCCACCCTGACGCAAGGCAGACAAAAAGGCGAAGAGCTGAGTGAGCGCCGCAAAAACACGGGACCTCGAAGCGCTACGAAACTGCTCCAATTAGACTCTTCACCGCAGCGCTAAATGGACAGAGGTCCCAGAAAGCAATTTCCAGACTTGCTTTTATGCCGCAAGCGATTAAGAATTAAAGCAATCCGAACCTGAAGATGTGTTAAATAAAATGACCAAACTCCTCGGGAGGCAACGAGAGCCGTCGTGGTTTTTTCATGTCCATTACACAAGTGCGGGCAACCCGCAGGGCAGGAGGAGGCGGCTGCCCCCGCCAGCGGCCGGCTTGGCCGCACCGTCCAGCGCCCGGGAATGCTCGGCTAGCCGGCTCCCGCATCTCGCAGACATGTGAGCACGTGGGCCAGCGACGGCAACTAGCATTTTGGGTTACTATAGCACTGCTGTTCTGCGCCTACAGCCATTGTGGTCCCTTCCTGTACGAATACATACAGGCTCCAACAGATCTCGCTGAGCAGATGCTATCGGGCAACTCCACCACCAGCTACAGCAACCTGGTATTTAAGCTCTTCGCTATCCCAATATGTAACAGATGAACATGAGATCAAGGAAGATGTATATGACAAGGAGAAAAACAAGCCCAGCTGCAACCAAAAGCTGCGAGATCTCCAGCTCTGCTCTGACAACGGCGGGCCAGCAGCTCGGCAGCAGCTTGGCCCCCGCCCCAACACTGCAGGGGTGCCCGGGTGCTCCCCGAGGCATGGCGTGACACCTCGGGGACGAGATCCTATCAGCCCGGGGTGAGGGGAAGAGGTGTGCTGAGACTCACTGGGCACCAGGCGGGTGCAGGTCAGCCCCTCTCTGCCTGCTCAGGTGGCAGCACCGGGGACAGCAGGACCCCCACCTTTGGGAGGGCTGATGCCGATCGAAGACAGAGCCCGTGCGCAAGCCACGGATACCTGTGATGTCTGTCTGGGCATCCTCGGCCTCAGCTGCGGCAGCCCTGCTCTTCCTCTCCAGTTCTTTCATTTCAGGCACGTAGAAGTCCCCTTGGCGGGCGAGAGGACACACGAAGTAGATGCGGTCCTCCTTGTAGATCTCAATCCGGGGGTGGGCACACAGCTTCCTCTCCTGAAAGACAGCAGGCGACCGCGGGTCAGGGATGTGCCCTCGCCCCCGGCCCCGGCAGCCCCCCATCATGTGGACCTGCCGGCCTGGCAGCATCACAGACTGACCCGCTTCGCCCACAGATATGGGGGCCCAGCGAGGAGTGGTGGGTCCCATTCCGAAACCGCAGTGCTGCTTTTCCTGTCACAACAGACCCCTGCACACCAGGGCCAGCAGGTTCGGCCCTGGGGGTGAGCAGCTGGCCAGGCTCAGGGAGGAGATGCCAAAGCCCCAGGGAGACTCAGCTCCCCCGGCTCAGCCTCGGTTTTGGTGTGCTCATTTTGGGCTGGAGCGAGGGGTTTCGGGGAGCCCGGCAGCTGCTTCGCATGGACCTGCCAAGTCTCCGGTTCCTCCTGGCAGCACGGCCCCACGAGCAGGCGTAGCACTTCTCCGCTAATTAATATAATCCAGAGCCGACAGCTCAAGCAGCTCCTTTCAGAACGGCGAGGGCAGGGGGAGTGGGAGATGAATCCCTGGCATTTCAGACAACTCCCCCTCCTCCTCTTCCTCACCCCACCTCCCCGCGGCAGCACACTTCAAGACCTCAGCCCTCTCAGCCTGCCAGGGACCCATGCTGGGGGCATGTCCCCCCCCCGGGCCGTGCCCTGGCCCATGCCGAGCCGGGGCTGCRGGGACTCTCGGGGTGCTGGGGCCGGGCCGAGGAGCAGCTGGACCCCTCTTGCCACCCCCTCCTCACCCGCCCGCCCGCCAGCTGCTCGCTGGCAGAGGGGGCGGCTGATTACAAGCCGGGTGAGAAGGGAGAGTGTCTCTTCAGTGGGTTTTCTTTTTCTTTCTTTCTCCTTTTCAAATCACTGACAGCTTTTATTTAACCCCGCAACCACCCCGATTATCCTCCTCCTCCTCCCTGCCTTGACTATCCTCCTCTTCCTCCCTGACCCAACGATCCTGCTTGTCCTCCCTGCCTCAACTATCCTCATCCTCCCCCCTGCCTCGTCCCCCCTGCCATGGCTTGCCCAGACATCCTCCGGCAGGGTCCCTGTCCCCCTGGGGCTCTCCGAAGCCAGGGCTGGCCCCTCTCCAAGGACGAGCTCTATGGACACATCAATCATGACCTTACAAAAGCCTGTTCATTCCTGACCCCCTTCACCCCAGGGGATGGACCAAGCCGACTGATTTCGAATCATTCACTTCCCAGCCGAACGCCGGCAGCGGGCAGAATCCACAACAGACGGGAGCCAACGCCGACCCTCTCCCCGGTGCTGGCAGCAAGGCCACCTGGAGAGGCACCTCCATGCTGGCAGGACGCTGCGCAAGCAAGACAGGGAGAAAGCCCCACCTGAGCCGTTTTCGGGTCTGTTTTCCCGGGAAAGCCTGCAGGAACTGGCTCTGCGGAGCCCCCGTTTACCCATCGGCAGAAACAAGAACCCCAGCAGAAGCTTTACCCGTCCCGTCCCAACGCCTTCAAGGCTGAATTTCGGCAGAGTCCCTCCTCCAACCGAGGAGGAACCACATTCGCGAGCCCCGTGCCGCAGGGACGCACAGGGACACGGGCGGGCTTCCAAGGCGCTTGGAGCCCGGAGTTCCCACTCGCAGGCAGGTGAAACACTAACACACGCAGATCAAAACTGTATTAAATAAAAACAAACTGGGCTGTTTTTAGCAGCAGAGCAGAGGCGGCTCATGTCACTCCTGCTTTTCAGCAACAACGCAGACAAGAACCCTCCCCGCCGCTCTGCCCCTTGCTCTACCAACCACAAGCCCATCAGCCAATCTTCAGCTCAATGCGTTATTTTAGGCTACTGCAACACATACCAGAGACGGGTATCTCCAAGATTTGCAGGTTTTTTGGATGCATCCAGCTGGCCCTCCACCACTTAATGCAGACGGGGACAACTCAAAGGATCTCAGAGCAAAGAGACCTTCACTAAATTCATATGAGGTCTCTAACGAGTCTAAAACGTCAGGGCTCCAGTCTGGCCTCCAAGACATTCCAAGCTGACTTTCCAAAGCCCACCCTGGGATTCCTAAAGAGCGGATCTGGGACATACACTCTCCCTACAATTTATCTAGGCTGCAACTCTCCTTCCAATTATACAGCCATAGTAGCGACTCCCCCAAAGCACAAACAATGCCACCTCCATGCACAGGAAATGTGGGAACTGTGGCTTTTTAAGGAATAAAAATGCACACTTATATGAAGAGCAGGGTCCCGGCCTGGCTCTTGAGCCAAATGCTGCTTCACACTCAAGGATTATCATGTAAGAGAGACAAGGATGCTCCACCATGCCAGGGTGGGAAGCAGCTTTGTCTCCCCGAAGGCAGAAGAGCCCAGGTGCCCACGGCCGTGGACCAGGTCGGTGGGACAACGCTGAAGTGGCCGGACAGTCACTGTCAATACCAACGCCTGCCCCGTTACGGACAGATACAAGGACAGATACAAGGACGCTTAATACTTGACTTCTTCCCAATTCATCCTTTCTCCAAAAGGAAATGGAGGCAAACCAGACCCTGGTGGTCCTAATTTATGCCTGTACAAATCAAGTTGGGAGCCAAGCTAACAAGCTGGCCTCTGCTTCTGCGCTTCTTCCCGGAGCAACCCAGCTCCTGGCAGGGCTGCTGCAGAGCTCAGCACCAGCAGCCGGGCTTAGGAGAGGACAACGTCCCCAGGAAGGAGCAGGGAGGTGGCAGCTGGGAATGCTGTCCCATCAGGGCTGGGACCAAAGGGATGAGGCTGCATAAAAACTTGAGGAAAGGGCAGAGGCAATGAGGTGGGGAGCCAGGACAACAGAAATGGATAAGGGGATCATCCAAAAAAATGGATAAGGGGATCATCCAAAGCGGATGCAAGGGGGATTGCCCTTGTGGTCATCCCAAAGGAGAATAGGAGGCAGGCAGAGGCCAGGCAAGCACAGGCAGAGGTGCAGCAAAGTGCAACCAAGAGGCAGGTGTCATCATAGGACAGAGCGGGCTTGGGATTATCCCAGTGGAGAGGAAGGCTGCAAGGGAAAGAAACAACCCGGAGAGACTGGAGAACAGAGTCCAAAGGCGAAGGCGTAAGCAGAGGGCAAATTAGCAAAGGCTCAACAACATGGCAAAACAACAGAGACGCTCAACAGGCAATAATACACTCTGCAGCTGAGGAGGAAGCCCCTCGCTAACTGTGCCGCTAAACCAACAGATGGAGCAGCAAGGTGGATGTGGAGTTTGCAAGGCAGAGCCCTCGAGTCAAATCAAATGCAGTCTCACACGAGCGGAGGAGCTCAGCGAGAGGTGAACAGTGGGACACCGACGGTGTCAGGGCCAGGCTTCTGGCTAGGACAGCAGGACCCAGTAAGTAGGGCAGGGAAGGGGACTCGTCCCTTCCAAGGTCATGCTGTGCCACCTCCCTTCTCAGCCTCCGCCAGGAGCTCGCCCTTCCTACGGCCAGCAAAGCTGGAGGCGGCAGAGCAGCACGCAAGGCTTATTTCTGTGCAGGACCCTCCACCAGGCACTCAAAGCATGGGATTTATTGCACGTAATCCATACAGTTAAGCTACACATACACAGCAAAGGCCAATGCATCCAGAGCCCACCGGTTCAGTCCTGACATGCACAGCAGCTCCAGCATACTCCTGCTATGTCAGACCCATTGCTGCCCATGAAGCCAACTCCTCCTTGGCCCATCCAAGGGCCGTGGTGGGGTGCTGCTCACCATCCTCTTGGGAACAAGGGCTTATGTAGGGGAAGACTTTTGCACTCCCCTTTCCCAGGTGATATAACACCCTGCCCAACCTTTACCCCTGGGTTGTTTTCCAAATCACCCACCACCCCTGACTCCCTGTAGGACTTTCTCCAGGTTGGCCTCATCCCTCTAGGAATGGAGCATCCCCCAGCCTTGTGCATCAGGAAGGACGACAAGGATTACGCACTGAACCAGCATTTTGGGAGACCTTCCCCAGCAGCAGGAGGTGGCACCTCCCTGGAACCACAAATTTTCCTCTCCCCACTCCTCCAGACCCCATCATCTGCCCACAGAATGGCTTGGGCACGGCCTCCCAGCCAGAGGATGCCCCTGCTTCCCCGGGCGGGCAGGAGAGCAGTCCCAAGGCTATGGGACACATGACGAGGCAGCTGAGACATGACCTGCAGTGATTAAAATCCTAGCAGAATCGTGCCAAAATGGAAGGAGGTGGCAGGGTGCTCACGCCATGCCGTGCTCCTCGGCGCCTGCCAGGAAGCAGAAGGCGAGCTGGGGCACTGCAGGGACCAGCTTTGTCACTCTGTCAGGCTCGTCTGCTCAGGAATTTAAATGCCACCAACTGGATCTGCTTCATCTCCCACTGCTGGAAGAATTCAGCTTGTTAGGAGACCAGCAAACGAGCCTTGCGGACRCTCTCGGGATCCTCACCATGCCCGGGCATGCTGGCACTCAGGTTACAGCTGAACCCACTGCCTGCCCCAAAACACTTCTAGGGTCACCAGGAAGGTGGTGGGGAGGCAGCTGCTGTCCTCACCCCGCTTCTGGCCACAAGCCCTCCAGCCCCACAGGCCCCCTGACTCGTCACCGAAACCTCCTGGCATGGCTCACGGGGTGACGGTTAAGCCAGGCCAGCCCGCTGAGTCGCCGTTTGAGGGCCGATGGCTGTGGGAGCAGTAGGGGAGAGGCTTTTCATTCCATCACCGCGCTTCCTGCTGGAGCGGGGCCGGGGGCTGAGCTCTCCGTGCTGCCCAGCAGCTCCTGGCTCCAGTGCAGAGACGTCCGCCTCGTGCCCCAGCAGCCAGTGTGCCGTATGTACATAGAGCCATCGCCTGCGCCTGTCACCCACCCCTGCCGGAGGACCTCCTGCCTGCAACGCGTAAAAAAATGTCCATAAATGCTGGCCAGCACTGGAAAAGCTGCGGGGAGCAAGCGACCAGTCACCTGGCAGACGGTCCCCTTCTTCTACCTTAGGGGCACCAGGCAGCCCCCAGAGCTGCCCTCCCTGTCATTGGCCGGGGATGCACCCTCCAGGGATCTGCCACTGGGCACTGCTGAAAAGCTGGGACAGGCTGGAGCCTGCCAGCCACCGGGAAAGCGATGGTGCAGGATCCAGCCTCAGCATTGACTTCTCTCCGCACAGTCCCAACCGAGAGAACAAGTCCCCAGAGGGGCTGATGAGCACGTGGCCCGAGCCTGTGCCGGGAGGGGACCCAGACTCAAGGAGAAGCTGTGGGTTGCTTACCAGGGGCCATCTGAACTTCAGCACAACGTGTCCGGTGCTGCCACTCGCCTCTGCTCTTATAGCAATGGGATGCGCTGCCGCCATGGCAGTGAAGCAGAAGGGTGCTGGGCACACGGGGCCGGCTCCATCCACATCCTGCTGCAACCCCGGAGTGACACCAGCCACATGCGGGGGTTTTCCATAGGCAGCTGGAGAGCGGGGTCAGCCCACCGCTGGGTTACAGCCAGGTCCACCCTGCTACCAAATTGGACCGGCAGCCTCAAGTACAATTTGTTAAATGCCAGTGATGCAGAGTGGGTGTCTGGCTCCTGCCCTGGGAGAAGCACGGGGGGGATGCTAAGGGACACCCTCCAGCCCCCCTGCTGTACTAGGGCTCCCCTCCCTTCATTTATTACGCCTCCGCACCTGGAGGAGGAACAGAATGGTGGGTGCAAACACATGGGGTCTTGTGCCCATCACTGGGGGTTGCTTCTCGCCGGGGGGGCTCACCAGCATCCCCCCGGCCAGCCAGCCAGAGCATCAGCACACCCTCACTGCCACAAGCCTCCCCTCGCCTGTGCTGCCAGCGCTTGGGCCACTCTGGTTAGTGCCAGCAAGTCAGCTGGCACCTGGCAGAGTGCGGGGGGGGGGGACCCCAGGGGACCCGCCAGCCCCATCCCCGCACGCCAGCACCTGCTGCCTGCTCAGGCAACACGACGCCCCCACATCTTGCTTCCAGTCGGAGGCATCCATCCTCTCCTCCTCCCGGTGAAGGGGTTGGACGGTTCAGTTCCAGGGATTTTAAAGAAACAACAAAACCGTGTGGCGCCGAAGGGCCCTAAAATCAGTTGCTAAAATTAGAGCTGAAACTGAGCCACCAGCTAGGACCGGAGGGAGCGCGCTGTGTGCCACATCCTCCTCGCTTCCTCACACGCTCCACGCTCGGTGTGTCATCCCTGCTTATCTTAGACCACGGGCGCTAGGTAGTGCAGAGAGGCTTTGCAATTCAGTTTGCGCAGCACCCAGAGCCCTTTGGCACTCTCCCAGTTCAGCCAGGGGACAGACTCCTTGCTGGGCCATCCTGCTGCCCCAGACCCAGACTGGGCATGTCCCTGTTTCCATTTCTCCTTGCCCAGACAGCAGCTTGAGGTYAAACACTGCTTTGGTCCCAAGTCCGAGCTGATGAAAGCAAAAAAAAATGAAGGCACCCCTTCCTCCCCGGGCTTCAAACTCGGTTTCAATGTGTGCTTGCAGCCCAGAAAGCCAAGTGTCTCCTGGGCTGCACTACAAGCAGCGTGGCCGGCAGGTTGAAGGAGRGGATGCTCCCCCTCTCCCCTGCTCTGCTCTCGTGAGACCCCACCWGGAGCACTGCCTCCAGTTCTGGGGTCCCCAGCACAAGACAGTCGTGGATCTGTCAGAGYGGGTCCAGAGGAGGCCATGGAAATGGTCCAAGGGCTGGAACATCTTCGCTATGGAGAAAGGATGAGAGAGTTGGGGTTGTTCAGCGTGGAGAAGGTCTCCAGGGAGGCCTTACTGCAGCCTTYCAATATATAAAGGGGGCTTGTAAGAAAGACGGAGAGAGACTTTTTACCAGGGCCTGTAGTGGCAGGACAAGGAGCAACGGTTTTAAACCGAAAGAGGGCAGGTTTAGATTGGACATAAGGAAGAAATGTTTTGCGATGAACGTGGTGAAACACCRGACCAGGTTGCCCARAGAAGCTGTGGATGCCCYGTTCCTGGAGGTGCTCAAGGTCAGGTTGGACRGGGCTTTGAGCAACCTGATCTAGTGAAAGATGTCCCTGCCCATGGCAGGGGKGTTGGACTGGATGATCTTTAAAGCTCCCTTCCAACCCAAACCCTTCTGTGATTCTGGTCCTCCCTGCCGAGCTGCAGCCTGACCACGGGAGACAGGGATGAAGCCTGGGGCAGCCCACCGAGGGGCAGGAGCCAGGCAGGGGCTGGGGAGGAACCAAGAGATGRTTTAGGCAGAAGGGAGGACAAGCTGCTGGAGGGAGAGGCAGGCAGACGTGCTTTAGACCAGTAATACCTCAAGCTTCAAGGAAACCCCAACGTCTCAGCTTGCGGCTYGAGCAGGGTGCACGTGGAGCCGGCAGGCCCTGCCTCCCAGCGCGGCCGGCACTCGGAGCCAGCTCCAGCACACGGCACAGCCGCGAACACCAAGCTGCCGAGGGCTGCAAAACAGCTGCTGCTTCCCAGCCTGGAGAAACTCACATTTCAGAGGTGGTGAGACTGCTCCTACGCACGTGCACTTTACTTTCACAAATCCTCTGGGCTGCGAGGTGTTTCAGAAACAGAAGGTGCTATTATTGCAATCAAGAAAAGGCCGTTTCCGTCAGCCAGCAGGAAAAACGAGCGGCACCACCAGCACTACCGCAGCGGAAAACAAAGTCTCACCAAAGGACAGCAAATCCTCCAGGTAGCAAAATACAGCGCCTGGCAATTAGCACCTCCCGCACCCATCAGCAACCCTCCCTGCCCCCCGCACTAGCACGCTTCCCCCCCTTCCCGCAGCAGGCCCCCGTCCTGCCTGCAACCAGGACACTGCCCTGCCGACGCGGCAGCGCCGTGGCGTCGGGACAGGCAGGTGAAAATCAGCCCCCGAGATCCGCTCCGCAGCAGCGAGAGGGAACGCATTTGGACCGTGGGAGCTGCGAAACACCAGGCTCGATAGCTGGGAGAGTTTTTCATTTTCACCTTGGCGAAGGCAGCCCGCCATGCAATTTACACCTTGCCCGCCTGCCTGCCTGCGCTTCCCGGGGCCGAATCACCCAGCTGCTCCCACCCCGGCACAGCCACGGGAGCTGCAAAGCGGCAGCTGTCAGGCACGGCCAAACCGAGAGGCGAAGGAACGAGCCTGGGTGGGTTGGTGGGTACGGGAGGTCCCAGTACCCCGAGAGGGCTGATGGGGACCAGGCACAGGCTCCCAGGTCGCTGCTGGAAGCTGCTGTGAGTCGTGAATGCTGGGATGGAGATGGAGATTCCTTCCCGTCCTCCAGCAAAAGGGAGTAAGCTCCAGCCCTGCCTCACTGCAGGCGCAGACATGCTCCGGACCTCCTCCCCTTTCAGCACCCACTTGAGCTGCAAGAGAAATCCTGCAGCACATCCAGGAGCACCCCCCATCTTCAGAGACGAGCCGGGCAGCAAGTCCCAGCGAGATAAAACCTTTCAGAAAGTAGCCACGGGCAGCCAGAGTCCCCGGCGTGGGGGAAGGACAAGCCCTGGACAAGGCTGCCAGCCCGGACACACTCAGGTACATTAGTCCGTGTGCTTCCAGGGACATATTTTACTGCCCCAAACTACAGGAATGTCACCTGCAGAATAAGGAGCAGATGGTGCAAACACACACAATTCATGGGGCTTGGGTCCCCCCCGGTGTCATGGTTATTTGGTAGTAATTAGTCCTGGAGCAGAGAGTTTCAGAAATGAAGCAAACTTTTGCATTAAAAAAAAATTAGTTTTCCTAAGAACTCAGTGCTTTCCATGTCTCCAAGTTCTGCCTTGCTCCTGTACCCGCCATGGGTAAGCAAAGCCAGCTGGGGAGACGGTTCTCACCAGCTTCCTGGAGCTCCACTACATGTTCTCACACTCTTCCTCCTACCTGACCCCAACCACATCCCTTCCTCTCCTCCTCCTTCCCCATCACTGCCACACACAAGCTCTCTGAAGGGGACTTTGGTTTTAACCACTCAGAAAGCTCAAACACTGGATTTTCGTTATAAGACAAGAAATCCGTGTAAATCCACATAATCTGTCCTCCCCTGAGGAACCAACCCTGGGTTCCTGTCCCCATCCCTAGGAACTCCATCGCTACGGGAGCGCGCGGGTCAATAGCCGTGCGTGAAAGGAGGCGGATGAGACTGCGGGAGAGGAGGACCACAGCTGGAGAGGGCTGCCTCTGCTTCGGAGTGCGGGCCTCCAGGGACCAACGCTCTCCTTCCAGCCCTCAGAGGATGCTTTTTCAGCATTAATCGCAAAGCCAAAGAGGTTGATGCAATGATCCCTGCCATCACGGATGACTGGAGCGATGCTAAATTGCTTTGCCTGCTCTGTTGCCTCGGCAAGGCTGCCAGGAGCAGCAGCTGTGGCAATTTCTTTGCCTCTTGTCAAGGCAGGGCCTTTCAGGAAAGGAATCATCGCCCTGTCCCACCACACTGCAGCCTCCCACCCTACACRAGGCATCATGAAGTAGAAAGAGCTTCTCTGAAACATGGGTCTGCCTTAGGCAGCTCGCAGGGAGAGTAAATCCTAACCTAGAGTACAACTGCCCCCACCGAGACACCAAACAACAGGTTGTTTCTTGTGGTGAGAGATCTTCTTCYATGGCTAACTCGCAGCTGAGAGCCTGGAGGGCTCCTCATCCAGGTGGACATTCCCAACCCACCTTGATGGCTTTACCTCCTGCGCCACCACTCGCTTGAGTAATTGCCCTTCCGCAACAGGGACGTCCAGTGGAGACTTGTCGTTCCCAACCTTCTCGCACACGTCCTCACCCATAAYGGGTCCCGTGATGAAACCGTTGTGTGGCAAAACCAAAGCAACAGAGATGGAGCAGGAGGGCCTGGTGCCCACAGCACATGGGAGCTCTTGGTCCCCAAGCCAAGGTCTGGGCCACCCCTCTCAAATCTCAGCCCTTTGCTCTTGTTCTTCAGCTCCACAAACCGTCCTCCCAGGATTGTGGGCATCTCCAGCTGCTCTTCCACAGCTTGTTTGTCACCAGGACAAACTCAGGACACGTGTTACATTAATGCCCCTGGGGAGAAAATGGCGCAGTGGAATAAATACCCCCCATCCCTTCCTACCTCCTTGAACAACCTTGTCTTTCTGCAACGCCCCCGGCTCCCAGGCTTCATGGAATATATTTCACGATGAGCTAAGCTCAACCTCACACCATCCCTTCACAGCTGAGAAAGCTGAAAAGGGAAGCTGAAGAACCTAACCTTGCTGAACTTGCACAGACAAAGCCACTGGCAGCCCGGAGCAAAACCAGGATGTAACCACCTGATTCCCAGACAAAACAGTCCTTCCCTCCCCACCGACGGGGACTTAATGTCAGGCTTATCGGCCTCATTTAGAAGGCAAGGAAGGTCACCAAAGAGGAAGATGGAGTGGGTTTCAGCCTGGTTTGCTGATGAGGAATGGGTAAGATGATTATGATGTCCAACAGCATGTCGCCAGTACAGCACGTTGGCAAATCTGACAGCAGAAAGCAAGTTTCCAGGACAGGAGGATCTTCCAAGCTGTCGGCTAAGTGCAGCCAACAGTGGAGAAAGACTGTTTGACCTCCAGCTCAGGGAGGCCCGGGCTTGCCTCGGGTGACAGGGATCCCTCCCGGGCCCTCGGCTCCAGGACATTCACCCACAGGCCACCACTCACCCTCGGTTCACTGATCCTCCTGCTTCTGCTTCTCCTTCCCTTGCCCTGGGGACAGACATCCCTGTGTTTTAAAAGCAAGCCAGAGCCCAGGACAAGCGCCCTTCTGAATTTTTATAAACAAACGAGAGATTTCCCCGTAGGCTTCCAGGAGAGCCGCCTTCAAACCCCCACGTCCAAGAGCTTGCACCTCTACCCCAAAAAGCCGGCAATCCTGCGAGGCAAAGGGCAAAGAGCCAGCCACCCTGGTGAGCCCCAGCGCGATGACAACTCCCGCCAGTGAGTTCGGCTAAGGGAGCCCCCAGAGCCTCCAGCCGCCGCACGCCGGCGGCGGCAGCGACTCACCCGAGGAAATCCCCAGTGCAAACAAACAGCGCTGGCGGGCAGAAAGCAAAAGGCAAGAAGACGGGCAGGCTGCCTGCAAGGCGGGAGGAAGTGGAAATGCAGGCAGAGGCGAGGAGCGGGTAAGGGAGGCGAATGAGCAGCACCAGGCAAATTCATCAGGGACCTCAGGACAGCTCCAGATGTCCTCGAGCCAGGACGCGCCATTTCGGCAGCTGCACGTGCTGACCGACCTCTCCAGCCGCCCTGCCCAGAGCAGGCATGGGGAGGTGAGGTGGGGCTGGGCGCCCGCCTTTCCTCTGCAGCCCTCACCTCCTCCTCCTCGGCCCACCAGGGACCCCGGCGCAGGGTCCCAGGGGGCTCATTACCTTGGTCTGGAGAGGAGAGCGCCTGCCGAGCGTGCCGCTGCGGCGTGCCGGGCCGTGTGGGGAGGCAATGGCTGGCAGTGCCAGCAGGGACACAAACTCGCTTTGGAGCCGAGTGCCTCCAAAGCCAGGCTCTTCTGCCGGCAACGGAGGCAGCAGGGGAGGGCAGCAGCTGCTTTCAGCGACCTTTGCAGTCTGGCAACTGCTCCTCCGCCAGCACAGGATTGTGAGTTTGACTGTGCAGATCAATCAGGAGATGAAATTGAAGCRAGTTAGGCGAGGACGGAGCCCAGCCTGACTCTGCCCTTCCACAAGCCTGTGGCTTTCCAGATCCCGTACATTCCCAGAGGTGCTGCATAAGCCAGGAAAGCTCCAGATACACACTGTGCTGCTCACCTTTCCAGGTCTTTCCCTGCTGGGGAGCCACCTCCCCATCTCCACCACTGCTCCGTTCTCCTGGGTACCCCAAACCATGCACAGCCCGTGTAACGTCATTGACAGCAGCACATCAGCCGACGTCACAGCCACCAGAGCTGCCCCGGATCCTCATCAGYGCCCCCTGAGACCCGGAGGACACCCCTCCTCTTCCCAGCGCCGTGGTGCCCTCCCTCAARCTCTGGGTACCTGGAGGATGGGGAGGACTTTGGGGAAGCATCTCTGCACCTCTGTCCCCACCTGCCCTTCCCCAAGCAGCTGCAGCTCGTCGTGGGCAGGGAGCAGACTCTGCCCTGCGCCTCTGTAGCCCCATCCCAGGAAGGCTGCTGGGTCTAGGCTAGCAAGAGAGGAAGGGCTTGGATGCTGGTCCTGTGCCCCACGGCACAGCATAAAGCCAGAGCTGAGCCGATGCTACGGGTTCCTTAGTAGCTCCTGCTGGGAGACACAGCTTTGCAGGGGAACTGGTGGGAGGGCTTCTCGGGGAGGCAGGAACTGAGCAAGGGAGGGACAAGTGAGCATGGCACCTAGAGATGCATGTGAGAGAGGAGGATGAGGATGCAAGAACAGAGGGGAGCCGATGGCTGCGCTCCTCCGCTGCGAGCCCACAGCATCAGGCAGCTCCTGGAGCCATAGCAGCCGCTTCAGCTTTGCTCATCTCCTGAACCACTCGGCAGAGAAGTACCAGAGCAAGTCTTTCTCCGACACTGACCTCTTGATAAGCTTTTGCCAACTCACGGTCTGGTTATTGTACTGCTGGGCRGACGTTACCCCAAGCTGTGAATCCGCACAGCATGAAAAGAAGAGCAGCTGGCCACAGCAGATGATAGATATCTACCTTTCTGCATGTCAAGGAGCTGCCATCAGCTCCCAGCAGAAATAAAACCCAGAGGAGCAGCTGARAGTAACCGTCCATCCAGGGGCAGGGAGGAAACGCCGGTGTCCACAGYGGGAACGGTGGACGGTTTCCCTCCATCCAGCTTTCCCGGGGTGCCTTACAACCCCATGGAGCGGGAACAGAGTCCGTCAGCAAACGCATGAAGCCAGCAGGCAGCTGCAGACAGGCCCGCTCTGTGAASAGCCACAGCACATCCCCTTCATCCCCACGGGGCCAGGACACCCCTTCGGGTTTCATGTGAAAGGCAACAGCCCCCAGCRCCGCGCTGGGACAGGGACTCCCAGGCCCACCGCTATCCTAACTGCATTAAAGGTCTGTCCTTGACCTTCAAGCAGCACTTTTGCCTTAGGATCCACTCCGCAGAGGTGYGAAGATAAGGGAAATAGACACTGTAACAGCTTTAAATATACCAGGAGATCTTCTGGCTGGTGATGTGTGGAAGGGAGGGGACAGAAGCAGAAGTTTCCAGGGGTCCTGCGATGAGAGCATGTGCCCATCCGCAAGTTCTCACTGTGTTAAGCAGCCAGAGCCAGGGATGCAGAGCGGTTACTAACCTGCTCTCCCCGCTGCACTCAGCTCTGTCACCCCCCTTCATCCCTGCGGGGTCGTTATAATTCCTCACATTAGCAGAAGATGAACAGGTAAAACCATCCATCTGTGGAGCGAGCACCCGGCGGTCATAACAAGCCACCAAAAAAAAAAATCACCCCAATTACTCCATAGCGCCAGAAACTCCCAGGCAGCCTTCCGCTCCCTCAGACCCTTTGAAATGTAAAGCCGCACTGTTTGGTGTCATTTAATTTGGAGCTCAGCCTCAGACCGGCAGAGCCTCGCTGAGCTTTAGGAGGAATGCAGCCATACAAAACGTAGATGTGCAAAATCCAGATGTCAGTGGCCTGGACGACAAGCACACCCCAAGCCCTACCAGTGACTCCATTTCGTGGCCCCAGTGTCTCTGTTTTGCCATCCCAGTGCCAGAGGAGTCTGGCTGCGAGTTCCTCCCCTCTCCGTGCTGGCTCAGGACTCCCGGCTCTCTTGGGGCAGCTGGCAGCCAGCACTCCTCAGATGCTGCCTTGGTGCAAGCTGGAGCGGAGCTCAGGCTCCCTGCTGCTGCTGCTGGGCTGCTCTCACAATCCTGAAAGCCCCCGAAAGCCTTCCTGAGTTCCCCCTCTGCACACAGGCCAGAAGACTCATATTTTGAACCACCCTAAGAGATGAGCTTTGGAGAAAATGGACATGGCAGCCACAGGAATCTGATCATGTCCCAAAAGCTGTACCTAGGCTCTGCTCCAAGTCAGCACAGAAACCTCTTTCTGGTTTCCCTCTGCTACCCAGAAGGAGAGGTGACTCTCCATCATCATCTCCCCTCTTAGGCAGGTTTGTTCCTCTCCTCCGTGCTGGAGGCACATCCTTTTTCACATTACAGCCCCAGCCCTCCTACCAGCCCTGGCAGGGCAGAGGCACCCTACATATCTCCAAGAAACCCAGCAGAAATGCATCTGCTCAGGCCAGGCATGAGCCTCCACCTCCTCACGCTCACCGCAACATYGAGGAGCCCCGGGAAAGGCAAACGTCAGGTGGGCTGGGGACAAAGAAACGGGATGCTGCCTTGGCACACCCGGAGGCACTGGTCCATCCGGTGCTGATCCACTCTTGAGGGTAACAGGTACCTTCGGTCTCTTACCAACGCCAGACACCGCAGAAGAGATCCTGAGAGGAGTCAGCTCAAGGGTGACAGAGGACAAGCACTGACTCATCCCTGAGCCGGTCCCCAGGGAGCCGCTGCCTCCTCTGCCCGCTGTGGTCTGACAGCAGGGGAATGAACACCTTTTCTCACCCCTACGCGATCAGGCGAAGGGGAGAGGTGCCAGATGCCTATCCCACCCAGCCCACTGGCCACGAAGGCGAAGAGGCTCGCCATGGCTTGCCGCTTGCCGAGGACAGAGCAGGGGAAGCAGCGCAGGAAGCCCGGACATCCCTGCCAGGCTGCAGACCTCCATCAGCTGTCCTGGGGCAGTTCTAACCTGGCGTCATCCCTGCCAGCTCTGGGTGCTGGAGTTACAAATTGCCAGTGTTTCTATTAAAGGCTCCGATTTTCCCCGGTTTGGCTGAAGCAGAGAGGCTGGAATAAGCTGCCACATGCTGGAAAAGAAATGGGACAAAAGAAGTCCTGGAGCTGAGGGCTCCCAGGCACTCTCCAAAAGCCTACAAGCCAAGAATTAAGCACAGCTTGACCTTCCTCCTTCAAGGAGCTCACAGACCAGGCTGCAAGCTGCTCCAGAGCCCTGCAACGGCAGAGGCAGCTGGAAACCACAAAGATGAACCCGGTCCTGGCAAATCTGGAGACATTCAAGAGGGCCGGGATTTGGCAGCATTTTTCACAGCCTGTTGAGACAACCTGAGTTCAGCACCAGGTGTTTGCTCCTCAAAGCAGGATAGGATGTACTGGCTGTACGTAGGTCTGCACCGAACCATTGCACCTCTCCGTACCCTGCATCCGCTCCGCAAAGGCTGTGAGTCCCTACGGGTGCAGGTAGAGCGACGGCCACCAGGCAACAGCATAAACAGAGGAAAAGCACACGCTGAGCCCGTGAAAGCCTCCCCAAGATGTGAGCAGCTCCGCAGATCACCGCGCCTGCCACGGTCACGAGGACTGGCAGCTCAGGGCACCTCCAGCCTGCTGCCTCTGCCCGAGGCCACCAGCACGCAGCGGCATCAACTCAAACAGCATCCGAAGGGCAGTGGCTGCTGGAGGCAGGCAGAGATGACTGGGTTATATATATATATATATATATATATATATATATAAGAAGAGAAAGAAGAGACCCTGAGGGACTTTCAGTGTGAGCCTCTGCTTCGGAGCAAACAGCTGGGCTCGGCCGCCTCGCCGGTGCTCCAGCCACCAATGCAGCCCCAAAGCCAGCGCCTCGCCTACAGCACGTAAGCTCTCGGCACGGGAAGGAGCAAGAACCGATTTTGTTCTTTCATCCCTGTGATCTGATCACCACCCAACCTCGCGACTCATCCATCCATATTTTGACTCAGTGCAGAAGAGAAATGTTTTCGTCCTCCTGCCTTCCCCGAAGCGGGGCCTCTCCTACCATTTYATACCTAACTAGAATTGAAAAAGTGCAAGTTAGTCATAGCACAATGGTCCCTTTTCTGGAGGTAAAAATGCCACTGCTTTCAAATGTATTATCTCCCTGCTCTACAGGTTTCAAAGTGGGAGCTTCACAGCCAGGGAAACTGGGCCAACAGTGTTTGCTGGAAAAGAGCAGTATTCCTAAGAAGCTGTTTCGCATTTGATCGGGTTCATTTTCCTGTTTCTCAAGCCTGGCATAGCTGGCAAGGTCTGGCTCGGAGGGCTACGGGGAAGAACAAACCCAGAAAAAACTTATTAGGACCCTGCTAAAATAATTGCACAGAGGCAGATCAATCTCATCCTCAAATTGACTAGCTGGCAAGGAGGGAAGACCCCAAGGTTTGRGACAGCGTCGCTGCTTGAGAGCGCTGGACCCCTCTCCAATGCCCGACAAAGAAAACCTTTTGAGCCGACTGCATCCTCTGGGATTCTCTATAAATACATCTGGGGAGAGCACACATACAGATTGAGTCGATAAAGAGATCTGACAGAAAAGCACTGTAGTATTTTACTCTCCCTCCTTGCCCAAGGCAAACCATTTCGGTTCTTTCTCTCCCTTGGACAGCCGTATGAAATATCCCCGGCTTCCTCTGTGATCATTAATCCTCGCTGCAAAGGCGAAGAGGGAGCAAATCTTTCTGTCTGAGCGGATTCATCTCTGTGACARTTTTGCAAGGCTAAGTCGTTACGAGGCTGTGAGCCCCAGCTTTCCAAAGCGGCGGCTGGGAGAGTGAGGTGGCTTCTCGCTCCCTCCCAGGATGAAAATGCCCGCCAGCAGGAGCACCAGCTGACCGGCAGCACTTGGCCAGGCTTTTGGCCATCGGGCCATCAGGGATGCCCGCACGGTTTGGCATGCATGGGAAGGCAGGCACTTGAAGTTTGCTCTCCTTCCAGGAGCTGCCTTTGGAAATGCTCCTGGAAAAGGAGCTGGAATGGTAATAGGATCAAAATGCTGGATGTCACAGGAAAGCACCCACGGTGGCAGAGACCCAGGGCTAAGCTGCCAGCTGGAACARCCTCCCCAGGGATGCAGYGGAGTCCCCATCACCGGAGGCYTTCAAGATGTAAGCGGGTGCTAGATAACCTCATCCAGGCTCCCTTTCCCATGAAAGGTTGGACCAGACGATCTTTCCAGGTCCCTTCCAACCTGGGCTGTTCCCATTCTGTGATCAGTTAGAACTGGGGAGGCCACGGTGGCCGGGAGCCTGCATCCCACGCCAGCCGCTTCCCCGGGACCAGGACTCCTCTGCCTGCTGCTGGGGCAGACGCTTGCACAGAGTCAACAAGAAGTTGGGGAAAAAACAGGTGATTTCACACATGAGACAAGCTGCAGAGGCAGGGAAGGAGCCTTTGTAATTACCGAAGCTCAAAGCTGGCCAGGAAACCTCTTTTCTGCTCAAAGCAGTGATGCCRCCAGAGCTGCGGTTTTACACCTGCCCCCGTGCAACCGAACAGCAGAGCCGAAACAGAAGCCGCGTGCTCGCAGGAGGAAAGGCGCTTGCAAGCACAAGGCGGCAGAGCAGCAGATATGGCACTGGCACGCACCGGGCAGCCAGCACACATGCCGGCCGGCGCACACTGGCGTGCCTGGCACAAGTCGGCCATGCCGGCTCCATCAGGGCAGCACCCAGCACTGAACATGAAGCACGGCCAGCACTAAGTCACCACTCGCCCGCCAAGACCAGGGAAAAACTGACAGCAGATGAGTAGTGGCCTGGGGCTGCCAAATTCCTCTGGAGAAGTGGGAAAGCAGGGATGCCTGCTGCGAGTGGCAGGAGACGTGACGCAGAGCCCCGGATCCCCATATGTTCCATTAGCGGCGCAGGAGGAGCACATTTCCCTGCAGACACAGGTTAAACCGACCCGCTCCACTGCCCGAGCTGACCCCGAGCCAGGTCCAAAGGTCCCTACTGCGTTAAACAACGYTGCCTACCAAAAACCACTTCCACCTGGCTCAGCTCCCAGCCTGACCTCATGGGCGTTCCACGTTCCCCCCCGCACAGCGCTGAAGGAGAGGTCGCTTGCACTCRCAGGACTGAAACTTCTTCAGAGGGTTTTGTCACTAAAAATATTTAATAAATAAAAGTCACCGCGAACACACCAACTGATGTGATGTGACATGCAGCTGGGGGTTGCCAACCAGCAGCAAGCAGGCGGCCTCGCTGGAGAGAGACCGCCGAAAACCAGCTGTCAGCGCAGGTCAGCGGGAGATGAATGTGCCCGCGAAGGTGCCAAGCCCGTGCAGAGACACCTCAGGGTCCCTCTCCGGTTCCTGCAGTTGCATGTCACCTTCTGGAGAGGCTCAGGCTGGASCATCATGGTGCCAGCCCCTCGCCTGCTCCTCCTGCCCAGCCCAAGATCAAGAGCTTCACTGGCTTCTGGCAGAGAGCGCACACCAGCCAAGGGTGCCCTCCAACGCTGCGGGCCAAGCTACTGCGGCACTCATCCTCAACATCAACCAGGCTGGTGGGGAAGCAGGGATGGGTAGGGAGAGGCTTGTAGCTTGCTAGAAACCCCATCCTTAAACTGTCTTCCCCTAAAATAAGGCAAGACCAAAATCTCATGTTTTTACATCACCTCTTTCACCGCCAGCAGAAACAGGGTGCGTAAAGCCTGGGTGAGAGGAGGGAGTGTGATGGACTCAACGCACACCACCACACACCCCAATGCCCACCAGCCCCCAGGCAACCAGAAACACTCGCCCAAAGCCATCTCTGGCATTGCCCTCTTCTGCTCTCCCTTCTTCTTTTCCTGTGGCCACAAGCAGTGGTGGAAGACCTCAGCAGCATGTGGCAGGTTGGATGTGACATCCCCCATGCCTTGGTTCCCCTGGCTGCAGGGAGATGCCGCAAGCACCAGGCTGTGCTCCACTGCTCTTTGGGGGAGCAGACTGCAAACACCCAACACATCCCCAAGCCCAGTGGGGTTCCTAAAGGAGAAGAGAGACTCAATCTACTGTGTAGTGCTCATAGATATGAGTGACAGGCGATGAAGACAACACTGTTGAGGGCTTCCTTGCTCATAGGATAAACAAAGCCAGAGCAGTGTTTGAGTTGCGTTTTGTTTCTAAGAGAAGAAAATAAGTAGGATGGGTCTTGCTTCTTCCCCCTCATTTCCAAACCCTGCTGCTGGCTGTGGGGCAAAACCGGTCTGCACCGTCCACCCCRAGGGCCCACACCTCCCCAGGGCTTCCCATCATCAACCACCTCCCCACCCCAACCAGGTACCACCCACTGGAGATGTTACCGGTCTGTGGCTACACCCACACCAGAGGTATCTGAGGGACAACTGCTGGGGACGGCCCCAACCTGCCGCTGTTGCAGCCCCCAGGTACACAAGCGAGKGCTAGCGAGGTCCGTCTGCAGTGCGCAAGCCACGCGTGACCTGACCTACAGCCCAGCTTGGGACCCCTGCAGATACATGCAAGGGCTCCCAAAACACTTCCCCCCGCGTCTGTATCCTTATTCCAAGCCCCTGCCAGCCCAGGGCCCAGCCGCCTATCATGCTGTCAGCTCTGGTCTCGTCTCTGCCATCGATATGAGTTAGACACGTCAAATCCTCTATGACTCTCAAGGGCTTTTTTTTCCTCCCATTTTTATTTGATGCGTGAGGATCGCTTAACAGCAGCATCAGATAACCCCCTGTCTTCCGGGGAACTCTACAGACCTATMTTCAAGTGCATGTGGGCTTAAACTGAATGTCATTCCACCCAGCCAGGCAACCGAGGCACCACCTCTCTCCCCAGCACCCCAAACCTCTCTCAAGGCATCCACAAACCGATCCCCACAGTCACCTTGGGGCACAGGAAAAGGGAAGGAGGATGGAGAGCTCCATCTCCCAGAAAGCCACAGGCATACTCTGCAGGGTGACCCACTGATGCAAGGAGGGAGAAGGTCCTCTGGATGAGTCCTTCCAGGCTCACACGATAAAGACATTGAGGGCAGCAAAGTCCCAGGTTGGTGGTGATAAGTTCTGGATAAAGATACCCTGCTCCTCGTCCTCCCTGGAGAGATGGATATGCAACTTCGAGTGGCCTTGTCTCAGTAAGGGCTCCACCTCGGGCAGTGGTCTTCAGCCCGTGGTCCCCAGAGCTCGCAGGAGACCAAAGGAGTTCATGAGGACAAGCAAAGCTATGGTTGAGGAACAGCACTGGCAGAGAGAGCTGGGCATCTGTAGTACTTCCGAGACCCCCAAAGGAAAAACCCGGGCAGGAGCTGATCGGCTGGAGCTGCTGCTGCAATCGGGTCTCACGCACACTGCAGCCTGGACTGCTTGCACACGACAAGCTGGTATTTAAAAAGGCTTYATTCACAGAGCCCGAAATAAATAAACTAAATCAGCCAGGAGAAAGAATTTAAGTGGAAAAACATCCCAATAATTGAGCTCTCTTTGCAAATGTTTTACCAGCTGCCAACCCCTGACCCCAGCCCCCTGACACAGCCAAGCAAAAAGATCGCTCCATGGTTTCACCTTTAAAACACAAACCGTCTGGGATGGGAACACAGCTCCCCAGAYCTTCATTTATAACAACTGGGAGAAAGGCAACGTCAACAGATCGGAGCAAAGCCAGCAGCCGTGGCAGCGCGGTCAGGGGAGCAGGAGGGGAAAGACGAGGTGCAGCCATACTCACAAGGGCGCTGGGCACCGAGGCTTAGCTGCCATAAAGGACGTGTAGGTTCCCAGTCCCCTACAGACAGAAAGCCATTCATGTTAAGAAGCCGTTCGGGTCGCTGGGTAGGGGAGAAGAGTCTGAAGGATGGCACAGATCCCGGACACATCAGCCAGGGGAAACCTCAGTGGTGCCACCGAGAAGGGAGGAGTGTTCAGCGAGTATTTCTGCAATGGATTTAGGACAAAGCCAGGCAACACGGCAGAGGATGCAGGTTAAATGTTTGCTCTTCCATGGGAAGRTATGATACACAGCTCACAGGTCCAGATAATATATATTTAAAACATGCTGAAGTCCCAGCTGACAAGCTGTCTGCATGTCAAAGGATGATCTCTGGCCAGCTGGAGATGCTAGAAAGTCCCAGGAGGGACAGCAGCCTGTACCTGCCAATATTCAAATGGGTAAATAGTTGACTCGGGCAAGCACAGGCTGGTCAGGCAAAGACTGAGCCAAGCCAAAATAAACGGATGGCTGCAACCGGACCRGATCACCAGGAAGCAAAGGAGACCAGTGTAATTAATGCCAACCAACATACGTTTACAGCTGTCAGATCCTGTTGGCAAATGCGATTTATTGTCGTGGGGATTGTGGGCTTGACTGATAAACGAACCAGCACCCGTGCCATTCCTTCGAACTCAGAGAAGACATAGCACTTGGTACCATTTCCCGTTTTTAATCAAGAAACTACAACTACAAAGGAGAACGGCACGTGTTTGAAGTCACTGTTAGCTGGCTCAGAACAAACCCATGACCGGGGAGTCCACGGCAGGGGACAAGACCTCCACCAGAGATCTGTGCACCACAGCAATAAGACCACTGCTGAAATAAAGCATCCATTTGTGCTACTGACAGTCAGAGAACTTTCTAAGCTGAAAACAGGTCCAAAGAAAGATCCAAAAAAGGACACAGGAATGAAGATTGGAAAATATGGAAAATATTGGAAAATATGCCAGTGGAAGACTTTACAGGCTCTGTATATTTAGCTTATCAAAGAGAGAGGCAAGARGTGACTGCATCCTAAACTGCCATAGCTGACAAGGGGAGCAAAGCTCACTCCAAGCTAGCAGCCAAAGGAATAACCCATTTCCCTGGCTGTAAGTGGGAGCAAGCCATGTCCTTCTAGCACCTTTCGGARCACCCTGCCTCGGCTCCCTGTAGGCTCCCATGGGAGGCAGCCCGTGGCAGGCAGGAGCCAACTTGATAGCCTCCCAAATCCTTCCTGGCATCACGGAGCCCATGGCAGCCGCTGCTGCTTGATATGTGCACTCTAAAGCAGTGATTCACAAGCCCATGGAGGTGGGGAACATCCTAGTACAGAGCCCAGGGGAAGGGAAAGAGCTGGTTTTTTTTGCTGAAAGTTGGAGGATGCCTTTTCAAGACCAGCTGAAGAGATTAAACCCCAGTTTTCCAAGTTAGGCAGAGTTAGAGTTTGGAGCCAGCCAGCTCGTGCTCTGGTTCAGAGCAGGATGCGAGGCAGCCAGGACGATGATGGCATCAYTCTCCTCCTTCATCCCTCCACTTGCACATCCTCCTCGGCTGGAGAGAGCACAAAACTGACCCAAAACCCCACAGAAAAAGGCCAGCTTGAGCCAGTCACTTCTAGGGCTGCAGTGGGAGACACCTGCCAGMTCCGCCTCGGATGCGATTAGACACCTCTCTGGCTGCCAGAGGAGCCCAGGGGTTGGGAGATCCAAGCCCACCTGCCTGGCAGTGCCCGCTAGATGCCAGCACGGATGCAGAAAGATGCAGGCRCATGCAGCCCACCATGGAGAGCTCGTTACACCCAGGCCAGAATAAACGCTCCTTGAAATAGCAGGACGTTACAGGGGAATAATCCGCTCCCAGAGCTGTCAGAAATGGTCCCCACCAGGGAAGAGCTTTGCAGGAGCTCTCCTCTGCACCCAGGAGTCAGGACTGCTGGCTCTGACTGGCAGCTGTGCCGGGGGGCAGGAGTGTACACCCCGGGAAAGCAGGGCATACCTGCCTGGCAGCAGGGAGAGCTATTARGGAAGAAATGCTTTTGAGGGACACCAAATCACCCCAGCCTGTGCCTTAAATAACCTGCGCTCGGAGTAGTGAGCCAGCAGGCTCTCCTGGGCTTCTCCAAAGGYGATTCTAGCCAGCAAGTCGCTGCTACTGCCAGCCTGCCATCCCAGGGGAAGGATGTCCTCTTACCTGCCAGGGACGGCTGCAGCCATTTCCCCACAGTTCCCAAAAGCCATGGCTGCACCCAAAGAGTCGTGGAAATGCCAGCTCCTGAGCCTCACGAGAGCCAGGGGGGCGAGGAGGCACGCTGCAAGGGCAGCCTGACCTCAGCACCTCCTGTTCCGTGCCAGCCCATCTGCCTTCCATCCCTAATGCAAGGAGTCTCTGCCATCATATTTATTTTTTTAATTATTGTTACAAATTTTATTTTTAACTTCCATGTCCCTCTGAAGCAGCAGCAGACTGGGACACACGAAGCCCAGGCTGCTGAAAGCCGGCACCACCGCACCCGCACTGCTCGGGAAACCTSAGCCATGGGCATCCCCGGTAACTTCGGCGCAGCACCAGCGAGTCCAGAGGGATCCACGCTCCCCCTCCACGTCCACCAGCCTTCAGCCTCGGGGGCCCAAGGTCCCCAACAGTTAACCTCAGGGGACACTGTGGGAAGGGCACTGGAGGGCCACCCATGGTGGGGCTTCCTCCAGCTCTGCCCCAGACTTCCCCACCACCTCTCGTAGTCCTGCTCCCTCAGCCAGTCCCCAACCCCACACGTCCCCTCCAATCCCCTTCTCCTCCCATTCCCCTCCCCTATTTTTCAGCCTCTCTAAAGCTTTCTCCACCCTCCCTCCCCACCTTCCACCCCTCTCCCTGCCTCCTCCACCTCCCTCTCCATCCCCTGCTTTCCCACACCTCTTTCCTATGACTAGGCAGCCATGCTATCCTCCTTCCACTTCAGCTAATTCCCTCTCTCCACAGGAGCCGGCGTTTCATCTCTGCCGCTGAGCCCCTTTTCATGCCTCCTGGCTTTTGCAATCCCACCCCCTTTCTCCCCACTGCCGCGGGATGGGAGGGCGGCGGGGGGACCCGCGCACGGCAGGCCTGACCCCCAGCTCTCATTAACAGCGCCCTTCTCAAAGCAGGCGCAGCGTGAAATAAATAAATAAAGCAAATCTCTGTCTCGCTGCTGTCTCGGGTTGCTTAAGGGAGCCGGGCGCCGGGGGTGGGATGAAGGATGCTATTTGGAGAAGCTGTCACCATGGCAACCCCCATTCCCACCACCGAGCGGGCACAGGTCACCTGTTTCCATGAAAGTTTCCCCCCTCCCTCCCCATCCCTCCGCCCCGGGAAATGCCAGCACAGCCCCAGGGGCGCAGGCGGTCCAGCCCGCAGGAGAAGCGGCAGGGATGCAGGAGAAGCGGCAGGGATGCAGGAGAAGCGGCAGGGATGCTGCTGGCGCAGCTGCAAACAGCCTCCAAAGTCCCCCACGCCACGGAGGAGGAAGTCAGGGCATTCCCACGGTGCAGCGTGCGGGGACCAGCAGCACCCACTCCCCTCTGCCCCACGCCAGCAAGGCAACCCCATCGTCTCCCTGCCTGCATCCCCATCAGCAGTCTAACGCGGGCAGGGAGGGCCGCACTCTGCTGCAGGACATGGGGATGGATGCAGGCACGCACCCCGACACACGTGCTGTTGGGACTAGGGCAGAGATAAAAATGTGTCCCCTCCCTCCGCACACAGCCCTGGGTGCTGCGTTTCCGTACAATTTCAGTTATTTATTTTAATTTGAAATCGGTCGCTCCCATTAGACGCTGCCAGGTGCTCCCAGCACAACCCGTGGTTCCCTTTTTAGCTCGAACAACTCCATCTCTCATGTGACAGATGCGCCTCGCCAGGACCTTTCCCCAAGTAAGGAGTGTCAGCCCCGCGTCACCGAGCGTTCCCACAGCCAACCTGATGCTCCCACCCGCGCCAGCCCCCTCCCTGCATGCCCACGCGTCCGCCGCAGGGCTGGCAGCAGTGCCCGATACCCCCCGCACCAAAACAGCCGGCAGASCTCCAGGAAGAGACATAGAGAGGATGGAGCGAGAAGAGGAGAATGGGGAACTGGTTCTGCTCTCCACCAGCTCTCCAGCATGGGGAGGGGGGGACGAGCAGCGGGGGTCTCACCCGCTGCCAGCGTTAACACATCTCCTGCCAGTACCAGCAGGCAGCTCCCTAAGGCTGGGGCGGACAAGAGGGTCAGCAAAGAGCCCCCGGCTGAAGTTCTGGGGTTGGCACCTGGGTAGCCATCCTGCGGCACAGCGCAGGCTGGAGGGATTCGCACGGTTCCCCCACAGGGCTGGGAGTTTCGCCAGGAAAAGCAAGTTTATAAATAGTGCATTTCAACACGAACAAACGAAAGTGGCAGAACTTGACATTCAGACAAGCCAGGGGCTGAGCRCCGGCCCCTCACCAGCATCCTCCCCCACCAGGAAGGACGGTCCCTTCCCTCCATCGCCCAGCTGGCCAGGACCATCCCCGCTCTCTAGAAAGCCTGGATCTGGAGGTGTCTGTGTCAGATGTGCTGCTTGGGAACACCCTTGCCGCAGCTGGTCTGGCAGCAGAGCTGGCTTCTAAAAGACCAGAAGCAGCGGGGATGGCCACCTGCTCCGCTCGGGGGCAAGGGCAAACACAGCCCACAGCAGCTTGAAACCAAGCCTTCATTAGCCCACGGGCCAGAAACTAACTTCTCCTGCCTCTGCAGAAGACAGCTACCCCACCRGTGAGGGTGGCACTTGAAACAGAAGTTTCATGGCACGATGCATTAAACCGAAGGGGCACATACCTGCCAGATCCTAACAACGAGCAAGACACTCAAGGGGAAAACCAGCTTTCATCTTTGTGTTAAGGAGAAGAGCAGCAAGTTGTCAGATAAGAACTTGCTTCTCGTAAACACAAAACAGCAGAAAAGACACCCCTGTGCCGACAGAGCGAATGGGAGGACATCCCAGCTGGGGAGCTACCTGCCAGACTGCAAAAGGAGGAGATCTTGATGGTAGTGCCCAAGGGAAGACATCAAGAGATGACACATCAGAGCAGGCCCATCAGCTGTCAGCAAGAGAAGCCTCTGACAGCCCAGTGAACACATGCGACGCTCTTCATGCACACTTGCTTACCTTGATGTAGGTGTCAAGGGCTGGGTGGACACGGTTGACTGCCAGATGTATGGACATCGGTGTAGTGAACGGGAAGGTCGCCATGACCACGTGGCTGGGAGCAGGGAAGGAGAAGATCTTGAAGCCATACTTCTGGAACCGTTTGATCTGCTCTTCTGACGGCTTTGCATCTCCCTCGCTCAGGATTCGGCCTATGGCGAAGCGGCACTTCTCCGGAGACACCTGATCGAGGGGGACAGACAGACAGCATCAGAAGAAGACAGAGGCTTAAGACCAGCCAAAACCTCAGCCTGCTGAGCATGGAGGCAGGAGATCACCATGAACCAGGGTAAATGCAACGGCCCAGCACGATCGGGCACACCAAACCAGGTGCCCGCTCCTAACCAAGACTGATCCAGGCCCAAACTGTCCATGCTCCTCCCAGCCTAAGCTCACAGCCCAGTGGGGAAGGTTCTGCTCCCCTCCGGGGAGGGCAGAGGGACTTGCACCAGAGACGAACTAACCCCACCGGGCTGCTCATCCAYACCCGCCCCGGGTGTCAGCCACTGCAGAAAGTGTCTCTCCTGACCCCCCCATCAGAGACCTGACTGTTGAGACGTGCTCACCGCTGTCCTCACCTGCAGGACATCCCTGCGACACCCAGGGGGGGCTAAAAAGAGATGTGACCACAACCTGCCCAGCTTGCCRCCATCCCACCCCCAAGGAGCTCACCCTGCAGGGGCACCTGCCCCCAGCAGCTGCCTGGACACACAACCCACCAGCACGGGCCACCAGCACTAAGCCAGAGAGAAATCCAGAGGCTGCTGGGTCCCTCCTACGTGGGCACGCTCAGTCCGGCACAGTGGTAGGGGTGGGGAAACTGAGGCACGTAAGACTTGCATGCAGTCACCAAGCTGTTTGTAGCAACATGAAGAGAATCACATCCCCTTYCATCCTGGACCCCAACAACATGCAAAACATAAAACATGCTCTCTTTCCAGATTTGTGGATGCCTCCCGTTAAGACAGGAGGTTGCAGAGCTCCCAGCCCAGCAAGGGGGGTGCTCAAGGCTCTGCTCCCAGCACAGTGACGGCCCACAGGACTCCGGCCACCTCCACGCCAAAGCTGACCCAGGCCACAGCTTTCATTTCTGGTTTTTAACAAAATCCCACCACTCGAGTTCACGTTTACCCATGGCACTAGGCAGGAACATGGCAGGGGGCAGGAGAGCCCAGCAACTCCCCCCCTCCCTGATACCACCTAAGGGCACAAGGTGCCTTCCTACTGCTGAGATCAGAGCTCAGCCCCCTCCTTTAACTCCAGCCTTTGTCCCCAGCAGAGCTGCTGTCCTTTCCGCCCCCAAAGAGATGCTCGAAGAAGGAGCCAGCAGGCAGAGACAAGGCTGCTTCCCCTAGGGCACACTGGCCTAAAAAAGGAGCCCAGGAAGAACAGGGGGTACAGGGGGCACCAAGGAAGGGGGCCCCATCTGAGTGTTCATGCTCTCCCCCACCCGCTCTCAAGCCTGCTGGATAACGAGACGATGTGGCAGCCAGTAACCAGGAGCAGCAGATGCACGAGTCTGGCCACCTTCTGCCAACCCCTTCTGGCGAGGGCTGGAGAACCAGAGTCTCCAAACTCCCGCCACACAAGGCAGCAAAACTCACCAGGACCTGCCAGGATGCCCGACAGCAGCAGCAAGACAGACGGACACCCTGCAGGCGCTGGTACCACAAAGCTCTCACGGGGACGATGGGAGGCAGAGAGAGGGTACACACAAAGCCAGCGTGTTACCACTTCCCATCCCCGTGTGCCCCCCAAGGGGATCTCCGCTCTGCACTCCCCAATTTCATCCCTAACTTTGCCTGTGCTAAAGCAACATCTYCTCCTGCAGCATAACTACCCCACACCGCACTCCTGGCCCTCCCTTTCCCTTAAACACCCTTTAATGTTGCATGGGGATAAACAAGCAGATGTAAATAGGAAGGAAGAAAACAGACTGTCAGCAGCAGCAGCAGCCATCAGGCCGGGGACTGGCGTGCCTGACGGCTCGCTCCTGCCCTCCTGTGCTGCAAGAGGGAGCTGCAGACAGGGCTGTGCCGAGGATTGCTGGTTTGAGGCAGGGAAGGAGAAGCAGATCCACCCCAAAGACAGCAAGAGGCAGCAATAAAAGGCATCCATGGGGAAAGGCCCAGATGAAGCAAGGAGATAAGGGAAATTTGGATAAAATTCCTTTAAACACACAATCTCCATTTASGTCCTAAGCAAAGACAGTTCATCCCCAGAGCAACTGATGGAAGGAGCCAAGCTGCCAGAGCAGCCAGCWCTCGGGCCAGGCGCGTTTGCTTCCTCCCTTCTCCTTTTAACTTTCTTYTTCATAGCGCGCAGCCCCGCAGGTGCTTTCTCAAGGCCAGCAGCAAGGCAGATTTGCCTCCTCCCCTGCCTGGCAAAGCCCATCTCAAGGGAAGGAAGGAAATACTCCAGTTAAAACCAGCCTTTCCCTAACAAATTTGTCCTTTCGGGGTGGGCAGGTGCTGATCAAAGCCTCTGCTCCCCCAAGGACCCTGACAGGGAAGTTTTGAAAATTATTAATCTATTCAGCAGCTTTGTCGATGGGAGCAAAACCCATTCCTACATTCAGAGGGCGTTTTGGCCTCATCCATCCRCACAGGCTAGTTGCTGAGCACACGGACATGTGGACTGCAGGCAAAAGACCCTAGCACGTGCCTACAACTAAATGTGAGCAGAAGCGCTTGGCTGGAGCCGAGCACAAACCCGCCTGCCATGTCCAGTCCTTGCTGAGGAGTTATTTTTGTTCCTGCCAGAGGTGGGAGAAGGAGAGAGAAGTCCTCTGGGCTGCTAAATATTAAATAAAAAGGAAAAAGAAAAAAAAAGTGCAAATTAATATTAATCTTGTCCATTAAAACACATAAAACATTGCTGGCAGGGGAGCACTCAGGGAGCATCCTTGTGTGAACACCGGAGAGCCAGGAGCCAGCAGGGAGCCCCGGGGATGCCGGTGACGGCAGCTGCCCCGAGGCCCAGCATGACCCCAAGGCAGCCCCCGCACTCCAGGCCACGGGGCTCCCCCCGGCCCCGCTCCCGGCCGAGAGCCGGCACACRGCCGCTGCTCTCCAGCTCTGGCATCCCCGTCCTCTCTCCTAGCAAGAGCCTCCTTTGGCTACGAGTCCGTCAGCACAGCAAATGCCGTGCTGGCACCTGCCGGTCATCAGCCCCTTCGTGCCACCAAACCCCCCAGGAGCCGAGGGCCGAGAGCCGGGCTCGAGGTGGCTGTCTGGCCAGAGCCCGCCGGCACTCAGCCAGGGACGCCGCGGGACACAGCGGGCAGCGAGCACGTTCTGCTGCCTGATGACAAAAGGTCTATTTTTGGTGACAAGTCAACATCCGCAGTGGGTGGCCAGGTCCGGGCCGGGACCCTGCCAGAGGGTGCTTCACTGAGGTCAGGAGCGCACTGAGAATGAGGAGGAAGAGGAGGAGGTCACCTCTCCCTCCCAGGGGAAAGGCAGCCTGGGTGACCGATGCCACCCCAGTGGACCTCCAGAACGAGGAGCGAGCAGCGCACACCATCTCCCAGGCCATCACAGCTGCAGCGGGTACAAGCACACAGAGGCACCCCACGAGACACCAGGGTGCTCAGCGCCTGAGCCAGCGTGCCAAGCACAAGCATTGCAGCCCTCAGCCAACCGACCCACCCAAAACTGGCCCCTTCTTCACCTGCCCAGAGGCAAGGCAGCCCTCTGCCCACCCTGCCCAAGGACATCCTCACTCCCAGCACCCTGCCTGGCCTGYCCTGCCCATCGGTGACATACGGATGTCCGTGGGAACCAATTCAGGAGCCACAGATCGGCCCGTGGAAGGTCCCACCAGCACCCCGGCTGCTCCGGCAGACCCAGGTCTGACAGTGTGCTCACGGGTGTCGGACAAGAGGAGGCTCCTGCTGCCATGCAGAGCCCCAGACACCACAGCTACGTCCTGCACAGCCCCGCTGTGCCCCAGCCACCACAGYGCCTATGGAGGCAGGAGGCTTGCGCCCATGTCACCTGCCCAATGTCACAAGCAAAGGCAGCCCTTCCAGAGAAGGGCAAGGTCTGTGGGACTGCCTGCCAAGCCTTTGAGGACAGGTTAGGTTACCGTCACAAGAGCCAACCACAYGGCCCCCAGGGCTTGGGATGTCTGGTTGCAGAGGTGCATTATAGGCTTTGTTGGTTCCCGAGAGCTTCCAGCACCCTCCAGGCTCGCTCCACACCCGTGGAGCGCCCAGAGCCTTCGCTGTGCCCATCCTGAGCAGCACCTGTCCAGCAGGCTCCAAGAAGGAGGCAATTCGCCTGCCCAGCGTCACCACCAGCATCTCCCAGCCTGKCCTACAGACTTGGGGCCATGCACCCTCCAAAACGTCTAGAGACCCACACGAACTCACTAACATCCTTCACGAAGGCCCCACTGTGGACTGTAGCTCCCCACAGTATCCTGCCCCGTGCAAGGAGCTCCCCTCGCACACCAGCTGAAGGCACTCGCACCCCATGCCGGATCAGTGACCAGTCTGCGGGCAAGCAAGTACAGACCCCTCAGCAGCGGGGGGAAAGAGGGCCTCCAGATCCAGTAGCATGCTCCAGTCCAAACGGGGCACCAGCTGGGCCACCAGGCAGGGGTCCCGGTGAGCCKTGACCACAGCAGGCCAAGAGCTGCCTCCACCCGCTGAGCCCTGAATCCAGAGAAATCTCCCCCCGTCGCCGACACCAAGACGGGCCTCCCTGGCCACCAGGTGCCATTCAGCCATGCTGGCAGAGAAGGTCTTCCCCTCCAAAGAGGGCCGACTGCGAAAGGAGAAACAGCTGGCTTCCAAAACCCTGGATGGCCTCTGGAGACCCAGAGACAAGGTCTGCAGCCCCACTGCCTGCTCTAACCGCAGGGTGAGGGCAGAGACGCGATGGCTGCAGGAAGAGGAGAAAAGAGACAGGACCAGAAAGACRAGGCAGCTTCGTCCTGCATGGACAGCCCAACCTTCCAGGGTCGTGTAGGAGCCGCTCCTTCCCAGCCTCACCTGGTGCTGCCAGGGAAAGCACTCCCCGTGCCAGCCATGCCAGGAGTCACTACAAATATACTTATCAGTATCTGCGGGCCAGTACAAGCTTTCACTAGCCCATGCTTTGGCAAAGAGAGAGGCAAGGCACGGCACTCAAGCAGAAAAGGTCTGCAGGGCAACCACAGGCATGTCCATATCACATCCCTGGAGCAGGGCAGCACCAAGCACAGACGCTGAGCCCTTCCGACAGCATCGACTGCCCCGCTCCGCCCCCTGAGACACCAGGGGAAGAAGCAGCAGCACCGGGGTTCTCAACTCCAGAAGAGGACCTCGACACAAGGACACATATTAGTGGTGGGGGAATTGGCCACTCTGACCACGTGGGCCCTAGCACGGCAGGCGCTCCCCATGGCTCCCATCCCTCACCTACTCCAAACACCACACTTCTTGCGGACAAAAGCGTCCAAGTGTGTCTAGTCGAACCCTGCCTCTGCCTGGCTCATCCCAGGGAGGGGGGAAGTCCTCTTTGCCACCCTCCTTCCCAGGCCAGGAAGAGGCACCGCAGGCTGTCTCTTCTCTGCCTGCCATGATCCAGAAGCAAAAACTGCAAGGTAAAGGTAAGTCAGCTCGTCACAGGATACAAAGACAAAGGTGGTTGAGCGCACCAGGCTCCGCTGAGCACAGTCAGCTCAGTGTTTTCTCATCTCTGATATCTTCCTGCCACAGTGCTCCAAGAAGCCACTCAGCACTACGTTTTCATGGACAAGTTCCCTCTAAGCAGGTCCAACCCTTGGGAGCACCATCTCGCAAGCAATGAAACAGGGGCAGGTACTACGCGGCCCATGAGGGTTCCTAAAGCAGGGCCAGTCACCCCCAGAGCAGAAGCACTGGGCAAGAGCTATCAGCCCAAGCACTGTGCCCCGTGCCAGYCCCCAGCACACGTGCCCAGGCACACGCACAGGGCTGCTGGCCACCCCCCCATCCCTCCCCCCACAGCATTCCTCCACGGTCACACTAGCTACTGCAGAATTACTGGGGAGCCAGGCTGTCTGCCACAGACAAACGCCCACATGCCRTTATCGGGAGACCCCAGTGCCACCGAGCATCAGCAGCCAGGCTCCTCACCCCCCCAGCAACTTCTGATGCACTTTTGTTTGCTCCTTGTCCTGGACCGTACCCACCGGAGTACTTAGCTCTGGCTGGCAGCCATCAGGCAGTGCACTGAAGAGCACCATGGAGTAACTGTTTCATCAGACAGGAGCCCTCAGCATGCATCACCTGAGGTCTCAGTAAGAACTCTCGGGGGATGTAAGGAAGCTCAGAAATACCTCAGAGCACTAGAAACAAGAGAAGAAGTACAGATGAGGACACAGCAAGCTAAAGAGACCATCTGCTTTCAACCACAGAGCTGCAAGTGCAGAAGGAGCCTCGGCTGCACTTCCTGCAGCCAGGGGATCTGCCAAGGAATGCCTCACCTTGAGGTCACGGACATTAGCCTCTGCTCCATAACCAGATCCATTATCCTGTCCTTGTCCAGCAGGAGCTATCAGAAGATAGCAGGCTTTGCTCGCCCAATGCCTTCCAGTTAGGGTTATCCAAGAAACCATCTGCTTTCAGGTGCCTTTCCCCACAGAGCATCCTCTGCAGATCTGGGAGACCTTGTGAACCCCAGTGCCCATCTACAGAGGATGAGCTGCAAGTGCCTGAAATACAGTCAGGGAACACGCCAAGCCAGGAACCCGGCTGCTGACCAAGAGAGCTTGCCGGCCCCGCTGGGCACACCTTACCGTGTGAGGGTTGTCGTAGTAGACGCCAATGGAGCAGAGCTTCGAAGAGATGCTGCAGCCGTCCGTGAAGAGCTGCCCGGATTCGCCATACGGGCCCACCCTGAACTTGTAGGCCAGCGTGATGTTGCCGACAGGCGGGGAGCCAGCACTCACAACCACCTCTGTGAAGAGCCCCGAGTAGACAGCGAAACCGAAGACGGTCAGCAGCAGCAGCACGACCAGCACCACGATCAGCCCAAGGAGCATCCAGTCGGACATGACGGACGCTCAGTGCTCCACGCTTCCTGATGCACTAGCGGCAAGAGGAGAGAAGAAAAAGGAGGGGAGTTAAGCTAGCACTTGGACAAGCAATCACCCTCTAAAGCTATTTATTTGCAGCAACACACACCCACTCCCAATTCCTCTTATGTGTGAAGCTTAAAGACAGTGGAGCCCCCCCAGAAACCTCCTGTATATTAGTTCCACGTTGCATCAGCCTGTTCCAATTGGTCACCAGGTACAAATTACACTGCTTCAACGCCTCTTGGGAATGAGTTGTGGTTATGGAGGGGGGACGGAGAAGCACTGTCCCCATCTCCCCAGAACCAGCCACACCACTCAGGTCCAGCCTTGCATCCAGGAGAGACCGAAAACCRCTCCGGGAGCCCGCATCACCCAACAGATCAACAGATACACAGCACTGGGATTAGGGGACCATAATCAAATAATTTATCATTTATAGATACCAGACCCAACATTGTGACCAGGACAGCCCCTTTGTCAAAAAGTCTAGAAGCCCAGGTTTTTAATTACCTAAACGAGGACCACRCTGGTTCAGAGCTGAGTCCCGTATCTGGATCCAAGCACACAGAGGGGCTCGGAGTAAGCCGAAGACCCAGACAGAAAAAGCATCCTCAACACACTCAGGTGTAACTAATTACCACTATTCCTTTTAGATGGCTTTTTTTAACCTAAAAGAATTTTTATAACCCCAACCAAAGCTTCCTGTTTTGTTTGCTGTCTTTTCTCTCTCGTGCTGACTGCAGGACACAGCAGCCTGGCAAACGCCTCCTGCTCGTTTTCACCCACCAAGCGCAGCCACTCTAGGGAGTTCCAACCCAAACCATTGCAGGAGAGTTGTTTGTGTTTTATTCTCCCTTGAAACACAGCTATGGTCACAAGGACTGGTTGCAATGCTCTCCTGGGACTTTCACAGGAGCTAAGTTTGAAAGCAAAGGTTGAAGTAAACAATTCACCTTTACCTCTGTATTATAAACACACTTTGTCCAAAGAGAGTTGTTCACAGCTGCTGCTGCCTGCTCAGCTTCACGGCAAGAGAAAAGCCACATCCTGGTAGGAACCGCAGGCGGCTCCGCTCTGCTCGACCCCGGTGAGCAGAGGTGCAGCAAAACCAAGCCCTGCAGAGCCGGCCACGCTCCCGGTGCCACAGGCTGGGCACCGTTTCATGCCACAGCCCTACTCACCTGAAAAACCAGCTCAGCCCAGAAACAGTTCACGACATCTGATCCACAGGGGCGCAGGATCCGCGGCGCTACAGCAGGAAAAAATAATTATCATTGCTTCCTTTCTAAGTCATGAGGCCAAAAGCAAAACASAGTTACAGCAGAGCACCCGAAAGGCATCCGGTTGCCTCGGACCTGCTCGCCAGAGGAGGGGCGTCCCGAGGAGCACCTTCTGCAGGACCCCAAAGRCCAAGATTTCTTCCCAGAACTCTGCAGCTGAACTCACGGGGACCAAGAAACATGGAAATGGGAAAGCAATGGTGAAGGAGGATGATGTCCTGCAGCCGCGCCCCACCCTGGGCCGTCCCCACTCTGCTCCCCTGGGGAGACCTGAGCTGCACCCAGTGCTGCTCCCGGGTGACCTCGGAGCAGAGCACTCCCGGACCTATAGCTTGGCCAGAGCTATATGTCCATCCCGATTCCCAGCAGCGCCTTGCCTCCTCCCTATAACCAACACAGATTTATGACTTATAAATCACGGTTTTAGTGATTCTCCGCGAGCTGCCAGTCCAACACGCAGCCCGCGGGCCTGAAGACGGCCGGCCCCAGAGGAGGAGCGGGTATTTTTGGCTATTATTCCCAGTTCCCGTGGCTCGTTCTCTGCCGGCGGCGGGCACAGCCAGTTTCCCACCTGCCCTCCTCACGGCCAGCGGGAGCAGAGCTCGCCCGGCCCCTGCCCGGCCCGGGGCCGTGCCCCCCCCCGGTGCCCGTGCTCGGGCGGAGGGGAGGGTTTGACCCGAGCGGCCCCAACAAGTGCCCGCGGCGGGCGGCACCGGGCCTGCCTGCCGGGAGGCGCAGCTCTCGGCCCTGCCTGCCGGCGGGCAGGCGGCAGGCAGCGCCCTCAGCACCGGCACAGGCTGCAACGCCCGCCACCGGCCTGCCCCCGGGAGCGGGGAGGGACCCGCCGAGCTGCCGCCGGGCCCGGCCGGCGCTCCCCAGCTCCCAGCAGGCCGCGGCCTGGGGGGACCGGAGCGGAGTGGAGCGGCGCTGGCCTGCCCGGCCCCGCCGCTCCCCCCGCCCCCGCAGAGACCCCCCCGCCCCGGTGACGGCCGG
>JASVER010000095.1:81238-275740 GCA_030449065.1 Oceanodroma leucorhoa
GTCCGGCGGCCGCGTCCCTCCCGGGCGGTGCGGCGGGGCCCGACCCAGCTCCCGGCTGCCTCCCGGCCCTTCCCAGCGCCTCCCTGCCGCGCAGCGCCCACAGCCCTGCGGCCCGCAGCCCGGGAGCCCCTCGCAGGAGGGCCGTGGGTGCAGGGCCTGCAGGCCCGGGGAGCAGCTCACCCCCGAGCCCCTGTGGGGAGGGCGGCTCTCCCCTCACAGCCAGCTCTCGGCCCAGCGTACTGCTGGACATGGATGATAAACGACGGTGTCATCTCCTCCGGCTTCCCCTGTGCTAGGGCTGCGGCACCTCGGCGCGCATCCCGGCTGAATGACCCCTGACAGCYGGAGCCTCCGCTTAATGGGCTCCTTCCCTCGGGCGCTGGACAAACGGGTGCCGCCATGCTGGAGGACGCCCCAGCCGTGCGTCACGGCCCTGACCACCAGGCCTGGCCAGTCGGGGCAGTGGGCAGAGCTGCTCTTCATTCAGCGCCGGGGCCCTTCACACCAAACCTAGAGAGGGTTTTGAGCAGCCGCTCGTAGGTTCCCGCAGGCCCATGGCCGGGGCTGTTGCCACCTGGCAGAAACAGGTTGGCTTCTGCCCGTGTTCGGGCTTTCCCACTGCCCAGCTAGAAGGAAAACCAGCCAGATAGCTTGGCAGGCATGAACAGCACTAGCCAACAAGGGGGAGCACCAGGAGCGTTAAGAGATGTTTGTTTCATTCAAGGGTTTTGGGGCTTTGGCCAGATGTTCTTGGCTCATTTATCCTTCCCTCAGCCTGGTGCAAGCATGGGGCACTCCCCACCAGCAGGCAGGAGGCTGACCGCTTTCTTTTCCATCAGCTGGGCTTTATCACCCAGAGGGGAACTGCATTAACTAGTTGCTGAAGACCCACAAAGCTTCAGCCAGCGCAAGAGTCGGTCAGGAGCACCATCATCTTGCATGCCCCTCGCCGCCCCAAGCTCTGATGCGCTCGGACAACTTCTGTCACAAGGCAGCTTCACAGCCCGCTCCCACCTCATGATACCTTTGGGAGCGTGCCCCGTTCTGCGGCTCCCCCGCGGAGCACRCAGCACCATGGAGCACCAGTGCTCACCCCGCAGCCTTTGCTGCTTCTCAGACAACTCCTCAGGTCCCCGCTTCTTTTCAAGGAATGGGACCAAGCACAGTACGTGAGGAGAGCAAGCAGTCTTCCCCACCTCCTGCTCCTCCTTCAAGAGAGATGTGCCAGAACGGCCCAGACATAATTCCCATCCTCCTCTTCTTCCCCCTGTATAAAAGCAACCTTCACACCTCTCTCTTTACACCAAGCTTTCTCCAGCCTCTTCAACCCTCTTAGCAGGGGAAGTTTGCTCTCCGCTGGTACACCCCATAACTCGCCCGCCCGAGCCACCTCCAGGTGCAGCAACAAGAAGCAGTGGGGTTTGCTGCTGTCTCTCCTGCTGTGGTTTTACATCCGTTTCCCATACGTCCCAACCCCCTTCGTTTGTARAGCCAGTTCCAGGCACTGCTTTACACTGATGTGAAGCCGAAGAGCTCATTTATGAACAGTAGTTTGAAATACTGTAATACTTGCCTTTCTCCAGCAGCTTCCTAGTGAGGATCTTGAGGCTTTCTGTAAACTGGAATTAGTTAAACCTCAGAGGCCCTCCTTGTATTTGGCGTTACAGCTCTTTTGCAGCTGGAAGAAAATATTTCAGCTTGGTTACGTGTCTCGCCTGGAGCCATGCAGTGAATCACTGGCAGGAAGAGGAACACAACGCAAAAGCCCTTTAACTGCCAGCTCTGGCCATCAGACACTTCTCTTTCCTCCAACCTTAGAGTTATTTCACTCAGCACACATTTAATACTTAACACATACRTTTTCCTATTACAACAGCAAACGCTAAAATTTGGGTCTCATTTAACAGCTTCATGCCTTCACCCTGAAACAGTACRTCGAGAAGAGCCGAGGCAGAAGGATGTAAAACGTGCTCTCTTGCAGGCTCCCCAGCTGTCCTCACCTGCTCAGCACTGCTCAGCCGCATCGCACACCCACCGCTGCCGTCTGACGGTGCCAGCCAGCCGGGCCAGCTCTCCAGCAGGGTCCTGGGTGTCCGGTTATGGCAGACACTTGGTCTCAGCAGACTTTTTTGGGCCTTGCTGAGCCCCACGCATCTCTGACAGGGTATGCAGATCAGCTCATTCTCATTTAAATTCTCTCAGTGGCAGACAGAAACGGAGGTGGGTTGTGAGCAGGAGCAGATGTGGGCTGACCTTGCACTGTCCCACCTGTCAGGCTCCGAGGAACATTTCTCCATCCACCTTAGCCGCTGTATGGAGGGACTCGGGCTTCATCCCAGCAGTAGCAGTAAGCGATGATGCTCAGCAGGGCAGTCACCACACCCCACTCCCCCAGGGCTCCACATCGTCTCAGCGGGGCACATGGTACCTGTGCCGGGGCACTCGGCTCAGCCTGTGGCCCAGACCCTGGCTTCCCAGTTCTGCTGTCACCTGCTGGACCCTCCATCCCCTGCTCCTGTGTCCCAGCTAGATGTGCCATTGTCCTTCCTCTCTCAGTTGCACTAGGTGCCTTTGTCTGCTGGAGAAGGTCAGCTGAGCTTCGTGAAGTTCACTTTGGATGCCCAGTAAGCAAATAGATATGGTAAGGATGCTTATCACCTTGGGAACATGGCAAAACACAAACAACTCTGACTAACTCAGCATGGAAATACCCTCCCTAGAGGGGCAGGCAAGAGGCCAGAACAGACCACACAGCTCTGGGGAATTTCCATCAGCACTGACACAGACGGGCTCCACTCCGAAGTCCTTCCTGGCTGCCCATAACATGGCAGCTCCACATTACCGTTGATGAACCGAGACCAGCACTTGGTCCCTTACAAACAAGGGAGACTGGCAGTTGTGGGAATAAGTGGAAGGAAGGCAGCATAGGCACATGGAAAATGCTTCTGGTGGGCAGGAGGCTGCCTGCAGAGGCAGAGCCGGAGGGCAGGGGCTGTTTCTCAAAGAAGCCCAGAGCTACATTCCTCAGAGCAAGATGCGTGACCAAACGGCGTGGTGGTCCCACACACACACACATCATGACGTGCAGTTTGGCCCATGCCTGCCCCACGAGGCAGGCGCCACGTCCCAGGACCTGCATGTCCCCGCTCCAGCCATCCCGCTGTCAGAGGATCTCCTCCCACCCCCCTGCCACCCACCCGTGCTGCTGTGACCCACTCGGAAACCTTCCCCGTTTTTATAGCCTGCCCAATCCACCCCACACCGGGAACCGGAGAAGTCCTCTCCAGAGGAAAGACACTGCGGAGGGCAGGGGCTGCGCTGGCAGAGCTCAGCAGGGCAGGGGGCAGGACGGGGCTGTGTGGTCGGGGTGAGGGCACGAAGGGCTATTTGGGTGCTGCTCAGTCCAGCGAGCCAGGACCAGGCAGTGGCTCAGTATTTAAGCCAGGAAGGTTTTGGCCGCTGGCCTCCTGAAGCGCAGGGTTAGTGTCACTGGCAGGGTTAGGGTGCCGGGAGCAGGAGGTTCTCTGGAAATCGTCCCCAAAGGCTACGCAGGACAGCGCAGGTTTCCCCCTCTGCATAACAGCTTCTACTTTCTCATCACCCACCATCGGCACCATAAACTTTTAATAATTGCTACTGTGGAGCTTCTTGTACMGATCGATAAGTTTTCTAAAATATTATTCATTTGTTGAAATGAAACTGCTGTTGATGGGAAAACCTTGACAGGAGACTAGGAAGGGCTCACACACGCAAACACACACGTCCTGGCATCCTGCGAGAGCCACACGTGTGAAAGGCAAACAGCGTGAGGAGCCCGGCGGCACTTCAGCCCTTCACCTTTTGGTGCCTCCGCTAACACAAAAGAGGAGATACACTGAAGGATTAACTATTGATCCGTTGTTTTGCCCTCAGATTTAAATTCTTTTCCCACTGCATACTTCAATGTTTCTTTCTCACGACAGGAATTCAAAATTCACAGTGTTACAGAGTATGAAAGGAAAAGGCATTTACATCTTTTCAGACAAACTTAAAAGTGTTAAGAAATATGCAAATTAGTCTTATAGTTACCTGTCTATTTAGGCCACAAATGCTAAATAGCAAACTATTTTCCTCCTGGGTCTATTAGCAAAAATGGTCTTGTAATTAAATGCAAAGTTTTTAAGTTATGGAATGAACTTTTCAGGCAGGCATGTAACCTTCCCTACCTCCTGCCTTCTGATACCAGAAGGGTCGAGTTTAGGCTCTCATCTAGTGTTCAGATCCCAGTCCTGAACCATACAAACCTGGACAGGGTAGGATCCACTCACTAAATCAAAACTCAAGCCACCAAACCAAACAGAACGGATTGCAGTGACGGACAAAACACTCAGTAATGTCTGCACGGTGTCTCAAGCAGCAAAGACTTACAGCAGCAGGACAGGGAGGAATTTCCAGTTTGGAGACCAGTCCTTTCCAGTCTGATGCATGGCATCCTGTGATTTCTCAATAAATTTACCATGTGCTACCTTTAAGATAACCAGGCTCCTTGCTCCTGTAAATAGGTTTTCCAAACACTTCCTTTGGAGAGATGGGGGTCAGTAGAAGGTTCCCAATCCACTTTTATTTAGAGCTAGTGTGCACCTGTCTTTTCTTGTGTGTATGTTGACTTCAGTCTCTTATGAGTTTTATTACTGTAGAGGGAAACATCTCATTACAGCTTTTAKTTTGCTGGGATAAATAAATAGAAAAAAAATCTGTGTTCTTACAAATCACTCTCCATTCCCCTTTTCTACACCTATTCCATTTTGACTTACTATTTTAGAATAGGAATGCATAGAAGTAGATAGTTTATTCCAGGTATTTTGCCAGGCCCTTTGTCTTAATCCTGACTTCTGTCACGTGGAATTTCCATGAATACTACAAGCAAACTTTCATGAAGTTACGGAAGAAAACCTTTTGTAGGTTGTAGCCTATGAGCTCCTGCTTTTTCTGTCGAAGCACTGAACAGCAGATTAGAATTCTGCACCTCTGATTAGCAGCTATTTAGTGAGATACTAAGGTGGTTTTTATTTAACAAATGGTGATGGAGCTTTCATCTCTTCCTTTCAGATGTCACATCACCTCTGGTAGCTACTGTGAATGATAAGCAGTCATCAGACCCCCCTCCCCAAGGCCAGCAATCACATTTGTACATCGCTTTGATTTTCTGTGAATAAAAGATCACTTACGAGTCTGGAGGGATGTATTATTCATCTTTGAACTCCCCTGAAAATCATTTTAAACCGTTGATAGCTCCAGTTGTTTGGAACTAGGGTGCGCAACTTTGATTCATGACCAAACAGGTCTGGTCAAATTCCTCCCGTGGTGCCAGGCAGGGGCCAGTGCTCAGAAGGGATCTCTTCTCTGCAGCCGCGTTCTGTTCTCCTCAAATCGGTAGCAATGCTTCTCACAGATGTTTGTGTTCGATCCAGAGGGGAGTACCTCCCTTTACCTGCGCTGTGAATATTTATACCTCCTACTGCAGTGTATCACGCACACATGAAGAACGGGGCTATACACACCTTTTCCTGGTGAAAAATGTATTTTATGGGGACATATACATTGAAATATTCTCTGAATTTCTCCTCCTGTGGCATGCCTTCAACTTTCATTGTCTTAGTGGCRATCGTGTACTTCCTTCTTCATCCTCATCATCCTATGATCTTATATTGTCTTTGAATATTCAGAAGAATACACATCTACAAACCAGGCTTTTCTGTCTTTTTTTTAACCTCCTCTCTTGTATGTGAAGTCTAGATTTTTTTCTTGCTGAAAACATGAGATATTTTACCCAGAGTGTTCTTCCATTTTCCATCCAGACAGAAACAAGAAGGAAAGCACAAACACGCTACGCTCTGTCTCTCTGGGTTTGCAAACTGCGCTTGCAAAAAGTGCTGGGTTTAATGCGGTCTTGTCAACAAGCTCATTCTCTACAGTGAGTGACACTTTAGACCGTCATCCAGCATTTTTAATGAGGGATCCCCTAACAGGCTTCAGGGATTTCAACAGGATTTTAAGAGCCTTACACAATTGTACTCTAACCAAAGAGGAGCTGACGTTCCACAAAGCAAAGCAGCCCAGCAGTAATGACACCAACAGAGCTTTCATGTCAATGGTTCTCCTTCAGTTTTACAAGAGTGACTGCAGAAGGAACAACAAACATGAACATTTGTCCCAACCTTAATTGCTAGCTTCAAAATCAGAAAATGAATTTCTTATAACCATGTTGTGCTCCTGTTTTTAATGCACGCGTGTAAATAGTGCTTTTAAAAACCTCTCTGGCAGCTGTGTGAAGAATTATGTTACAATGACAACTCCAAATTTAAAGTTGAAAGACATTTTTGTTTTAAGATTTTCATCTCCTTCCTGGCAAAAAACTGTCTTGAAAAAATACTTCACAAGCCTCTTCCAACTAAAGACATCTGTGGGGAGCTGCTGTAAATCTGAGGAGGGAGAGCTCTTCCAAAAGGACTTTGGGAAGCCCTGATTATTTATACTCTCATATTTCCCTTTCTTTTCCTACTACCTCATTGTCCTGGTTCCGGCTGGGACAGAGTTAACTCTCTTCCCAGTAGTTGGGGGGGGTGCTGTGTTTTGGGTTTGGTATGAGAGGAACGTTGATGGCCCATTGATGCTTTGGTTGTTGCTGGGTGGTGCTTGCACCGAGGACTTTTCAGCCTCCCATGCTCTGCCAGGTGCAGGGGGAGCTGAGGGGAGCATAGCCGGGGCGGTTGACCCAGCTGGCCAATGGGGTATTCTATACCATGTGACGTCATGCCCAGCATAAAAACTGGGGAGCTCTGGGGGTTGYGCTTGCGCCGTTCCTTCGGACATGTGGGGGGTGAGCCGTTGCATTGTGTATCGCCTGTTTTGTATATTCTGTTATTGTTGTTGTTGTTATTACTGTTCTACTTTGGTTTATTTCCATTATTAAACTGTTTTTATCTCAACCCGCGGGTTTTCCTCCATGTGCCCTCCCGATTCTCTCCCCCATCCTACCGGAGTCGGGGGGTGAGCGAGCAGCTGCGTGGTGTTTAGCTGCTGGCTGGGGTTAAACCATGACACTCATGTTGTAGTGGACACACCATTCATAATAAAAGCTATTAAACACAGGTGATTTCTGATGTTATTCCACCTCAACATGACCCCCCTTCCCTCCTACAAGTGTCACTGCCTAGCAGTGCACTACCACCCACGACCAGTGCACTTCTCCCCGGTTATTGACTTGCAGAGGTGCACTCAAACCTCCATGTTTTAAGCTCAGTCTGGCTCCTCTCAGCTTACAACCAGGTCAGGCCAGGCCACCTGCAAGCGGAGCAGGGTGTACCGCTCCCACTGCAATGATGGCTTCGGTTCAAACTGGACTGCATCTAAGCCCACCACTGCAGCTCTGCTAGACAAGCACGTTTACAAGTGCCCCCATAGAAGAGCTTGTCTCAGCTGACCTGATTTCTTCAGGAGGCCTGAACTGGCTCCTGTGGCTGCTCTTCTCCTTCTCTTGACTAGACAGCTTGAACTGCTAACACTGACGTAGGCTTAACTTTGCAGCAACAGAGCACAGAAGTGCAAATCCCATCCCCAGTGATGCCAAGTATGCCATAGCGAGAAGGGAAACCATTTAAAGGGAGATCCAGGAATATTTTTAATCCTATAGTTTATTCAGCTATAATGCCAAATCTGATCCGCATCTGAATTTTGAGTGCAGAGCCCTACCACCAGAATGGGGGAAGCAACAGAAGAGAGTGTCACAACAAAGCGTCGCAGCCTTCTTTTCTTTTTATTGCACTTTTTATTGCTGCTGTGGAAGAGAGGATAATGTGTGAGAAACCCTTGCACTGAAGCAGAACAGCAACGAACACTAGAAATTACATTGCCCTCCTCTGCATAATACAGCTTCTCCCTCCTTTCCTCCTTGGCTTGGTCAGGCTCAATCTCAGCACCTTCATTTCCAGTGGGTAAAAGCACACRCACACAATTTCTGTGGCTCACTCTTAAGCAACAGGCGTTTGATGGGGAGTCTGAGCCCCTCCAGACGCAGCTAATGTTGGTCCCAACTCTGTGATCCTTCCCCTTGACTCAGCACTGGTGAGGTCGCAACTGGAGTGCTGGGTCCAGTTCTGGGCTCACCAGTACAAGAGAGGCATGGACATACTGGAGACAGTCCAGGGAAGGGCCACTAAGGTCATTAGTGGATGCTGGAGCATCTCTCCTATGAGGAAAGGCTGGGAGAGGTGGGACTGTTCAGGCTGGAGAAGGCTCAGGGAGATCTTACCAATGTATACAAATATGTGAAGGGAGGGTGCAAAGAGGATGGAGCCAGGTTCTTTTCAGCGGTGCCCAGCAACAGGACAAGGGCAATGGGCACAGACTGAAACACAGGAGGTTCCCTCTGAACATCAAGAAATACTTTTTTACTGTGAGGGTGACCAAGAGCTGGCACAGGTTGCCCAGGGAGGTTGTGGAGTCTTCATCCTTGGAGATATTCAAAAGTCATCTGGACATGGTCCTGGAAAATCAGCTCTGGGTGACCCTGCTGGAGCAGGAGGGTTGGACAAGATGACCTCCAGAGGTCCCTTCCCACCTCAACCAGTCTGTAATTCTGAACTGGAGACTTCCATACAAGAAACTTGCGCTCTTCGGGGATGAGACCAGTAACAACAGTGAGATTCGAACAAGCTACTTCCCATCTAGCTGCATGAGCTGGGACTGGCATGAACTCAATGAATTTTAGGTAGACCGTGGATGTAGGTTATGGTGCAGCTGCGTTGGTTCCAGTTCAGTCACAAGGGCCCCTCCAGGCCAAAATTCTCTGTAGGCACCTATTCCTATTTTAGGCTAAGGTAAATGATGCCTCAGCTTCATCTCTGCCTTTCTACACCAGGAATCTAGACAACTAACTCAGGTGAAAATATCTAAGGAAAATGGAGAAAATTCCACCCATTTTGGTGACTACTGGAAAAAACCTACTTGGGGTGCAGATCACGGCTCAGAATTGCTGGGTTTTGTTGCAGTCTCAATAGACAAAGCCAGAAAAGGGTAAGGACTGAGATGCAGCCCAGAGGAAAGAGAGAGAAGCGATGTTGGACAAATGTGTCACAAGTTGTCACAAGTATTTTGTGACACCTGAGTGCAAAAAAGCCTGAGCATAAGGGACCAATTGAGCAGAAAGCTAAAGCACATTTTCTGCTGAAAGTTGGCAGCTTTTCTGACCAGGCTGTTTTTCAGAAACTGCTGCTCTCATCTGTGAAGTCAGAAATTGAGTTGAGGTGAATCTCCAAATAACAAAATGATATTTTGGCTCAACGTTGCATACTTTGTCTTGGCTTTTGCAGGTAAATCAATTTCCCAAGATTTTAGAAGTTTATGAGGTGGTTCTGAGATTTAACTGGTCCTTGCTGCCATTTAGGGATCAGTCTAGCCACGTCTGAGCTACAGAGTCCCTCTGAAGTTCTGAGAGAGCAAGAGGGTCTTCAGCCCTGGGATATGACCTTACCAAGCATATTGAAATGGTAGAGGTACACAGTGGCAGCAGTTAACTCAGAGCCATTCACCACACACGACACCCAGTTTCCTCCCCCTTGCCCCGAGGACATCCCCTACGTTTTTCTCTCTTCACTCCAGTACCAGCAAAGGTCCTATTTTTGTGAAGAAATGCAACACTGCAGAGGCTGGGGAGGGCCAGTGACACACATCCCACAGGGACTTGTGCCAAAACTCAGAAGCCTAAAAGCAAGCTTTTTCACCATTTAACTATGAAACCTTTGCTCCTCCCATAAGAGAGGGGAAGTCTTATGCCTCTGCAGTATTTGCTCGTGCACCTTTTGCCTCTTGTCCAAAAAAAAAAAAAAAAGGAGAACATGAAAGGATTGCATTAAGTCCATCACTGGGAAAAGACATTTTTTCCAGATAGATACAGCCCTTTCCTGAGTTACTGAAGTGAAAATATTCTTCAAAAAAACTCAGCATGAAATTGAGAGATTAAGTCCCAAGTTTATGCCTTGATTTTTCTTAGGGAGGTTTTTGTGCAACTCTACGTTTGTCTGAGCTGAGTTGCCTGGAACAAAGGCTCCAAATGATCAATTTTAAACTCTTCTCAAATTGAAAGTCTAGCAAGGCTCTTAGTACAATCCCCACATTTCAATATGAACATTTTTAGAGGAAAACTTCCAGAAATTGACATTCTGAGTTGCAAAAACTTTGAATTCACAAATATTTCAGTGTGTCAGGGACAGTTCTCTGGCAAATTTGAGTGTTATTTTCCTGGAATAAGTGATCAAGTGAGCTGATGTGAGTCAGTCACCATTGTACAAGACACACAAGATTTACCATTAATTCAGACCAGCTCAGAACCATTAGCACTAAGCTGCTGCTGGTGCCTCACATGAGGTGGAGGAAAGGCTGCTCATTTCTGGCACCAGTACCATGGGGAAAGATGAACAGGATCTGGAGGACTGACTGGGGCTGAAAAGAGATTCCGTTTCATATAGCATTTGGCATTACCTCTTCATTTAGCCTTAGCCAAGTAACAATCCATCTTTCTTGGGCACAAAGCAACACACCAAAATCAGAACCACACCAAAGACAGTGCGTGTTCCTAAATCATCAGTTCAGGGTCTCACTACAATTTAAAATGAAGTCATTTGACATAAGGATTATCTCCATGGCTGGAGAAATAAAGCATAATATCCTGGGTAGAAAGACAGGCTGCCTTGACTTTTAATCTTTGTCACCTAACTGCTGTCAGAAGACAAGCATGGTGGAAACCAGTCCACAAACATGTAACACGGCCACCACTTTTTCTTACTTGCCTTTTTCCAACGGCTAACGAATGAATGCATATGACTCGCAAGAACTGGGTCTGAGCCACATTTCTGAAGGCAGAAAGACTGCATAAAGACAGCTCCAGTGTGAAGTAGAAAAAGACCTTTGTGGCAAACTGAATTTAGCAACGTCACCAGGAGCTTCTGACTCAGAGCCCCATTCTGCCCAGCTGTGCACTGAAACCACCACCACCCCACATACCTGTCAAACCAGCACGATTCAGCCCACTTGGAGCTCTGCCACGAGCAGCTGGACAGAAGACAACTGATGCAGCCATAAAGCAACATCTAATGAAGAAATTCTTTTTATTTCAGGGTTGTAATTAAGCCATACTTTGTCACACTGCTACTGGCTGAGGCAGGAAGGCTACTGATGAGTTGTACCAGGAGAAAGGGCAGATGGGATCAGGTTGTTATTCCACTTCAGACCAGTCCACATTGGCTTGAGTCAACCTCAGACCAGTTTAACCTAGCTTTTTCCTTGCCTGTTTCTGCTGCCTGGCAGGTATCCCAGATAAAAGGGCTGCTTGCATGGCTCGGACACAGAGGAGGGTGCTCTATCTCTAGCTATTAGCAGGAAGGTGTTGCACAGGCTGCAGTTTTCCAGGGCCTCTTGGTGCAACGGAGGGGGGCATTGCTACAGCAACAAAAAGTGCAAGACCCCACTGGCAAACGTTCCACCTCCGAAGAGCTTCTCAGGCCGGCTGCTCCCACTGTCCCTGCAGGCTAGTTATTGTGGTTTTCATTGTACAGGGACACAAAACACCCCATACATGCACTTAAAGCAAAAGATTTAAGCACTTTCAGGTTAGCGTCCACCTCCTGCAAGTCAGGCTTAACATCTTCCTTCGGTGGGCCACCCGGACAGCTTAACCAGCTCCCAGGTGAGCACCTCTGCTTGCTGAGCAGTTCAATGGTGAGCTGACAGCTCCCTCCTCTGTCAGAAAGCACTAAAAGCAGCCTAAAAATCTGACTTCCTGGGGTCACTTGGAGCAGGGGACTTGAGTAACGGAGGGTATTGTGCATTTTCTCTCATTTTTTGCACTTAGGTAGGGGGAGTCTCCAGGACAGTTTCCTGGAGCCAAATGCACTGAGTGCTACTAAAGCTTCAGTTCTCATCCTGCCCTCCTGCAGCTGATTTGGGTGAACCTTACAGCCAGCAGCAGGGCACGGCCAGGACTTCCTTCCCCTTCCAGCTGTATAAGCACATGCCCGATGTCCTGCTCTGGTGCTTCTGTGATTTGGCTTCTCCGGAGCGTGGCAGCAGACGGCAGGGAGGGAGCGGAGCAGAGCAGAGGCACTGTCCTCCTGCTCAGGCAAGACTGGAGGTTCTGGCAGGTCACTGGCAGGTCTGTCCTTGCTGCTCAGCTACAGCCTGGGTCACGCTGAGGGGGTAGCCGTTGGTCCTCCCCTTCTGCATGTAAGCAAAATAGTGGATTTACTGAGCATTCAATGGCAGGCTGAAACCACACAAGAAAATTAGTCCCAGTAGGTTGTTAATCCTGATGTGTTCCCTCTGCTGACAAGCCAGCCTGGGAAATAAGCGGAGCATTACATGTGCTGTACATTTAACATGCAGAGTTTAAGTCTAAGGGCTTTTTTACTCGTTCTTGAAACAAAACCAGAATTGGAGATGGGGAGCGCTTAACAGAAAAACAGATTTTGAAATACTAGTAAAATGGTGGGGACATTTAATTATTTCAGGATCAAGTTGCATCAATATATTCTGTTCAGTTTACCCTCTAAAACTAAGAAGGGAAACTGGTTTTATTTCACTTTCTCACAGTATAATTCACTAGAGCTCTTCCAAATATTTCTAAATTCAGAAAACAATCAGATTAACTTAAACTGCACAAAAAGAGTTAATATTAAATGCCTTACTGTACAACTGAAATCTTCTATTCCTTTTCTATTCTATATTCTAATGTTTTACAAAGCATTAAAATTCCTGTATAATAGAGTTATTGTTGGATCCTATTAAACATCTCAATTTTGTCTGTTCTGCTCCATTTAGAAACTCAAAGTTCTGGATAAATTTGGTCTCTGAGCATGAACTGAACTTCACTGCTCTTGCTTGCTGCCTGCTAGTCAAACTGTAGATTTTTCTGATAGGGTTTTTAATTCAATTAAGTCTCTCCACATATACCACAAGGTAAACTAACTCACTTCCATTGCATTTTCTTGCCATAGCAGCTGCTGTGCACTTAAAGCCAGCAGAATGCCTTGTACGAGTTTAAAGTGAAAGCAGCTAAATAATTGTGAATTGAAATTCAAAAGCAGCTTTCAACTGACATACCAGTTAAAAGAATTGTGCAGAAACATAAATGACTTGCAACAAAAAGAAAATGACAGTGAAATATAATAAAGGTTTTCAGAACTGCATGAGGAGCTGCTTGTGCCCTATTTGTGGGAGAGAGGAAGGTGGGTCACACTAGGATTAAGGGATGAGCTTGTGAAAGTCACTGCTGTCTGGAGCCGCCATGCTCCAGAGCCAGCCAGGGTCTCTAAGAGGTACAGACTTCTGGATACACATTCCCAGGTAGGGATGCAAGATAAACTTTCGGTTCAGGTAATAAATCACCTTCACATGAGGAGGCCAGGACAGGGAATACAGAACACACAGACTTCTGGTCACTTCACTGTAGGAGCTTAAAGAGTGCTTGCTGCATCTGGGGAGGGAAGGGATAAGCGTCGAGACCCAAGCTGTTCTTGGAAGGCCTATGTTCCTCTGAACCTCGATGGTTTCTGTATCAGGGTTTCTCTCGGTGGGAATACACAGCTGCTTTTGTCTCCAGCAGTCCTGCAACAGAGCTCGCTGCTCCTTGGGCCAGGGAAGCCTGACCAATGCCACCTGGGAGGTGCCTCTGCCACAAGCAAACCTGTGCCAGTGTCCTACACTTCAACTGCATTGAGCTGGGGCTCATAGCCTTCATTTCTCCAACCATGGCTAAGAGCCCTGCCTTTGACTAGAGGCCAGCAACTTTTTGGAGCTTCTGCTCCCCCTCTGCAAGTCAGAGGCTTTGGATTTCCCTCTCCCTGAGGAAGGGCAGCTCCCTGTTCTGTGAACATCCCCTGTCCAGAGCACTGGAGTTCTCCCCCTCGTTAGGGCTATCGTGACAGTGACACTGATCAACACAGTGCCCACGGGTCCATCTGCAAGCTGACGCCTGTGGAGAGACACAAGTGAGTTAACTGCTACAGCAACAGGGAAGGAGGATGCTAAAGCACTGGATTTCGAGGTGGCCCCTTCCTTTAGGACTTCAGACAGGCAACTTGCCCTTCACGGTTCTTTATCTGCGAGACAGGTCAAAAACTAACTTCATCAAGGTCTGCACTTYGCCTAAATGCTGTATAGGCTGGGAGAGAGGAAGAATGATGTCCTAAATGGAAGAAATAGATTTTCTTTTGGTTTGGACTCTGCTGCTTTTACTTTTTTTTTTTTTTAATACTGGCACCACTGGGAGAGTTCCCATTTGCTTAATTAGGCCACATATGAGGAACCTGGGAAGACACTTAACATGTTTGGAGTGCCTTGACCTGCTAATTTTCATCCTTTATGAATCTGAGCAGCCTGAGTTCAGATGAAAGTTCTTGACTTTAAGAGGAGCTGGATATCCAGATCAGCTTGGAAAGGTAAGTTGTTGGGGATTTTTGTTTCGTTTTTTTAAAAAAACACACAGACCACCACCATACAAATAAATTTTTACTGGGGTAGACAGATGCTTCACACTGCTCAGCTTGTAGTTCTAAAGCAAAGACAACATTGACATACCATCATATTATGTTGGTAAGCATGTCTAGAAACTGAGAACAGTATCTAGAATAAACTTATAAAAGCAAATTATGATACAATTAACAAATAGAAAACATTTGAGATGGCTAATTTATGGAAGGACTTTTGCTAAATAATACCTTCCTGTGGTATTAGAAGTAAGCTCTCATAGTTTCCTGGCACAGAAACTGTTTACTCCTCAATCAAGTGTATAGCTTCACTAAAAATATAACCCATGTTACATTCCCTAAGAAAAAAAAACAATCTTATCAGCTACTGCTTCCTATTATTTCCTCTCATTTTTTGTTGTTGTTTTTTTCTGAAAGCTGTAAACACACTTTAGAGACTGCCTGACTTAAGTGGAATTGACTGCAAAAGGTATCTCTGCAATAAAAATACCTGCAAAGATATTCTGGGATGTTTCAGCTGTTCATGGCTATCAGTTAAGAAACCTTTTTTCCCCTGTATGGATGCCTATCTTGGCAAAAAATTAATTGGGGAAACAAATAAAACAGACTTTATGTTTATGACCAAACTAATTGTTTCAGAATACATTAACTCATAAACAAAGTCTCCACGTGTCATGTGAGAAGAGCTGCACTTCTCTACTACTTTCTCATCCTTGAAGCTGACACATAGTGGGGTCCTGGACATAACACGAAAGTTAGTGTTATGTCTTCGTACTATGTCTTCATATGACATGAAGACTTCGTTTTGAACCACGACACACACAGGACAAAGATAAGAGAACATGGCAAGTTAGCACTACGGACACCTTCAAAAGGTGTGGTTTACAGAGAAGAGTTAGACTGAGGATCCTCATAGCCGATAGTAGAGCCTGTTGGCTACCATCTTCATTAAAATCAAAGCTCTCGATCCATTAAAATCTATCTATTTACCAAATTGCAAAAAAGCAACTCCTGAAGCACTTTAACATGATGCCCACTTGAACACTGCTCACCTGAGAGAGCAGGACCCGGGGCCATAGATCCATCCAAATCCAAAGAGCTCTCTGCCTTGGGCAAGGAGATACTGCCCCAGGAAAAGGGGCACACACATACTGTGATCAAAACACCCAACAGTGTTTTGTAAACAAAGGCCAAACTTCCCAAAGGATATAAAAAACGTAGTAAGCCACAAGGATCTCTATCAGACAGTAAGAATAAAAAAAAAATTATGAAAAGAACCTATGACCTAGGAATAACTGATTTGTGGTTAGAGCCCCACCAAGCTGGTGTCCAAACTACATAGGTAATTTCACTACTGACTTCAGACAAATGAACTTCTGTCGCAATGATCCTATAATGTCAGAGGTGGAGGCGCACCCGTGACCCCACAGCACAAACTATCACAGGGCCTCATGACAGTGCACGCTGTCATGAGAATCAGTACCAAGCTGCATACACTAAAACCATTTATCAGCTTGTTATCAAATGTTTGCTTGATTAAAGAAGTCAGCTTCCTTGAAACGCTTCACAGGGCGAGCTAGTCCCAGAGACACGCTTACTGACAGGGGTTAAGCAGCTCCTTCCTCTATGGACACCAGAGAGTAGTCCATAAAAAGGTCAGTCTAAAGTTAGCTGGCAATGCAAATGCTGTCAAATGAGGAGGGAATGGGGATGGGAAGAGGTACCTATTAACAGGATCACATACCAGGATTGGCACAGCACTCAGTTTCCCTTAGGGGAACCCGGATTAAATAGGCTATCCCCAAATGCCAGCTAAAGGCTACTGTGCCTGTTGCACAAGGGAACCTTGAGAGACGTGCAGAGGCTGTCATCAACTCCCTCCGTATACGTAAAGTCCCCTCTCACCGAAGTGATGCCCGAGTCCCCCTAAGGCCGGCTCCACCTGTTGAACCTTCTCAAGTGGGCAAGGAGGAAAACAAGGCAACAGATGAAGCAGTACCCTTCCCCCAGGACACAAAGGTGGCACTGCATCAACCATGGGGGCTCTGCATCCCAAGATGAGGGCAATCCTTGCCATTAGGAACACCAGAGACATGCTCAGGAGATCCTGGCAGTGAGACGTGGCACAGAGTCCGACCCTTCTAGCCCTCTCCTGCACTGCCTGCCAGCTCCTCAGCTTCCTCCGGCTCCAAAAGCTCTGCTCAGTTTTTGTTAACAGCAGAGCTTACCTGCTCGACTGGAAGGAACAGGGAACCAACTCCCAGCCCAACCAGGCCCATCTGAAAGGCCCGTAGGCAAACAGGGCGCCCTGATACAACTCCCCATCACAGCCACCTTCCCCCGGCCTAGCAAGAGCCGGGTGCCCTGGGGCCGGCTGGGGAGCCGTGCCAGCACCCAGGCTTCCCACACCGGTGGCCCCCCCCACAGGGCACGCACCGCCCGGGCCAAGGCGAGCCCCACAGCTCACCCGACTCGAAGATAAGCAGGGGAAGCACACGCACCTTCCCCCGCCCCCCCTCCAACGGGGAAGGCCTCAGGGCGGGCGCAGAGACAACCCCCGGCCCACAGGGCTGCGGCGCGGCGGGCCCCCGCTGCCGGCGGTGGAGCACAGCCCAGCGCGCGACCCTTCCCCCAGCGCAGGCGCAACCGCCCAACCCGCGCGGCGTAAATAGCACCSGGGCTTTTATAGCGCCCCTTCCCGGCAGCCCCCGCGCCCGGCCGCGTCGATTGGCCGTAGGGCGGGCGGGGGCGCGCGCGCGGGCGCGAGCGCGCGGGCCGGAGGCGGGAGGGGCCGGGCGGGGCCGGGTCTGAGGGAGCGCAGCGCCGCGCCGCGTCGCGCCGGGCCGGTGAGCGCGCACGCCCCCGCCCCGCCCGTTTCCGTTCGCCGCTGCTCGAGCTCGGGCCTGTGGAGCAGGAAGCGGCGGGAGCGAGACCCAGCGCAGGCCGCAGGTACCGGGGGGGGCTCTCCGCCGCCCGGGAGGGGGCGGCTCGCCGGCTTTCCCTCCCCCCTTCGTGGCGCCGCCGTCGCTGCCGCCGCCGCCGCCGGGTGGGGCTCGCCCGCCCCCGCCGGGAGCCCGCGCCGCGGCCTGCGGGCGGGGGCGGACGGGCCCGTCCGAGCCTCTCGCCGCCGCGTCCGGGCGGCATCGCGCGCACAAAAGGGGAGGGCGTGTGCGGCGCCCGGCCGCCCCTCGAGAGCCCCCAAGTTTCCGGAGCCGGTAACGGGGCCTTTTCCGGGCGGCGGGAGCGGGGGGGCGGGCGGGCTGGGGTGCGGCCCCAGGGGCTCCCCCGCTGGAGCCGCCCGCGCCTCGCCCGGCCCTCGGCGCCTGGGCCGCGGCGGGGACCCCGCTCCCGCCAGCTGCGCCGCGGGAGGCGCGGAGGCGGCGCTCGGCTCCCCCCCCCCGCGCCCGCGCCGTGGGGTGTGACACGAGTGGGCACCGGGCGGTGGGGGTGACCCGGCTGACTGGCAGCTTGTTGTGGTGACGTCACCCGGGCGCGCGGGAGGCGCCGCCACGCCGGAGCGCGGAGCCGGGCCGCGGGGGTGAGCCGGGTCCTCGGGCCGGGCCGCGCCTGCACGCGTGGGTCGCCCACGAGCCCCCCGCGCGTCGCGCCGGCTGCGCGGGGCCTGGCCGGGGGCGTTAGCGCCTGCGGAAATACTTCCCGGCTTTTGTTAGCGTTTAAAGTTTTAGCGAGGGAAGAAATCGCCTTTCGGAGTGTGACTGCAAACTTTTAATTTTGTGTTTTCGCCGAAGCCGGCGCAGCTCAGCGGGCCGCGGGCACGCGGGCGAGCGTGTAGGAAAGAGCTCGGGTTTGGTTTAAAACGCGCTGTTAGCGCGATCGGCTTCATGTGGCCCAACAGCCTTACCTTAGACTGAAAATTACCCAGCTTAAAATTATATGCTTCCTAAACCTTCTTTGCCCAGAAACCTGTTCCTTCAGGGGCGAGAGGAGCCTCTAGACTACTTGAGTTGTGTTTGGGTCAAAAAAAAAAACAAACCAAAAACTTGTTATAGGGATTTACAGAGTTAAAGTTATTACACAGACCCAGGACAAGCATTGTCCCCCGTCAAATGAGGCCTTAACTACTTTGATATCCCTTTAAGTCTGTCTCTGCGAGGTGTCTGGAACAGGGGTTTGTTTGTTTTTAGTTGCTGCCTCATATCCAGCTTTTGTTTCTCTCCCGGTACAGTTCACCTGTTTGTTGTAGGGAACCCTTCATGAGCAGTGGTTCCCACCCACTCTTTCTGTATGTGATGCAGGATTCAGAGAAAACTAAATCCTAAGACCTACGTAAGGAATGTTAGATTTGTCGTTGCTTTCTGCCCCCCCAGAGCTTAGACTAGGTAACAGTTCTGCTGTCTGTGTGATTTTAAAACAGTGCACTTCTTCTAAAAGCAAACTTTTATAACCCTCTTTTTATCTCAGAAATCTCAAAAATTAGTTTTACTTGTTTTACTTGTTTGTGACTCAAAGTATTAGATTCTCCAATGGCTTCATTTTGGGATTTTTTTCTTTTTTTTTTCAGTAGGGAAATGTGAAGTCTCTCCCTCCCTGAAAAGATTGTTTGTGAAAATATTTACTTTCTGTTGAAGGCTCTTCTAATGCATCTGTGTGCCCTCCTCCTGCCCTGTTCTGGCCTTACCCAGGTCTCCAGCCACACAGCACTAACATTTCTGTTTCAAATATGCAGGCTAATTCTGGCTCTGATTTGGACCAAGGTTGCATGTTTAAAAAAAGAAAAATTGCCATTAGCCTTATTTCATTTTAATTAGTTCACTGGAATGCTTAACAGCATATTCAGCATAAATGCTTGACATAAATCAATTTTAGTGGGCAATTTGTGTCATTTAACACTAGAATACATGTTGGGTTTTTTTTCTTTTTTTTAATAATTTCTCAAGACATAAACGCACCTTCACACAAGGGGCAAAAAAAATCCAGTCAGACATCTAAGCCGAGCAACTCTTACGTTATCCCTCCTAGTTCACAAACTCACGCTCTGGCCGAGTGCCACAGCAACTGAGCGCCAGAGGCGGGGAGTTCTCTGAGCCAGGAATTGACAGTAAAAACATCCTAAATGATCTTAACTGCCACCAGGATGTAGGACTAGCATTGGCTCTTCAGATAAGCAAATTCCAAATAAAAACAATTTGATAGTTTGGAGGGACTTAGAAATATCATCGTCTTTCCTCATTTTTTGATTGTAACTCTTGTTTTTCCTACTTTTTACACGTCATCTTTTTCTCTCAACATATTTACATTGCCCTGAACCCTGTTGGCTCATCTTTACACCGATTCTGTTGTCCACTCAGCCCTAGAAATTTCTGACCTTGACTACTACCTTCTCATTAGCCTGTTGTATCTTCTCGTTCAGTCTCTCCAACATTTTATTCCCTGCTGCTGTGATATCATTAGGTTCTTTCCAAGTCTCCCCTCAGACACTATCTTTTACTTTTTATACTAAACTCTAATTTGGCTCATGTGTTATTCTACATCCATTTAAACTTTCATGTACCGCTCTGTTGTCTTACGACTTGTCTTCAAATGCAGTTTAGCTAATGTTGAGGAAAAGTTTAATCAGTGAGTTTGAGGAAGTTAGCATGTTGATAAAGGCTAGTCAGCGTGCCCTTTAAATCTTAAATTGATCCGTGATGAGTCTGTCCTAGTAAACAAGTAATAAGGGTGAAAACCCGTAATACAGAACAGTGCTGTGCAAAATAAATGCACCTAATGGCAGCTAACCTTCATTCTGAGGGATACAGCTATGCAAATGCACACACCTGAATGCATGATGAAAATCCTCTGCTCCTTGCGTATTGGTGTGATTCCTCTCCTACRGCACTGGACACTGTATACATAGCTAGGTAGCTAAGTAGAAAGAAGTAGTTGCTTATTACTTTTGGGATCATCTCAAAAATAAGCACAGATATCCCAAAAGACTGTCTTCGATACACTGGTTAAGTTATCGTTGCTTTAAGCCCTTTTACACCACTGTTAGGTGTCCGGGTGCCTTTTGGCCTTGGTGTGATCTCCGTTCTCGCCTCATTCTGAACTGTGAATAAAAACTACCAAAAGCATGATTGGAGCTGGTAGAGCAGCTCTGATCTGTCCATCCTCTCTTCTCTCCTTTTCCTATCACCATGTTTTCACTTGAGAAAGGCATTTGGGACAGTAAAAGAACCAAGATATCCACAGACCACCTTTTAATTAAGATATTTKCCATCCACTGGTTGTGTGTTGCATACACACAACTATCAGCCAGTCCTTCCTAAGTGAATCACCTAATTAAACTCATCAGAACAAGGTTCACTGTCTTGCTCTGACCAGCCTTCATGACCAAGGTCCCTAGTAGAAGGAACAGATGGAGAGTCACTAGTATACCGAGTAAAATTGGGCAGTATGCCCACAATGAATATGAGGTCTTTCTTTCCTCAAGCTCTGACAGTTGTGGAGTTTTTGTTTGCTTTTTTTTATTGTTGTTTTTAATCAGAAACRGGGCTGAATTCAATCTCTTCGCTCAGTTAATTAGCAGTGCTTTGCAACAATAAATAGTTCTGTCTCACCTGACCATGTACTGACTGATTGAACTGTCACATTTGGAACAGATCTCTAGTGTGGATATGTACAAAATGATTCCTCCTCATCATCTTCACAGTTTTAAGGAAGGTTGTCTTTGCGTGTGTCAGTGGTTTGAAAGAACTAGCAGCTCTCCAAGTACAAGTTATCTCTGTTTACATTCTTAGCTAATGTTTCATTTTTCTTCTRTTTTACACCTGGAGGCTCTTTGTTCTTCACTTTCTATCTGCTCTGTTGAAATTGTGTGAGATGAGAAGGCAGTCTTACAGTAGGATTTTGACTTTGTACTGACAAAGCAAATTGGCTCATTTTTTGAACTTCAGTCCAAAAGCTGTTTGGAAAGGCTGGGTTCCACGTAAACCACAGCAGAACTAGGCTTCTGCGCTTGAAATTGAAAATGTTGTTGGGAAGATTTTAAATTATACTGTGGCATGTTGACAGATGAGAATGAGCATGCAGTKTAGGATAAAGAAAGTATTAGAAATAAGAATACAGCCTTCAGAAAGCTCAAGTCATGAAGTTGACCAGAAAAGTAAATAAGAACATGAACTCTGGCAAGTCAAATGAAAAATATAAGGACCAGCCAGAAAGACTCTGAGCAACATCAATAGCAAACAAAAAATTTCTTTTCCAAGTACATCAGAAACAAGAAAGTTGCTGGAGTCTGCAGGGCCAATAGATGATGAAGAAGTAAGAGAAATATTTGGTGATGAAGCCATCAGTAGAAAGTTAAATGACTTACGTGCATTCCYGTTTACTGTGGAGGAGACCAAAGAGGTTCTTATGCCAGAAATTCTCTTTATGGGGAACAGGACTCATTGGAAGATCTGTCTCTGGTTGAAGTGTCAGCAAATAAGATTTTAGACCAAAGTGATAAATATAGTTACAAAATGCCAAGACCAGATGGTGCTTGCCCAAGGGTTCCAAAGGAAACTCAGGGATGAAATGACCGAATTATTAATTATGCTATGTAACTTCTCACTTAATACCTTGAAGCCAGAGAAGTAGAAGATGGCTTACAAGGTAGCAGTTCTTAAAGATAGTTCAGCAGGATATGTTCMGTGCCTTTTTAAAAATATATTTAAAATTTATATAAATAAAAATTTTTATGAATAAACTTTGTATAAATAATTTTTTAAAAAAGTAAACAGATGGACTAACAACTTATGGTGGGAGAAGGTCAACATGGCTTTTGCAAAGGAAACGGTGCTGCTTAAATCTACTGGAGTTTTTGAATGACTTGACAATCACAGAGAAGGGAAGTTTGGGACAAGAGAAGAATAGGGATCTGTGTTGCACCTATACTGTTCAGCATATTCATAAATGATCTGGTGAGAAAGGTGTTGAGTAGTAAAGGAAGAAAAGACGAGCTGACTAGGAAGAATTGCAGCTTGACCTTCTGACACTGAAAAATGTCAAATGAAATGTGTTCCAGATAAATACAAAGTTGGGGGAAAAAAATAAATCTTTGTTTATGCACCGATGGGGTGAAAGTTAATTATTGCCACTTAGGAGGAAGAGCTTGTCATAATTCTGTGACAATGCAAGTTTAATGTTCAACAGTGATCATATGAGGACATGTGTGGGGCTTTCGGAAAAGGAATAAAGAAGAAAACAGAGGATAGCATCATGGCTCTCAGTTCTTAGCACACTGATTACTGTGGTTTTGTGTGAAGGTAGATGGACTTTGAGATACAGTGCAACTGGAAAAGCAAAGAAAAGGCTGAGAAGAATGATCAGGGATAAGGAATGGATTCCATACAAAGGATGCTTAAAAAGATTTGAACCCTTCAGCTTGGCAAAGACATGACTGAGCACAGTCTGGTCTACATCAAAACCAGTGGTGCCTCTCCCTCAGTCTGTACTGAGGCCACAGAATGSAGCACCACAAAGTGCTTTGAATGACAACAGTTTGCATGGCTTCAGAATCAAACAGATGAGATCACAGAAGAAAATGCTATCAAATGGGCTGTTGAGCACAACGATTAAAAAAACTAAGAATACCCCCAAGCTGGAAACTGAGGAAATACACTTGCAGAGGTATCAATGCGTTTGCTCCTTCAGTCATCTGAGATACCTGCGTGTGTCAGGCAGGTTGCTGGACTTGGTGGGTGTTTGATCTGAACCAGTGCAATCTCAACAGATGTCTTGTGATGGGAGAAGGGGAGGAACACAGGTGAGAGTGTCAGCTATGGGTACAAAAAGATGGTTGTCTGGAAGAGTTGGTGTTAGTTTCTCTTGTCCATATGTGCTTCTGCTGCCAGGTACGGGGTGGTGGTGGGCRCCTGAAGACAGCGATCTCACCCAAGTAGAACCTGCCTTGTTCAGCATGTGGGCACCCCACGTCCTCTTTGACATGSTGGAGGTGTCTGAGCAGGGAGGATACCAAGAAAAAAAATGTCACAAATGAAAAGCGTTTTGTGGATTGCGCACGAGTGGAAATCCACAGATCTGCTATAATTACCTCAATATTAAGCCCTAATCTCRTTTTGTGCAAAGTAATCTTGGGACTCGGTATTGTGTAAGAGAAGTGCTCTCGTAAGTCATCGTACCTACAGATAACAAGGATCTAGTCAGTAGGGGCAAAGTAACAAGAATGTTAAGTGAGGGTGGAAGGACAGCAAAGGCAGCCACAGGTCCTGAGGACAAAATACTGCTTTCTGCCCCCATAGTCCCAGCTTTGCCTTCAGCCTTGGCGAGGGACTTGTCATGGTAGAGTAAGGCAGGGGCGAAGTGCTGAAATTAGTCTTCTTCCCTGGGTTCTGAAATGGTGTTAATTTACTAGTTATGTAGAAATAGGGAGGTGAACAGCATAGGGGTGAACTTTGCAGATAGTCGAGAACAAAGAAAACTTGTAGTAGGCCAGGAGGACCTTGCTAAGTTTGATGTTTGCAAAACAGGATGCAYGGCAACCATGTTAAGACAGAGAGTTTTGCTTGCACATATTGCTGTTTTAGTGTCTAACAATTTGGCTTAAACAGGTTTAAAAAAGATGTTTCAGGAACCGTCTTTTGCAATATTTTTTCCCCAATCAAGTGCTGAAAGTTAATTAAATGACCTGACTTGGAAAGGAAGTGAAGGCATCTGTTCTGTTTGCACTTAAAAAACAATGCAAGAAAGCCCTACAGATGAAATAGGAGAAAAGTAGAAACTGAAAGTAGAAACTACAAAAGAGAAGCTCAAAAGCATGAAAAGTAACTGGGAGAAAAAGGGAGCTCAAAGAGAAACCCATGACTAAGAAATTATGGATCTGAAAAGGTAAATATGGTAGAAACAACGAAGCCTTGCTGTGTGCCCTGCTGGGAGGCCTGCCTGCCTTTGCTTTGAACCTGGCTCATCCCGTCTGCCCTTGTCCTTGTTTTAAAGGCTGATCGCTCAGGCCCCAGCTTTTCTCACTGCTGCRTAGGATCTTAGAGAAGTGTCTGTAGTCGTTTTCTTTCTTGGTTGTGTCTCTTCYAGATTGTCCTTTTTCCAGTTCTGTGATAGTTGTTCTTCATATGAACGCTGTTCTGTAGTTTAATCATCTGTGTTGCCCTGCTCTGAGTCATGTCCAGTTCCTTTATAGCCTTTTGACAGGGTCAAAAGATGCAGGCGTGCTTGTGGGTTCCTACATCAGCTTAATGATTTCTGTTTAGTTCMTTTTTTCCTAGTTTTTAATACTGGAATTTTAATTTTTTTTTTTTAGCTCTTCAGAGTGTTGAGCTTGTATTTTAAAGGAATTAACTATATAACTCTAAAATATTGCCCTTGAGTAGCAGTGATCAGCTCCCAGTCCGTCATTTCATMTAGGAAGTCGGATCTGGTTTTTACCTTGTGTATCACTTCACATTTATCTATTTCAAATTTTATTTCTTAGGCACAGAGTCTGTTACAGTTCTGAAATTCATCACAGTATTTATAACATGCCTTTATTTCCTGAACATCTTGGCATCATCAGTAAATTTTGTTGTGCTGCTATTTTTCCTTGCTTTTTCAGGTCGTTTAGGAATGTCGAGCTGTGCAGGTTCCACTGGTGGTCTTCTGTGAGAGCTGAGCATTTCTTTCTGTCTGGTTTCCTATCTTTCGCCAGTTATTTATCCGTACACAGGGAACTTCCCTGTAATCAGGTATTTTGATTATCTTTTTAAATTAAAAAAAAAAAAAAAGTTGAATGGTATTGCACGCCTAATCTGACCAGACTTGGTAGTTGACACCTCTGTTTTGATATATATCTCAGCTCTGAAGATCTCTGGCCTGAGAATAGATGGGTTTTATATAATATTTTTTTTTCCAGAAAGCTCTTTACATACTGCAGCAGGTTAAGGAGTTTGAAAGAATGCTAATATGCAGTAATAATGAAGAGAAGTAGGACAACCTTAATGATTATAATCCCATCAGACTAAGACATCAATCCCAGGTACAATAATGGAATAAGTAACAAAGCGTTCAGGAAAGAATTAAGGCAATGTCACTCAACCTGGACTGGGGGAAATAGAAACAATTAGTTTTAATTGTTTCAGTTTGGTTCTTAAGTACAGGTGTTCATCTTAGCCTTCAGTTAGCACTTGACAGTAATTGCACGTCATTTTCAGTGAGAAACTAAGCCAGTACAAAATCAATATGGTTCATATTAAATTTAGTAGAAAGAGGACAGCTTTAAAAGGCAAGTGGAGACTCAAGTGAATCTGTGTCTAGTGAGAACATGAAGGAGTTAGCTCTTGGGCTGTATTTCTTACCAATCACCTGGAAGAAACAAAATACCACTATGAAGAAATTTGCAGAGGCCAAATAAATGAGGAAGTGACAAATAAAACCTCATTGCTAATGCAGAAAATGTAACTAACTGCTGGAGCAAGAAGCATGGTAGGGGATTCTCTGTTACTGCCTATTTTAGTCAAGATAGTCCGCACTTGAGTTAAACGTGTACCAGGGAATTACCAAGCTGCAGCTTGTTTGCACTTGAAATGCAGCTCAGGGTGTGGTTCTCTGATATGGCGTGAGTGTATATAACAGCACAGCCTTGTCAAAACGGGGACGTCTCTCTGGGCTCCAGCTCCGGGGGCCTGCGTTGCAGCAGCCCCAGTGCCTTTGGAGCTGTGGTGGACGATGTGGGATGGGAAGGTACATGGTGCTGGGCTTCCAAGGTCCCTCCTGGCTGAAGCACTTCACAGTGACACCTCTACCACGATAGGATGCTTCAGCCTGGAAGGTCTGTTACATGAGCAGCAGAAAGAGGGTGAGCAAGGTAAACTGTTCACTCTCCTTCCATTTCGGAGTTAGGAGGCAGTAAAAGAAACTAATAGGGACAATCTTGAATTTGAAGGAAGTGGCTTTACACACAATGTGTAATTAAGCTGTGGGAACTCCCTCCAATAGGATGTTGTGAGTGCTGGAAGTTTACATGGGTTCAAAGGGAGTCTGGACAAGCTCATGGAAGAGAAATCTCATGTTTGAGGTTACCAAATTCATGGGAACCACATCTGACCCAAGAAGCTCCTGAGCTGAAATGGTTGGAGGCTGGAGAGCATGGAGCAGGAAGCTCCTCGTTCCTTTTTCCTCTTCTGCTTTTCTGTAGGAATCCACTCTGAAACTGGTCCTGAATGCCAGGCGCTGAGGTGGAGAGACCTAAGTCCCAAGCCAATGCACCCATTTTTGTATGTGTGTAGACCTGTAGCGAAGGACAGCCTGTGAGTCTCTAGATGTAGGAAGTGTAAGTTTAGCTGCAGGGACAGGTTGGTCCCCTGGTCAGTGTCCATGCAGGAGCTGCTTGCAGGACACAGTGCTGGGTGTGGAGCATTGCACAGGACGTGGCTTGGGTGTTTTAACAAAAGATAGTTTGTCTGTTCCTGGGAGTGTTTGATTGTGCTTTGAGGCATCGTTCCTGTAAGGCACCAGCGGGTGGGCTGCACAGGGAGGGAGAGCAAGGCAAAATATTTTGCTCTTTCCTCTGGTGGTTAGAAATCGAGAAAATTTATCAGAATCCAAAGCAATTTTCTTCTCTGAGAGTCAGATGAATTGTATGTTGTCATACAGGATTTATCCTGAAGAGGAGAGCAAGGGCAAAGGCTGTAATTTGATAGGATGAATCCAGCTTTGAGACTTCACATGGTATCTCAGATTAGACATACTACGTCTGTATGACACACAACACGGATCTAGTACTGACTGCCGATTCAGGTTTCCTCAAAAACTTTGCACTGGCAGGCTTTATRCTGGATGAGGTGTCTCCTGCCCTATCACAGCCATCGTAGAGGCAGCATAAACAACACACTGTGTGCTTAACTGAAATGCATTGTATGCCCATGCCTATTAAACACYGATCTTGTACTTTTGGATAACTCTYTATGACTGTATAAAATTCATCAGTCATTAAGGGTTCACTGGAGCTGGCACTGAACCAATGTTGTTAAGACCTAATGCAGTTAAGCTGACACTGCTTCCAGTTCTGGTGTTGTGGTACAAAGAGGCTTGAGCTGGTTATTTGTGGAGTTAGCTGAGACCTGGTGAGGTTTATTAGCTAGGGTTGTAACACAGCTATACTGCTCCCCATTTAAGGCTGGCTCTGGAAATGTACAGCTATGTTTGCAAAGCACTTTTCCCAAACTAGTAAAACTTGCCAGACTTGAGCATGGTTAACGCACAGTCTGAATAAACTGCTAGCAGAAAGCTGAACGCTCTGCTTACCCTGTCCGAGGACCTTCCTGAAGGACCTATGTCCAGTATTTTATCCCATTGGATACTATGCTGAGCTTCTGTGTCATTTTTTCAATTGTACTTCAGTCTTACAATAGAAAGTTTCTGTTTCACTGTGGTTTACATTTAATGTGCAATGTCAGTAGCCTGCCCTGTGCTTTGCCAGCTTTGGGACTTTTTTCAAGTGTTAAATTTCATATGTAACCCTCCAAAAAAAACCCAGCAGATATCTTTTTCTTACCAACTGCTCCCACATAGCGCTGTAGTTGGAAATAGGTCTATTTTGCAGTACTGTCAAACTGCTTTATGTGCTGGATGCTGTAAGGAATATAAATATAGTTGTTTCCCAAAGGCCTTGTTAGCAACACTTTAAATAATGTGGCTTATCAGTTTATGAATGCAAGTGTCCACGGGCATATTTGCACAGAAYTAAGTAAATTTCAGTTATTGAAATAAGCTGTGTTGACTGTCTCCTTTATGGTGGTGACTGCATTCATGGTTTTAGTGTTTGTATTCCAATGGCTTGTAGTTGAACTGTATTTCTACCCCAGTAATACTTGATTTCAAGTTGTACATGGTACAAAATGAGCATGATCACTCTGAGCATGGAGTTCACCTGGCTTTACTTTCAGTGCAGCTGTACAGATGAGTTTTATTCTGGATGTCTTCAGAAATAAAGACAATAAATAAGTGGTCACTTGCAGGGATGTTTTGGTGTATGTAGTTCTTCCAGGATCTGTTAGGAACCATGTAGCAGAAGCATGGGTCGTATCTAACTCCTTTATGTGATTGAATCACCTTTTTTCTTTTTTAATTTTTGTCTTGCTCTTATTGCAGTCCCATGGCTGTTTGCTACCCATTTTGCAACTTCTGTAAGAGGTGAATCGGGGTCATAGTTTCCTTTACTTCACAACTATTGCTATTGAAGAACATAGCCCATCCTGTATGGGTTATGTGGAAAAAAATAGCATGATAGCACACATAGGCTTATGTATGCTCAAAGGAGCTGATTTAAGGTAGCATGAATAGCATTTCAACAGCAAACTGCAATGTTTCTGACGTTTGTTTATACATACTTTCACTAATGAAAAGTGTAGTGGAGAAAAAAAATTACTGAATGTATAGTTGCTGACGTTTTCCATTGGGACTTCAATGGAGGAGAAGGTTGAGACACTGGCCTCCTGTTGGCAATTAAACAGCTGGGAGGTGTGGGAATCCTGGATTCTGCTCTAGAGGAGGGTGGATTTGAGCAGTTACATCCTCCTGCCATCCTCCTCCTGGCCTGTTTGCCTGCCCCATCCCCATTCTCTGCTCATGGTCTTTGGACTGTTTCCCCCACCCAAATGCTCCGTAGTCAATCTCAGTTTCTTCACTGTCTGTATAAAGCTGACAGCAGACTTATTTGCCCTAAAAGCAGACCTGTCTGCTTTCTGCTCCAAACTGTTTTGGTCATTCTCAGTTTTGATGCCAGACCTTGCTAAACAGCCAGAAGAAAACTGGGAAAAGCCTGCTCATCCTTGTCCTCTTCATCACTGGAGTCTTTGGGGAAACTCATTCCTCCTCCCCCTCAAACTTGAACAAAAGTGAGTATATTTTAAAGGGTAAATTCAGGTCCTGGTGCAGAGGCAGTTCTCCCCCGTGGTAGGTAGAGGGCAGGGCTTGACTGGTCGGGATGGGGGACACTTGAGTAGGGCTTCATCTTCTGGTCCCTCAGCCTTGCTCTTGTTCCTCCTGCTGGCCCAGGGCAGAGCTGACTGAATGAAGGGGGATATGAAGCAAGTGAGAAGAGTGCCAGGCCGTAATTCATGCAATAGCAAGCTGTTTTAAGTGCTGAGTGTGGAGGATTCAGCAGCAAAGCAGTCTTTACAAGGTTTCAAAACCCTCGCTTTCCAACATTTTGGTTTTAAGGACTTCAGCAAGATTAGGTGGGAAAGAATTTAAAGGATGTTTCCCCCTCAGCATCAGAAACATTAATGGTCCTGCTGAACTGCTTCTGCTGAGTTATTGCTAACATATGCAGTAATCTAGATCTTTTTTGACAAAACTGTGCATTATACAAGGGATCTGCCTATATGGCATAGCAGGCAATATAAAATTGGTAGTAGTTGATTGGTAATTGAAATTAAATCTAGTCGGGATACCTRTGTGATGGTAAAGGGCTGTTTCTTCCACCTTATTACTTTCTCCAGGATGAGATCCAGAGCATGAGACAGGCAAACCTGGCATGTTTGTTACCAGCTTATCCAACTTCAGAATGTCAACAGCGTGTCTACAATCCTCACTCATGCTGTGTGGCCTTGGGATTTGCAGGAGAGGAGGCACTGGAAATGTTGTTTCTTGGAAAAATAAATAGCATGCTGAAGAGAAGAAGCAAATTCCATTGCAGTAAACAGTAATRCTTGGGGTGGGAGTACATTTAAAACATGGGAGAAAATATTTTCCCCATTTCTTATTCTTCTGGAGTATTTGGTAGATTCTCTTAACAAGCAAGGCTTTATGCTGCATGAGTCTTGGAGCGTCACTGCATGTAGAAATAGCAGCCTCATGTAACAAGGATATTAGTGTGGCAAGTCTCAGCAAACAGGAGCTCCTTGTATTGTAACCTCCTGTGATGTTAGTGGGATTGAGTAAACGATGTCTAAAGCTCTTGTAATACCTGTGAAAGGCACTGGCCTAGGTTGAGGAAATGTCATAATTGAATCTCTTCCATTCAGATGAGTCACTTGAGTCATGTTGTGAGAGTTTCCACTTTGAATCTAGCAGACTAGCTGGTTTAAGAATCCTATAAATGCAAAGGTGGGAGGAGTGGTTCACGTAAAGAGTAGGAAAAATTGCAGATCTGTCGTCTTGTTGGGGAAGACGGCACAGATTCCCCTAGAAGATCACTGCACCCATTCTGTTACACTAATTGGGATAGAATATTTCTTGCTCAGTGTTCTGTGTGCATCGTCAGTGAAGCTGTTCCAGTAGCTCTCTGGATTTATTGGTCTCTCCCTGCTCTATGCATTGCGTAAAAGGATGAATGTGTAGTGCTTGTGTTCAGTTACAGTGAGGTAGTGGTGGCTTGAGTTTGGTCTGTTTGTAATATCCTCTTAGGTAGTTCATACAGTTTTTTTTACCTCTAAATGCAGACACATACTCACTGGTGACAGGCTGTACTGCAGCAAATACTAACTTGCATGTAACGTAAGTACCGTACATCTTAAATGAGACTTTTTGGGCTGGAAAAGTGCTTTTTAATTCTTGTCAAAACATACTGCTGGTCCAAATTTGATGTATTTCCAGGCTTCAGAATACTTGATTTCAAAAAAAACAGAGCATGTCAAAATGCAGCAGAAAGACCTGACTGCTGTGAATGCTGTTAGTGTTGTCCTTGTGATATGCACCACTAAGATGTAGCTGCATTCTAAGCAATGTTTTTTTTCTCTATTGTACTACGGACGTGTCACTTTTCTGAGTATTTGCCAGACCTGAAAATCCCTTATAGCTACCCACTGGATGGGAATTTTAACTAAAAATAATTAGCTAAAAGATGCTGATCTGTACACTGAATCCTCTAAATTAGGAGATGATTATTGTAAATATGCTTAATGCAYGGATTACGGGATGCTGTTGCCGTGGCCAGATACCTGCTAAAATTTGAAGAACGAATGTGGGGGTTTTGGACATGTAGCACCACTAGAGCGATTTCCATATGCATGGAGACCTTCAGCGATACAGTCAAGATGAATCTGTCATGAGAAGAAAGCTGGGTGCAGGCCCAACAGCAGTGTTCCATCTTTGAACATCCACATGTTGAACAGAAGTGAAGTATATTGTTCTGGCAGCAAGTAAGGGTTCAACCTCACCAATAGAGAAGAAGCTTCAAGTACCATAAAGGTGTAAAGTTCGTAACCAGTAATGTCAGGRAGAAACAAATAGTTGTGACGTTTGGTCACTTCCTTCTGAGGTTGATGGAAGGGTCTATTCAGTGATCAGACCTGACATCCTGGGGCGTCTCTGTCTACCCAGCATTTATAATTTGAGCTGTTTCTGAAAATTTGTTGAGGTCCATAAACAAACTAGCCTCAGCCTGTGCTGCATGCCCAGGGGAACRCTTGAGGTAAGCAAATCAAAAGCAACTCCTAGGGCTTTGGAGGCAAGTGAAAGCTCCAAGGATAGAAGTGGTGATCTTTGCATCCTGAATTGAATTTTATACAACACATTTGTTCCAAGGATATTATGCAGAGGGAATTCTTCTGTGGTAATGCTCTGGAAGGTGAAAGTAAAGTAAAAAAGGTGCGGATGCCATAGATCACCAAGAAAAGATAAGGTGATTGAGGCTTCTTGAGAGCATCTTGGCAGGATCCTCTAGAAGTTGGTGATCAGGGAATTTTAATTACCTAGATGTTCGATGTGCTAGACGGAAGGGACTGTTCAGCAGGTTTGAGATGTCCTGGTGACTGTCCTGCACGTAAAATTGTAAGCAGGGCAGAGTCGCATGGGGTGGATCCTAGGCAGTGGGAAGGAAGTGGTTGAGCATACACTGCTGAAGGGCAGCTTGATTGACAGAGTGGTCTTCTACGTTGGGTCCAAATAATGTCAACACATCTCAGGAAAAATTCAGACAGGGAGAGTTTTGTAATAGGCTTTTCCCAGGAAAGAGATATTGAGATCAAATAAAACTCCTGAAATAATTGTTTTCATATATATAATATTCAAGATGATTTTTTTAAGGAGGGATTTATTGAAAGCACTAAAATAAATGATGATTTTTTTTACAGAATTGCCATTTTCTTGTAGACCTTAGGCGTAAGTGTGTAGAAGGCCAAAGCATAAAATGAGATTCAACTGGCAAAGAACACAAAAATCTAGAGTGACGGAAGTATTTAGAGGAAGATAAAGGAAGAGTTGATCTGATAATCCGTAGAAAGAAAAAGACAGTTATCCATAGGTGATGCCAAAAAGGTCACCTACCCTAGGTGCTATTGCAGGTAACACAAGTGATCAAGGGCCAGAGCCCCAGCCGCTAGCGCAGAAGGGAGAAGGAGGGAGGATACTGAGGAAGGACAGGTTATCCCATTCCGTCATCCACCTACTTTGTCTCCAGTGTGGTTTCATCAGTGACCTAGATCATTATCTGGGAGTCATGATTATTAAACTTCCATCTGAGAAAGGCTATGATTAAGCTGGAGGACAGAACTAGAACTTGGAGGCAGAATAAAACATCAGTCAGAGGAAGGATAAATAAAAGCATGACAGTAGAACATTCAGCTGTCGGAATAGAGAGCAACTTACTATGTAGCAGTCCTAATGAAAAATATCTGGGAGTTGCCTGAATTAAAAGCTGAATGTATCAACAGTGTTGTCTTCTGGGGGGGGTGGTGGTGAAAAAGACGTACACTTCCAGTATGGTGTTTAAGTAACAGCACATCTTGGAAGATCAATAAAATAATCCTTCAGCTGTAGTTAATGTTGGTAAAGCCCTAGGTGAAATACTGGATTCAGCTTTTGGGCTCCATGCTTTGGTAAATTCCTGCCAATTGGACTATGCCCAGAAGGGAGCAACAGGAAAGGCTAGGAAATATGATTTACAGAGAAGGCTTGAATAAACTGGAATTGTTTTGCCTGAAGAGAAGACTAAATGAAGGCATGTATTCTCAACTGCACTAGGGAAAGGGAGTAATCTATTCTCCTATGCCCATGACAAATAGGATAAACAGTAGTCGGCTTACATTACATCGAAGAAGGTTGAAGATAGCCATTGGGGGAAATTTTCTCATAGTAAATATTGTGGAGCAGAGGAGTAGACGGCTTCAGAGGTTTTGTAGGACTCAGCATTACAGTTTTTAAGGGCAGATTAGACAAAGCTGACAGTAGGTAGAACTTGTAAGTRGTTGATCTTGATTTGGTACACAGGACAGATGATTTCCAGTTTTGTAAAAATCAAATATTACCATTGCTAGAAAGTGTTCAAAACCATCTAAAATCACTGAAAGAAAACCTTTTTAAAGCTTGGATCATTTTAAACCTTCCACAAGTGTAAAAATAACCCCAGATCCCTAAGGTAAATAACTTGAATATGTGTAGATGTATATTCACAAGGTGAAAGAAGCTCATTTTAGAGATAGATTTGGATTACTTAAGCAGTTGTGTCTGACAAAGCTGTGCTCTACAAGTCCTTGAGCTGCTTGATGGGCTGAAATGGTCCTTCTCTGTTTGCATGTGGAGCAGAGGTACAGAATCTCTGTAATATCCACTGCTGCTTCACCACCTGATAGTACTAAAGGTTGCTTTTAGATGGTTAGTTTTACCTTTTTACTTAATTTTGTAAGGCAAGAGGAGAGGCAGAAAGGAGAAAATATTTTTGCTATGTCTTTTAATTCTCTTCTGTGCCCCTTCGAGCCCTTCTCCCCTCACCAGCAGCCCTAGTCATCCTCATAGAGCTTTGTACTGGGATTGTCATGGCAAAAGTTAACTCACAAGGGTGCTCCCTCTGTGGTATTTTGGTCATGCAATGGTAGGTATTATGGTGGCGTTGCTGTTTGCTCCATTTCCAGGAAGCTTCACGGGATGACTAAGCGGCTTCCCCTGGYGTGCCTTCATGTTATGGAGAAGAAAATAGTTATGGGTCTGTCCTCATTCCAGGCCCTTGTAGCCAGCTCCCTCCCTAAATCTCTGGCTTGTTCCTGCAGTGGTCACAAATAAATGCCTAGGAAAAAGAAAGAAGAGAGCAGGCACATATATAGTGCTTCCCAAAGTACTCTTTYAGCCTCAAAGTACTTTTACTATGGGGATTTTCTGAGGCAGATGGGGTTTCTGCATTCTTTAACTCACTCAGGAAGCTTCTTCCATGTACTTGCCCAGTCTCCTTTAGGCCTGTATAAATTTCTTGTGTCCACAACATCCTCTTGCTGGAGTTCCCAAGGCCCATTGCCTTCTGCTGGGCTTGAACCCTTTTCTACTATATTTGTATTGCCCCCCCTTGCATTTGTTTGTGGGAGGTGATGATGAATAATCAATCCCTATCCATACTATTTGGGCCATTTGTGACTTTGTAGAAATGTGCCAAATCCAACACAATCATCTCTTTCAGTCCCACCCTGACTCTAGGCTTTCGCTAAACCTATTCAAGCTTTCATAATGTCTTTTTGAGGCCAAAGTTGCATGTGAACAAGCCACGGTTTTGGACGGTGGTCGTATCATTGTTCCATTCCCTTCCTAGCGGTTCCTGCTATTCCATTTTGTTCTTTTTTGCTGCCACCAAGCTCACGTTTCCAGGAGCTTGATACTTGACCCATGACTTTGTTCATGAAGTGTGATCATCAGCTTAGAGCCCCATGTCTTACATTTGAAGGTTGGACAATTTTTCTCCTTGTGTGCATTATTAGATATATATTTACAGTGAACTATCTGGAATAACTTCATATTGTTAACAAACTGTCAGCTCACTGTTCACACTGGTTTCTGCGTCGCCAATATTAGTACATTGAACAGCAGAGATCTGTGTGGAGCACCACAGTGGTGTCTCCCTCTGTGTCCCCCCTTTATTTAATGTAAGCTGATAGCAGGCAAAATAACCTGATAACAGCGATGTCCAGGAAAGCGGTTTGAGGAGTGGGATGTGTACTTCCAAAATCCTTTGCAGTGAGGTGGTTGTAATGCGAGGAACAGGCTAGTTACCTTGAGATCCTTCTGTTGGTGCTCTGACGTGGCAGCAGAGTGCTCCTCAGTTCAGCTGGCTTCCACACAGCTTCTGGCGCTTTGTAGTTAAGACAACTCAGCGTGACAAGAAAATGTTACTGCCCTCAAATTGAAGCATCTCTTATTGGATTACCTAAAAGACACTTTTCAGAAGGTGCTCTAGGACAGTGCTGCTTGCTCACTGGCTATATCGGGACATTCCTATCTCAACCTTTAGAATAGGAAAAGAAATGCTAAACCAGGCTGGTCTCCTCTCCTTTCTATTATTTTTGCATGCAGTGGCTCACCAGTGTGTTGACAAGTCCTGGGGAATGTTTTTCTCAAAAGGATGGGGATTTGAACTCGTGTGATTCCAAATACCTGTCTGTGTCTCTAATGGACGTGTAGACCCAATTTAAAAGTTCTTATTAATTGGAAACTTAGTGGTTGTTAATTATTAGCATCTCAGTTAAAAGCTGCAGCAGAAGAATTAATAAGTCGTCGTTTTGTTTTTCAGCTATGGCAGCCATTCGAAAAAAGCTGGTTATAGTGGGTGATGGTGCCTGTGGAAAGACCTGTCTGCTGATTGTATTTAGCAAAGACCAGTTCCCTGAAGTCTATGTTCCCACCGTCTTTGAAAATTATGTAGCAGATATCGAAGTGGATGGAAAGCAGGTACGTGTACACTTCTGTAACAGTCAAAATGAACTTGCGTTTATTCAGAATAGCATGGAGATCTCTGCACTTCTTTATTAAGTGGTTAGTACACATGCTTAGTGCTTATGTTGTGGTTCCTGTGGAAAAAACATTGGCCTTGCTAGAACCTGCTCCTATCTGATGTCTGTTTAACAACCTATTTCTAGCCTTATACAAGTTGATGTTTTAAAAAACACAGTTATTCCAAGTAAAATGTTGCAGTAGGTGGGAGGGGATAGAGCAATTCAAAGACATGCCTACATGCTGAGGACACTGGGCTACTAACCTTTGGAATTGTGTAGTGGAGTCCCTGTTTTGATAGGGACCTGGTACTGTGATTAACAAAGACTAGTTCCTGGAGAGAGCCTTTTTTCATACTCATTCCTGGCAACGTGCAGGATCCTCTTCAGAAGAGGTGACTGACAGGCTTCAAAGGGATTTGAATTTTGTAGTGTACATCAGCATCATCTGTCCTACTTGTCTGAAGGAACACAATTCTTAGCAGCCAAGCGTACCCACAGCTCACTGAGCTTCATTTTTAGTTTGTACTTCAGTAAATTAATCATTAAAATATTTCATTTTAGTTTTAAATATTTTGAAAATCAGTTTTCAATCTGTGTGACCTCTGAGTCCTTTTGTTTGCCAAACAAGCAAACATGCCAGACACCTGCTCCAAGAGGCAGTTTTCAGAAGGCTGCTCTCTGAACACCGGATAGGTTGCCTTCTGCGTTTATACCACGCAAGGTAGATTGTGATGTGTAAAATTGTCACTTTCCAGGATACTCCRGAAGCACACAAAGCAGAAACTTTGCACCTTGAAAGCTCAACTTTTTTCAAACCCTTTTAGGCAGCCATGGCATGTGTCTGTTTTGTTACCATAACCACACGGAGCTGACCTCTGCCATGGGTCCTCATGTCAAGCATGTTTTTGATGCTGACAGTGCTGAGCTTCCCTGTCTTGCCCCTTGCTGTGACAGGTGCCTTTGCTCTGGGTTTAGGTACAGCCAGAACATCTTTCAATCGGTTCTAGTTCAGATGCAGTGACAGATTGATTGAAACTGCTCAGTTTCGATCCTGATTTGAGCAAAAACTTTTTGAGCTTGTTTTGGGCTTTATGTTAAATTTGATTTCCTATTGTTACAGGCATGGATTATTTGTGGTTTTAGTCATGATAGTTCATGCTATTTGAGTCTAAAAAGAGCTTCTCTCTCCCATGATATGAATGGATAAAAAAAAATTTACTTTTAGACTAATATTAGAAGATGTTTTCCTCTCAGGTGACAGTTTCTGCAGTTTCTCTATTGTATCTTAGACTCTCTAGACTATTGTTTAAAATATGTATGATATCAATTTCTCTCTCTTATCACCTAGTCAAACTTCCTCATTCCCTTCTGCCTGAATCTCTGCATCTCTAAATGAGTTGAACAGAGTTGTGCCCTATCAGCTGTATGCAGCTGGTATCTAAATAAAAATTSCATGAGCAGCTTGAGCAGTGCATTTTCTGTTGTGGAAATGTCAGCTGAATTTTTTGTAACTGGATGACATACTTTATCTAAGCACTTTGTCTTCTGCAAACTCGATTACAAAAGTTTGTAGGAGAGCATTGCTTAAGACTGTTCTGTTTGACAGCRGCTTACATCTGTCTTCCTAGAAAAGCATTACCAGAAACGTTCAGAAGCCATGTGAAGACAAAACAGCGATGGTACGAGATGCGTTTTTTTAGGTAGAGCAAAGGGGCTGATTTCAGTGTCATGTGAGGGAACCCTCAGCAGACATCTCTGTAAAAAATATGAAYGTTTGCCACAAAATCCACATTTGCAAATGCAGAGGTGACTCTGAGAGGAGGATTTCTGACTGAAATACAGAAGAATTTTTTTGTATATGCCTGCAACTAAGGCTTTGTATCTTCACCAGACAGTTACATTGCATGTTCAAGCTCACATTTGGGTTCCAGTTYTGCGCATCTGTCTTTATCTGAGGTGCTGTGGACTTTTTCCCTGTAATTTTTGAATGTAAGAGCTTAAACAAGAAGGAACCCACTCCGTTGCAAAGGCAGATGCATCAGAGAATCTCAAGCAAGAGTATACCTTCAGAGCTTGATYCTGGTTTTTAAATTTCCTAGTTTAAACATTGACTATTCCTTCTACAGTTTTAAACAATCCTATTGGGATGTTCTCCCCTAGCTCCACCATAAGTAGAAATATTGAGAACATTAGCTACTTTACTCAGTTCTTAGTAACAAGAAGCTTTACACACAAATCAGCTTTATTTCAAAGCAAGTTACAAGTGTAAATGTTTGCTGCGATGGGGTTTTAATGAATTTGTGCGCAAGTAAGTACAATCTTGACATTTCTTAGTCACTACAGATTCCAGCTGTAAATAAATWGACAATGTGCATAATCCTAAAAGCATATGCTTAGAAAGTCCACTTCCACTGAAAACTGGTATTTCTGGAATGTTTATCAGAGAGATTCCCAGCCCTTTGGAGCCGATTCCCTTCGATTCTTCTGTCTTGCTTGTCTGCTGGTAGCTTTTATGTCTTTTCAGAGAATTGACACTGGTCATGGATATAAAGAAAAGTCTCATAAGATGCAATAAATTGAATTTTGAAGTTATGGAAAGTAAAATTTCTAATAGGTCTCCTGTCAAAGCGGTTTGTCTTGTAGTCTCCTCCTTTGGATGGTGTTAACTGGAATATTTTATCTACTTGTCTTGGGTTACTAGCTTCTGAATCAAAACTTCCCTGGTGATCTGGCTAACTGCATTGATCTTTCTTGTGCAGGTTGAGTTGGCTTTGTGGGATACAGCAGGACAAGAAGACTATGATCGACTTAGACCGCTTTCTTATCCAGATACTGATGTTATACTTATGTGTTTTTCAATTGATAGTCCTGATAGTTTAGGTAAGTAGATCGCTAATTGAATCGGAACTATGTCTCTGTGTCGCTGTATTCCCCTTGGAAATCATGCTGTAAAATATATTTTCATGTGCTGTAAGGGTTGAGAGCATTCCTATTTTCAAAATGCATACTGGGTTGAACATACAGTTTTCAGACGCTAAGATCTTATTCTTCAACAATGCTGAGAGGCATTTTGTAAGCCTCAGCAGCACGCTGTGTTTACCCAGGGCTCTGCTGCATAATTTGAGCAACGCTTAGGGAGGCAGCTCCCTGGCCTAGATCAGCACGCCCAGCCCGGCAGCGTTGTCTGGTGGGCCCAGGCAGCGTGCTGGTGTGCTCGTCCCGAGGGAGGTGCTGCCTTGGTGACCCCAAGCAAGCAGGAAGGCTGTAGCTGCACTCTGCTGTCTCCGGGAGCCCTGTGAGTACATAAGGTGTCCACTGAGTGGCATGGCCCACCCAAGGTTTGATTTTATTTTACCTTTTTTTTTTTTTTACTTTCTCCTTGAAATTGCAGGTTCTTATACACTTGAGACCACACTATAGCCAAGAAAATGGAGTAACTTCCTTTCTATGTAAATGGGAAAGCTCGCTTTCACTAGCTTTTTCATCCCTTCCCCCACCCTCACCCCCTCCTTCTATTCAAGAGAGATCAGCTTGAAACACTGTGAGTTGTTAATCCCAAATAGCCTGGGGTTTTTTTGCTCTCTGCTTGGTGGGTGAAAAACATGAGCTAGAACCACACTGGAGGGCGGCTTSCACTGAAAGGGGGGTCACTCTCTCACTGGTGGAAATGATCAGAGRCTGGAGACTTATACTCTCCTAGTCTGCTTTCCAGTGACTGACATCTGCTTGTGATGGAGAAAATGAGAAGAAAAGAGTTGCCTGATTTATGATTTCTGAGCTCCAAAAACATACGTTTCAAAAATCTGTGTATTAGATAGGCACTTCTTCTGTGTGGAGTCCAAGATYGAAATCTTCACTGATTGATTTATAAATCTGATGCATAGATATCGATGTATTTGATCTTACAAAGGCGTTTTTGAAGAGCATAAGGAGCAGGAGATAGAGGTWCTCTTATTTCTAAGACTCTAAGCCTTTCTAAGTCTCTGGAACTTTWGATTTCTGTCCCTTTAAAATGGTAATTACTCCATCCATCCAGTGTAGTCTCCTAAACAAATACATTGTGGTAGCACTTTCTTAAACAAGTGAATTTCTGTAAAAATTACCTTATCTACTTCTCACTCGTGTCTATTTGTGAAGTTTCTTATTGGAATGCAGATAATGTTAAGGTACATCTTTCGGCACATCGATTCTGTGTGTATGTTTGTATGACCAGCTGTACTCTGACAAGAACCTTCTGTACAGTGACTGACTGGTTCTTGCTTGTAACTGGTCAAAATTATGTCCCTGCATTGGGCAGCTCCTAGCCAGGAAAAGGGAGAGACCCCTCTCCTTTGTCTATTAACGAGAGGTGTCAAATTATTTTAACTGGTGCTCATAAATGGGATACCAGTTCTCTCTTAAATGTAYTAAACCACTGAATCTTTTGGAGTTTTCTGCTGCCAGGGTGATCATGATCACTCCAGGCTGTCCTTAGAGAGGCTTTTTTACAACACCGCTGATCTATCTTACGGCTGAACCCTGCCTCCCAGAGTTGTGTCTTAGGAAGAAACAAGAATGAGACAAAAAGGATCCGGGAAGCACAGAAATGCAGTTAATGGAAGGATTAGTCCTGAATGCAGCTACCACAATGGCTGAAAAATACCATTCCTGCCACAATTCACAGAAGGTTTGAGTAAATGACCAAACAAAATATTCCTTAAGATGTTACAGTGGCGTTACACSTTCCATCCGACTGGGGTAATGTTTGATAGCTGCTCAGTCTCATTTCTTGCCTTGCCTCCGAAGGGTAGCAGCCGTTGAACAGGCAGTTGGGTATGAAAGTGTCTTTTTAGAAAAATCAATGCCAGCTTGATATCTGGGAAATCCTCATCTCTCTCTTCCACCTGATCCTGTGTTCATTGTCTTTGTCTCTCTCCAAAACAATYTGAGGTTTAGTCGGCAGCAGTGCTGTGGTCGTGCCTGGCGTGGCTGTAAACAGCTACGTACAAGGTTTGAGCTGTGCTCGCTGCTRCTGCGCCTGCTACCCCCCTGGCAGCTGGAGAGCTACTGACCTCACCTCCCTGGAAACAGGAGGGGTTACTGAACCCTGGAGGCAGGGRGAGAGGGGTTTCGTTAAGTCAAGTCTGATCTTGGCCATTTTTTCCTCCCTCTCCTCCCTTCCTGCTTGCCAGCATCGGGGCGCCTGTGTCCCTGGGAACAGCGGAGGGAGCAGTGGACTGCCAGACGGCTCTTCAGGTGTGCAGCGTCTAGAGGCCGGCACCCCTGAGCCCTCCAGGTGCAGCTGCAGAATTGCTGTTCTGGCTGTAGTGCAAAAACTGGCTTCAAAATGCTTGTCTAAGTTGTTCTTTCAAGCAAGAAAACAATGCCATAATGGWTAATGTCTCTTCAAAAGCTGAGTGGAATTTCGTGAAGATAAAAAGGGGTTATGTAGCCTGCAGGTACATCTACTGGTGAATCTCAGATGCCTGAGAGCTTCTGAAAGCAACGCTGAATGTTTTGGGCTACTCAAGACTTCCTGCTATGTAGGATTTATCAAGGTTTTGCTTTCAAAAGCCCTCCAGTCTTCCATTTGCAGCTCCATTTAAGAAAAAAGTCAYGTAGGGAAGTTATGTTAGGAGGAAAAAGTTTCTTGTATATGAACACAAATTCATTTGCTGTAGATAGGGGGAAATGGCAAATCTGCAAATTACTTACACAGTCTTTGTTTCTGTGCATCTGTAATTAGTGTATAGAGCAACRTTTCTGCTACAGTTAATGGGAGAGTTCGGAGTGGTTGTTTGATGGTGCTTTTTAAAAGGAAGAAGTGATGTAAAAWCTTACGCCTCAGGGTTGTGTCCATCTTTAGCTTCCAGAGATAAATAAAATGTTTCTCTTGAAGCAAAGTATTCCATAACACTCTACTTCAGAATTCTGCATGCTGTTCTTTGAAGTACCTTATGCTAACCCTTGTCAAGTAGCTACTGACAGATGTAGAGAAGCCAAGAGTTTAGGTGTCCTTCAGCCTTAAAATTACCATAGATAGGTTTGTCGGTTTTTGTTAAGACCAGAACAGGTCTATTTGCTTCTCAAATTAAGAGTAGAAAAAAGGGCATCAGTGTGGATTAGCAARCTAAAACCACTCAGGCAGCAGGTAAAAGCTTTAAAATAAAACTCTCTCCAGAAGCAGATTTTAGTACAGTCATACTTCTATTTTTYTTTTTTTTTTCCAGAAAACATCCCAGAGAAGTGGACCCCGGAGGTGAAGCATTTCTGCCCCAACGTGCCTATCATCTTGGTAGGAAACAAGAAGGACCTGAGGAATGACGAGCACACAAGACGAGAGCTGGCCAAAATGAAGCAGGCAGGTTCCTTTCTGGTAGTCTTACAATAAACGAAGAAAGTGTATGGTGGTTGTACCAGAGCATTAAATGGGCATCTGCGGCTTGCTGCCAGCTTCCTATGGGCTGCATAATGAAGACTTRTCCATGACAGAAACCAGAAAGTATATATTACCTTTAATTGAGTGTTTCTTTTTTCATATTTGGAGATTTAATTTTTAGAAAAAGGCGTTCTCACCAATGAAAATGGCTACATGTGGTTACTAACAGTCAGCTGCTCTCCGTGCTGGAGAGCTGGATCCCTGAGGTAGAAAGGAGTTAATTGGGAGACATCAACACATCAAGTGCATGCACGCTCGAGTTGTTCTTTATTTTGTATGTTCAGGATGTGAAAGGAAACAGTTCTATTGGTAGGTGTTTTGAGGTGATAACCAGAGGTGCTGTAGCTCATTCCTGAGTCTATCACTAGGTTTCATTTTCATCTCCTGTCTGAAACCCCCAGCTTGGGTGTGGGACTGCAGATATTCTGCTCTGTCCTGGAATTTCTGCCCCTGTTGCATAATATTTGTTTTTATACAAAGACTGAGGTATTMATTTCGGGATTTGTTCATAGGCTTTTGTTACAATTGTGGCAAAGGGTTGCATAAATGTTTCCTCTGAAATAAGCAGTCTTTTTTGCTCAAGTTTCAAAGGGTCTTGTGGCCTTTAAGCTCAGAGGTGTTAGAAGACCGATCGTGCCCTCAAGCATCGGCACAGTATGCAAATACACACCCCGTCTGTGTAATCCAGACTGAGGTGCATGCTGCATCTTGAGAAAATAAGCAAATTTTAYTTTAAATCTGCCTTTATTATTTAAAGGATTGCTCTCAGGGGAGCAATTAATTATTAATTAACCAATTAATTATGTGCATTTAATCCGGAAATTCCTTTGCCTTTGTTGGGAAGCGGGGTGGGAAAGGGAAGACGGTGTGGCTTGGGATTGTTCTCACCTGTTGCTTCTGTGCTGTTACAGGAGCCTGTCAAACCTGAAGAAGGAAGAGATATGGCAAACCGCATTGGTGCATTTGGGTATATGGAGTGTTCGGCAAAGACCAAAGACGGTGTGAGGGAGGTTTTTGAAATGGCCACTAGAGCTGCTTTGCAAGCCCGGCGTGGCAAGAAAAAGTCCGGGTGCCTTCTCTTATAAAGTGTGGCCAGAGGAAGATGGCCAAAGCAGCACCCTGCACTTGAGTAATTTTGAAGTGCTGTTTATTAATCTTAGTGTATGATTACTGGCCTTTTTCATTATCTATAATTTACTTAAGAGATTTAAAAATCGAGTCATCTTGCTACGAGTATTTAGAAGCCAACCATGATTTTTATAACAATCTGCATCAAATTCATCTGTGCACCCAAGGTTAACCTCAACATTCCTCTAACAAACCTTTTCTGCACTCACAGGATATGCCAGGCGCTAATTGAAGACAATTCTCTATCTTCTTTCTTCTCTCTAGAAGGAGAAAAAGCTGTCAACACAGAGGATTGGTCTGTAACTACTTTATAACTAACGTCCTATTCTAATTGAGTACAACAGTTACATGGCTGTATGTGGAATCAAGTGTAGCTTCAGTGCTATCACATTTAGGAAGATCTGATTTTCATGGCTCAGTGGTGTAAAACATTAGTTTGAAAATGTGATCACTCTGAAATGACCAAGTCCCATTCAGCTAAGGAAAAGTGAGGGTTCTGTGGTTTCATGTTAGTTACCTTTTAGTTACTGTGTAATTAGTGCCAGTTTAAATGTATGTTACCAAAAATAAATCTATTTACCCCAGCTTAGATGTAGTATTTTTTGTATAATTGGATTTCCTAATACTGTTACTTGTAACCTCTGCGTTAAGGTGTTCTGGGTTTTTTAAGAAACTGTATTTGAAAATAAAGTCCGATGGAAAGCAGCTGATCCTCTTCCCCTGTTCATTTATAAGAGTCTGACCCATTTGAATGATTTGAGTGGTCTGCACACCCAGGAGGAGTTTTTTCCATGACGTGCCGTAGGGATGAGAAAAGACAGCCTGCTCACACTCAAAGCTTCTGAACTGTTCAGTTGCCTTAAGTTCATTGCTGGACCCAGTTTCAAAACTAAAAAAAAAAGAAACTTTTTGTGTAAGTTTGGTTACCATGYAGTGATCAGACTCCTAACCTGTGAACTTCTTGCTGTTCTGCAGCCAACTAAACTCTTTCTGTATTTTCATTTTTCCAACAACTAATAGAATAAAGGCAGTTTTCTAAGCTCCCTGTATCCTGGTGTCTGTATTCCTCACTCTGGGTTTTTGGCCCAGCATCTGACAGCCTGAATCAGAAATACCATTTTTGATACAGCTGTGATAGGATTCGCTGAGCAGTTGCAAGTGCCTTAATACTTATTTTTGTTTCCCAGCAAGCGATGCCCATCCGCTGCTCGCAGCAGTTCCCRAATGCTGCAGCAGGGCAGAGGTGGAATCCCTCGCCCTGCCTGGCCCCTGCAGTGAGCGGCAAAGCCTCCACTCAAACCGGATGAGAGTACATCAGTCGAGTTGAATTTGTCGGTCTTGAGCATGGGAATAGACGAGCAGGAGGAGGCTACGTAGGAGGGGAGTGTAGGAAGAAGGGAGGAGAAGGCAGCAGTGTTGCTGTAGAAGCATGCGATGGCATGCAGCGTGCTGGTCTACACTGTCGTGTGCCCCACGCGCTGCACTGGAGCACGTGTGAGAAGTTGCGCGTGGCAACACGCTTGCCRTGCTGTCTTCATGAGGGATGCGTTCAAGCGCTGCAACAACGGATGGGCTCAAGGTATGGGCCGTTGTGCTGCACCCACGCTGGAGAGCAGATTGTGCTTCTCCTGGGTGAGATGACAGGGAGCGGCAGCGYGCATCTCCGCGCTTGCACTGGTGTTTACAGCAGCTGCTGTGGAGCTGGGGGGCTGCGCCCGCAGGGCTGGGCAGGAGGGAGTCCAGTTGCTGATGACAATCCATGTACATGAGCACCTAGCTGCACCCAAGTTACGTCCTAAAAAATGCCAATGCCACCTTTTTTTTTTTTTTTCTTTTTTTTGGACTATGTTCCTGATTCCTTTTCCTGCAACAAAGGAGAAATGGACCCGGCCTGAGGCGTGGGAGTGCCCCATACCTCTGGTCCTTGTCCTCCCTCTGCAGCCACAGACACCACCCGGCAGTGGCGGCCACCCCAGCTTGCCCCCCTCCCCTCCTGGSTGCCCGCTCTCCACCCGCGCCGGGGTGAGGGGGTTGAGCAGAGCAGGAAGCTCCCAGCTGCAGCTGCGGGGCTGCCCGCGAGGGTTTCATTCTCTGCCCTGTTAACAAGCTGGCTCACTCCTCTGCAGTTCCCTTTTTTGGGGTTTTGTTGTTGTTGGGCAGTTTGGGGGGTGGTTGCAGTTGAGCAAAACTGGGGGTTTTCAGTCTTGCAGAGCCGCCGGGTTGCAGTTCTCTATGATCACAGTTACAGAGCAGCTCTTCAGCCACAGGGGTTAGAGTAAGGTCTGCGTGTTCTTCAGACCCAGCTCATGGGTTGTGTATTGGCTGATGCACTTCCACCCAGAAGTGATTGTTATCCCAATTTTAATCTCGGCTCTTGTTAACCTGCAGCACCACCTCCCCCTCTCCTCTGTCTTGCCCACCCACTGGCGTTAGGTTTCCAGGCCTGGCCTGCCTTTCTCCAAGTTCAGACTTGGTAAGTCAGCGTCTCCCATTCATGACCAGAAGCTCCAGCTCCCTCTCCTTGTCCCTTGCACCACTGGCATCGGAGCAGAAGCCTGCTTAGGAGCACGCGGTTGTTAAATTACCAATCCTTCTCAGCCTTCCTGCTTTCAAGGGCTGGCAGCCTCGCTCCCCTTGGGTTCCCGTTGCATCTGTCACCTCTGGAGGCCACCTTTGCTCTGGATGAAACTGAGGATGCAGACAGTCAGACCAGACCTGGGAATGAGAGCTCAGCGCCCACGGAGAGCGATCCCGCCAGGCAAGGGGCTGTGAAAGGGGCAGGGGAAAAGCGAGGAGCCAAGGGCCAGCCCCCTGGCCAGGGGAGGGAGTTTGGTACCAGGAGTGGGGACAAGACATAAGCAGCAGGCGGGAAGGTGTGTTTTGTGACCTTTGCAGTTATTCACCACTGTTGCTGTTAAACAGCAATCTTCTGACCTCACAGGASAACCGTCCCTTGTTACACATCTCAAAAGGTCCCCTGAGCCCACCTAGTCCCTCGGGAGCTCCTGGCATTCCTCTGGATCTGAGTTCAGCTGGCTCCACAGAGTGTGTCCAGGCACAGGGCATAGCTCCGAGCCAACAAGGAAGTTCAACTCACTCGGTTTCCTTAAAACTCGCTCATTAAGGAAGGGAAAGTCCTAACTGCTCCTGTCTGAGAAGGGCAGGGCCCCAGAAGTAAACTCCCTACTTCAGACRAAATGCCCAGGCCCAGCCTGAGGGTTGAAGGTGCCAGCCTGAGCAAGCGTCAAAAGCGGCAGCAGAGCTGCCTCTGTGGCACTGCCCTAGAGGTCACCCCTGAAGAGAAATTCCTCTTCTCCAAACCACCGTGGCTCGCCGTGCCCAAGAGGCGGGTGAGGAGCCTGCATGCACTGTAACCGTCAATTTACTCAAGAGCAAACGTGGGTTGTGTGCCCCTGCTCATCCTGTCAGCCGTTTCCTGGCTGCTCTGATCTCTCTCGGGACACTTGTCGCGGCTCCTGCTATCAGTGCTGCGGCACGCTGCAAAAACTGCAGGTCCCCGAAGATGCAAGATAACCAGGYGAGTCCCCAAAACTCACCACAGCCAGGAACTATTCTAGTTCCCAGTCACGGGGGCAGGTGCCAAGAGTGGCCCAAAGCAAAACCCCCGGATCCTGCAGTCACCTGGGAATCCGGACCAGAGGTGGCCTGTTAATGACAGCTGGCGTTTTGTGACGAGTCCCCGATACCAAGCGTGAAAGAGAACAGAGAGCAGTAGAGGGGGCCCTGAGCGCACCCCCCCGCGCTCTGGGGCGCGGGCTGCCTTGGCTGGGGGCCAGGGCTGATAGGCAGCTGTCTGAGCTCGGGGCTGTTGTGAATGGAGCTCACTTGGCRCAAAGGCTGGCGGGAGCCTCGGCAGGGGTTCCCTGCTCCCCCGCGGGAGCTGTGCTGAAGCTGAGGCCCTTGCTCCTGGCCCCTGCCGAGGTGCGCTGCCCCACGGTCCCTCTTGGGACTGACCGTGGATGTCACCTCGAGGCCTGCCCTGGACCTGCCTCTTCACAGTGTGCTCTGGAGGAGGGCGACCGGTCAGCACAGAGACCCGTGGGGGAGCGGCTGGGCCGCGCTGCCTGGCTGGGGGACAGGCAACAGTCAGTGTCGTTCACTCAGGGCTCCCTTGACTCCAYGAGAAAAAGAGCAGTTGCTGCTGCGTGACTTAAAACTCCCTGAAACAGGCCAAAGCAGTAAGGCAAGAAATGGAAAARCCAGGCATGGGGAAAAGCAACCACTGAAGTAAAGGGAGGCTTTACCAGCCTCAAAGAGGTGGAAAAATTACAAAAGGAGACTGAAAAAGGGAATTTGTGGCCCCTCCTGGACCGCAGCATTTTGGGGTCAGGCTCCCTCCTGTTCCTGGTGCACAAACCRAAGGCATTTCTCTCCCCAAAGCCGCTCTCGTTGGCAGAGGTGTCCTAGGAGGACGCTGAGGCCCTGGTGCTGCGCTGCACCGTCTCCGTGCTCAGACGGCCTCGTTACCACGCAGGCTTTAGCTCCTGGGTCCACTTTGCGTTTGGGTGATTCTCCACAGCATTTCTGAGAATCGGTGACACTTCCCTGTGTGTTACCCGTGGGTGTATAAAYCACCCAATTCTGAGCTTTTAACTGACCAGAAAAACGCCAGGCCTTTCCGTGAAGATGGGCCAAAGCAGGGACGCAGCCGAGCACGGCAGCGCCGGTCCCCGCGGCTGGCTGCTGAGCCGCCCGCCCCTACGGCCTCTCCGGGCCCCCGGGGGAGGCTCCGCGCCCCGCCGAGCCCGGCGGAGCGGGGGGTGCCGGGGGGGGCCCGGTGCCGCCCGCGGGAGCCCAGAGGCGGAGGCGAGGGGCGGGGGCGAGCGGGGCGGGGCGGGGCGGGAGCAGGGCCCTCCCTCCCGCCCGGCAGTGCGGGCCATGGCGGCGGCGGGAGCGGCAGGGGCGGCGGGCGGGCTGGCCGGGCTGTCGGCGCGGCCGCTGGGCGCGGCGGAGCCGCTGTCGCTGGGCTCGCTGCGGGGGAAGGTGCTGCTGGTGGCCAACGTGGCGTCGCTCTGAGGCACCACCACCCGCGACTTCCTGCAGCTCAACGAGCTGCAGCGGCGGTACGGCCCCCGCGGGCTGCAGGTCCTCGGCTTCCCCTGCAACCAGTTCGGGCACCAGGTAGGGCGGGCGGCGGAGCCGGGCCGCGGGGCCGGGGCCGGGGCGGGGGAGCGGGGAGGGAGCGGGGAGGGGCCGCCGGTCCCGGCTGGGCGCTCACGGGCGTCGCTCGGGGCGGTTTTGGTTTTGTTTCCCTAGGAAAATGCCACGAACGAGGAGATCTTGCGCTCGCTGGAGCACGTTCGTCCGGGCAACGGGTACAAGCCCAGTTTCATCATGTTCGAGAAGTGCGAGGTGAACGGGAAGAACGCGCACCCCCTCTTCACCTTCCTGAAAGAGGCGCTGCCCTTCCCGCACGACGACCCCTCCTCGCTGATGACCAACCCGCAGTACATCATCTGGTCCCCGGTCTGCCGCAACGACATCTCCTGGAACTTCGAGAAGTTCCTCATCGGCCCCGACGGCGTGCCCTTCAAACGCTACAGCCGGCATTTCGAAACCATCAAGATCCAGGATGATATCGAATTGCTTCTGCAGAAGATTCCCAAGAATGTTCTCGAATAAAGCGGAGCGCCGCCGCGTTCGCTGCCCGGCCCCCTCGCTTCCTGCTCAGCTCGCTGCGCTCCTGCCTGTTTTTCCCGCAGGGTGCTGCAGCTCTGGCAGAAATCCCAATGTCTCGTGCAGGTTTTGCTTATGATGGTGCATCTTCCAAAGTCCTGAAGTGTACTTGATGTTTTCAAAAGTTGCATGTGAATGTTTGGGAAACTATGCCAGGGAAAGCAGCCATGAGTCTCAGTAGCTTACTGTGATTCTCTAAATAAAAAATAAAATGTGTACTTTTTTTGAGGCTGTGGCTTGATAAATCTGGGCGAGCTGAGTGAAACATGGCAGCCACGTTCCCCGTTCATCAGCTCRTGTGGGTGCTCACAGGGGCTGACTCAAACCACTCGAGCGTGATAGTGCAGTCAGGCTGAAACCTGAATGCAGACCTAGGGCAGCGTGGTGGGCTCTGCAAACTGTCAATCAGTGGTGCATCCTACCCCGCGCCTAACGCGCTTGGCAGAGCGGGAGGGTGGCACAGAAGTACCTTCTCAAATGCTTACTGGACCTCACTCGAGGCTTGCCTGCAGAGGAAAGACACAGTGGCACATGGCTGGGGGGTGATTTTACACTGGCTGATGAACTCCCATCTTGGCTACCTACAGCTGGCTGCGATAGGTTAATAACCATTCAGGCAGGTAGATGAGCGATTCTGTGGCCGTGCTGGCAGAGGGCTTGAGGAAGAAGAGCCCGATGGCCAAGGCCCATCTCGTTACCTGGCCTCTGTCAGTGGATGCCCAGGGGAGCAGCACCCACCATCCCCCTCCCCTTGTCCCAGAGCCGCTGCCCCCTCGCTGGCTTAGCTGTCTCACGGCTCTATCCCATTTTGCATCGGTGGTAGCCCAACATGGATCTCTACATACTCACCCGGTCTTACATGAAGCCCGTATCGCCTTCGTGCATCCCCAACGCCTTGCAACGCAGGGAATCGCACAAAGAACCAGTTCTTTTGTGTTCCCAGTGCAGAATACCACCAGCCTATTCAACCACTTCTCCCACGGAAACTGTGCCTTGCCTCGGAGTGTCCTTGTTGCCCTTTGGGCACAGGAATTGCATGTGACAAAGTGCGGGTGTGCCAGGTTTCATGCAATATTTTCTTCTTTTTACTCTTTCCCTGACACTTTTTTGACTCCTGCCAACCACAGAGCTAACAGGTATTTCATGGAGTTGTTACAATAATCCTGACATGTTGTTCCTGCACGGCGATCCTGGGTTTACAGCCTGCTGCTGAACAGCTGGAATTAGGATTGGTTTCACCTGGGAAACTGAGCCTGTGCCAAATTTCACCTGCCATCCTTCTGCCCAGTGGCTCAGGTCCTTCTGCGGGTATTTTCAATCCTTAAATGGCTCTGTGAGCACATTTTCATTACAAGCCACTCCTTACGAGGCCTCATAGCACTGAGTAAAAACTCAGGCTTTCAAAGGGAAGGCATAACACTTTCAAGCATTAGTGTACTGTTTTCATAATTAAAAACACTTGGGATTTGAGGTTTTTGCGTTGTTTTTCCTGTTTGTAGCTTCTCACATCACCAATTTGCTGGTTGCTTTGTTACTGTACCTACATTCAAGACCCCCTCCGGGCTGACTTGAGGCACTGGGGCAAAACCCAACAGCCAGCTCCACCCTGCTTGCTGCTACCCTTGAGTCATCGAGCTTTGAACTCAGATTGCACAATCCTCACCGGGCTTAACTATTTCTTAACTTCCCATTCAGCTTTGTGGAAAAAACAGGATGTTTTCAGTAGCTATTTCAGCTTTGGAGCAGAAGCTGCTCTATTTGGGGGATTATTTTTTCASTTAAATCTACTTCCCTCATTAAGGCAGGATGTTGAAATATGTGGAGAGTATGGGGGATCACGGGCAGCAGGAGCTCATTGCCTTGAAAAGTCTTTCTCGATGTGAGCTGTGGCAGTTCCTCAATCCTGACTCACCAAACTCGAGCCATYTGAGCAGGACCTCCTTTGCTTTGCCTGTTCCTTATCAGCCTGCAGCCCCTGCTGAGCCCCACYGCCGCAGGGGAGCAGACCGCAACACCTGCTGCTGTTCCAATGGCAGCCCTGCCAAAAAGGGTCTCTCGCCGAGCCGGCCGGTCCGAAAGGCATCTTACACCGTGCTTACTCAGTGCTAATGGCCAAGGGGTTTATTTACCTTCCGGCTGCTGGGGCTGTGCTAGCAGAAAAACAAAGCAGCAGCTCCACAACAGATACAGCCACGCCAGCAGAAGTACAATGACGCGATTCCAGGATGAAAATTAGCCTTGCCAGCAGGAAAACGAATGATCCCAGTGTAAGCACACCAGCAGGAACTCTGCAGCGTAGATAAAAAGCCTCCAAGCCTTGTTATTCACCCTCTCRTTTCAGCATTCCCCAGAGTTGCTGGCTTCTGGGGTGAAGCGGCCTGTGGAGGACAGGGCAGCCTGCGGGCTGGAAACCTTCGGCAGCGACACCTGCAGAAAAGCACAGCCCCCACGCAGGCTCTCGCGCCCAAACGTTACTTGGTGTTGTGACCAAAGGGGAAGAAGACATTTCACTACAGGTGGCAGCTCTGTGCTGAGGGTAGATCTGAAGAATCCCAGGTGATTCCTCAGGGATTATAAAATGAYCCAGTTCTATTTCTGTAATACCAGAGAGAGAAACAGACTGACTCAGTAGGAAACCTTAAAATAAATACTTTAGCACACTTGGTTGCTTCTTGGCTTGAGGACGTTGTCCTTTCAACGTCTCGTGACTCCTACACTCTATTTTTCTCTACTTCTACACTTTTATTGCAAACAGCTAACCCCTGTTAGCGTTCACCCTGCTTGTCTGTTCTTCTACATATCAGAGTCCCATATATCCCCCCCTTTCTAGAGAATGTTTGGCCCCGCCTCCTCCCCCCCCTTCCTAAATCTTTAAACAAGTATGTGTAGCTGTCAGGAGTGTTAACTAGCCACAAAGAAAATTATCCTTCCTGYCCCTATCTCCCCCTCCTGGGTTCCCTAGTGTTCTGCCCATCGAACCGTAGCACATCTCCTGAAACCATGGCTGATGTGGCGTTCAGAAGTGTCTACTCAACAGAAATGCTGTCAAGTGGAGCCTAAGACCTTTCTTATTCAGCCTGTTAAGTGTTCTTTCAGCTTTTTAAAATCCCTTTCTCCTCCTGCTGAACTTTGTTGCACCCACTAACTCTTAAGATAGCTTTCAGTCACCATTTTTGATCATCGCACCGTAAGGCAGGTAGGAAACACCTGCCTCCAACCGGGTGGCAGTTGAAAGGGCTTTGTTCCTCTTGGTGCCACTCCTGCAGGGAGCAGCCATTGGGTTCAGCTGGAGACAAGGGCAGGAAGCGGAATGGCTGAAAGGAAAATGCTTGAAGAGACAGGAGAACACAGACACCCCTACCTATGGTGAAACTGTAATAATGTCATTTCCTAGTACTGAATCAGAAAGCTTTGAATTAGACCATTTTGTTTACTGCACTGTTAGGAGTAGGTAATTCATTAGCAGAGTGAGGTCAGCCCCGTAACCATTACCTCAGAATAGCTGACTCATTTTAAAGACACACCCRTCCTTGCCATAACAGGGTGTATTAGTTTCTTGAAGCGCAAAGGGGTCCTGCCCTTTAAGAAAAACAGAAGTAACAGCACTCAACTCTTGCTGGAAGGAGGAAATTSTCATCTTTTTCAGTGTTAACTGGATGGACTTGCCCTGCTGTCAAGATAAAAGGCCTTTAGTATTTTACCCTGGATTGCTGCAGCACTGCCAGGCCTGGCTGGCAGGAGGTAGAGCTCACTGCGCTGCCAGACACYGGCTGCCAGGAGACTGCTCCCCTGCACAGTCAGTCACGGCCCCATCACACCCACTGCCTTTTTTTCTGTGAGGTAAATGGATTTAAAGCATGTTTTTAAGTCTCTGAATCATCATCTGAATCCTTCCCAGTTTGCCCACTTCTCAAGGACAGGCTCCCTAGACTGCACAGGATATGCTACTCGAGAGACAAATCCCTAAACCATTTCTCGAGAGGTTCTTTCCAGAGACACTTTGAAACTCCTGAGCGCTCCCCAGCTGATTACTCAGACCAGTTCTCCCGTTCATTCCCGTAACAATTTGAAGTCTCCTTCCCTAGCCAATGCCCTGACCAGAGGGCTCCATCAAGTCAGTTATAGGAGAAAACGGAGCATGGAACACTGAAACCACACAGTCCGCACCAAACATTTCCACCACCTGCTTTGGAAGAGGCTGCCCAGGGGGACCCCCTTGGCCACGGAGCCACCTCGGGGATGAGGCCTCCTGCATCCCGATGCCTCCAGCCTTGCTCTGAGGCCTCCCTACACCCTCTCAAGCCCCCAGCCCCGGCTGCTTTCCACGCCGCCGGCGTCGGGGAGGGGGTGCCCATCCTGCCCGCCCCTCAGCGCGGCAGGCACCACCTGCCTCGGCAGCTGGAGGGCCTGCGCCCGGCAAAGGCCCGCGTTCCTCYGCCGCAGCCGCCGAGGCGGGGCGGGCCAGCCCAGGCCCGCAGGACGCAGCTGCAAGATGGCGGCCGCCGCCATGGCGCCCGCGTCGCCAGCACCGCCCCTGCGCGCGGCCCCGCCCACCCGGCAGAGGGCGCGCGGGCGGGGCGGGGCGAGTGCAGCGGGGGCSCACCCAGCGCGCATGCGTACGCGGGCCGACATCCACCCGCGACGGGGCTCGCGCACCGACATGGCGGCGGCCGAGGGCGGCGGCGGGGCGCGGTCGGACACGACGGTGCAGCGAGCCGAGCTGGGGCCGCTGCTGGCCACGGCCCTGAGGCCGGGGGAGTCCTGGTGAGCGCGGCCGGCTGGCCCTCCCCTCCGTCCCCTTCCCCTCCGGGTGGCGGGGCCTGTGGGAGCGGGCCRGGCCGGGCCGCGCCGCCGCTGAGGGGGCCGCGCCGCCCGGTGCCGTGTGTTGCAGGTACCTGGTGGACAGCCGCTGGTTCAAGCAGTGGAAGAAGTACGTGGGCTTCGACAGCTGGGACATGTTCGGCGCGGGCGATCCCGGCCTCTTCCCTGGGCCTATCGACAACTCGGGTCTCTTCGGCGGTGAGTGCTGCCGGCGGCCCTGGGCCGCGGGGGAGCGGGGCCCTGGGCGGTGGGGGCCCGGTGCTYGGGTCGCAGCCCGGGCTCGGGTAGGTAACTCCCGTGTGCGGTCGTCTCGTCGTGCAGCTTTCGCTTTTGAAGCCGTGTGTTCTGGGAGGATAGACGCGGCTGTCCCGGCCTTGTAAGTGAGGAGACTGGTGCGGTTTCTACCTGCCCGTGGGAGTGTTGGTGTTTCTTCGGGTCACGGTAGTATGTGTGCAGTTCTTGAGAAGAATGGATTCTGTCTGATGCCGTGCTTTCTTACGTCTGTCTCYCTTTTAGATCCCGAAACTCAGAGCTTAAAAGAACACCTCATTGATGAGCTAGATTATGTACTAGTTCCCACAGAAGCCTGGAATAAACTAGTTACGTGGTATGGCTGCATAGATGGACAGCAGCCTATTGTGAGAAAAGTAAGTATGGGTGAACCAAGTTCTCTTCAGCCTGCTTTCGTTATCCGATCACTACCAAACTTAGATGATGTTTATTTTGCTAGATGTGAATTAAGACAGGATCCTCAGCAGTTCTTTGGAGATAATAACATAAGGTCCTTTTGCCTTCTTGTCTGAAAGAATGACCGTCCAATTAAAATGCCTGAATTTTCAGTGGTTCTCAGTTGATGGGTTATATGGGGTGAGAAYCCTGAACCTTGTTCTGGTTAAGTTTTTACATTATCATTGTTTGGACTGGTGCAGAGCTTTTATGTTGCATGGAATAGTTTGTGTTTTGTTGAAAAATGCAAGTTGCTAGCTGATCTTCTAGGACAGAATGAGGCATTGGAATAAATTGTCTTTTAGTACAGATGGCTTAGGGACTTCTTCTGGAGTGTAAGGTGGTTCTTGTTTTCTCTTCCAAAATTCTGTGATTCTAAAATCATGAGAAGAGACATATTCGTGGTTTTGTTCTGCAAGTATTATTTTTGTTTGGCGAAGGCAGTCATGAATGCATTCTGAGTATCTAACCTGTTCCAGAAGGTGAAATTYGCAAGTTGCGTTTTGGAAATCTGTCAGATGCTTGTTCATGGGTAAAAGGGTTTTTGTTTTTATTTTAGTCTTAGGTTTTTCCACTGACTAAATTGAGCAGTCCCAATCTATGRGGTTCATAATCACTACACTACACCAAGCAAGTAGTGTTGATGTAATGTACAGAATTAGTATTGCTTAAGTTTAAGTAGCATTATGTTACAGTAAGGGTTGCTTCAAGGTGTGCAAGACCCAGGAAGTGTGGCAYCAGAATGGTAAAAGGAAGTAAGATCCCTCTCTTGCAGGCCCACTCATGCTGATCAGTGCTACTGGAACGTTGCCATTCAGTTTGGGCTAGAAATTGTACATAATGAGAAATTCTGACATCTTCAGAAAGCGTAAATGATCCCAGGTTCACTCTGCTGAGTAGACAGAACTCTCATGTAAACCAGGAGTGGGGGGAGTGGAAAAGAATTATAGCATATAAAGGAGATATGATTTTAGTAGAAACAGGTAATTTCTTGAGGAATAGAAAAACTATACTGAGAAGAAAAACTAGAACTGTTATTGTTCAGTGCTGAGTAGACAGAACTCTCATGTAAACCAGGAGTGGGGGGAGTGGAAAAGAATTATAGCATATAAAGGAGATATGATTTTAGTAGAAACAGGTAATTTCTTGAGGAATAGAAAAACTATACTGAGAAGAAAAACTAGAACTGTTATTGTTCAGTGCCTCTCTGAGCGAGGAAGCTTTTGTTCATGAACTGGCTAACTGCTTTCACAAAGACTGGCATGTTGTTAGGCACTCTTTTTTCTGAAAAATTCGGAAGTTGGACAAGAGGTTTGGCAGCTATTGGGGAGGCACTTGGGTGACAGGCTTAACTCTATGAGCCTCCTTTTCTTGGTCTATCAGATGCCACTATTGAACACTGTATTTAGTGAGGGCTGGAGCTTAGAGCTGTTGCTGTTTTACAGACAGAAGGTGGTGAGTTACTGTGGTCCAGTTATGAGTAAATTTTTAAAGTTTTGAATTGCTATGAGAGTTTCAGTCTCTGTTGTTTACTGTTAACCTGGTAATTGAAGCGGATTTTTACATTTAAAAAAATGTTGAAATATAGCAGAATAGTAGGTTTGTGAGCTGTTACAGCCTCTTACAAAAAATACAGAGTGAAAGGTCAGTGGGACACACAAGCTGCAGCACTGCTCCTGAGTAGAACGTGGTCAGTATCTGACTGCAGTGTTCTCCAGATAGCATTGGAAGTAAAGCACTTAAACTTGTCGTCCTTGAATGCTTTGATCCTTTTCCTAAAGCTGGATCAACTGTAATTCGTACATCAAAATATCCATAAAAGCAGCATTTGGGAAGTAATTTTCAGGCATCTTCGTAACTTTACAAGCTGGTGTTTCTTCCATCCCTATGTGCCTGATGATCAGAGACAAGTACAGGAGGACTAGATTAGATTTATTTCTGGTTCAGGTTTCTTTTGATAATCTCAAACCATATTTTCAGGCAGTATTCTATAGAGTCCCACTGCAAAGTGTATTAATGTGCAAAACAGAACAGTGTGCTTCCTCRGCAGTTGAATGTGTGTTGTGCTCAGATTGCTGTCCAACGGGATGACCCGACTTTTACTTTGACAGAGAACAAGCTAGCTAATCAAACACTGTTTAAAAAACATCTGCAGGCAATTAGAGACTCTTCTTGCCATTCATCTGTCCTAATGGACACGGTGATCTGATCAGAAACTTCTTCTTGGAAAGAGTTCTTCCATTTCTGAATACGGTTCTTATTTATTTGTTTCTAACTATAGAATCCTGGAGAACAGAAAGTTCCATTTAATGAAATTCCTTCTGAAAAAGAAGAGGAGAACTTGTGAATTGGTTCCTTTGCATTCTTAAAAAAAAAAAAGTCATCTAATTTGCCTGTCGGGAAGCTGTTTAAACAGGGAGTTTTACTTTCTCTTTCTGTTGTAACAGCAAAATACTGAAGATCTTTCCAAATGTATTTGTTAATTATTTACCTTTAAAGCACCTTGCATATCTAATACAACCCTATAAAATATAAAAGCTCAGAAGAGGGAAACATAACTTAGACAAATTCTCACAATAAGTCTTAGTCTTATTTATTTGTTTCTTTCCAAAGCTGGGTAGAGTTTTTTCTGTAAAATGATACAGATGTAGATCGTCGCAAGTCTGGTGTCATGCGAATAGAATAGAATGTTTCAATTGGAAGGGACCTACAACAATCATTTAGTCAACTGCCTGACCACTTCAGGGCTGGCTGAAGGTTAAAGCAAATTAAGGGCATTGTCCAAATGCCTCTTAAACACTGTTACTCTTAAAAGTTATACCTGCTGGTTCAGTGAAATATGATCTCAATTTCATAGGTTTTATAGCTGCAAAGAACTGTGGAGAGAATTGAGGTGTGTTTTTTTGTTTGTTTGTTTGGTTTGGTTTTTTTTTTGTTTGGTTGGTTTTTTCCCCTCCAGTTACATCACAGTTGTCTCATAACTGGCCTCTGAAATGTGCTTTGTTTCTGGCATAATGTGTTTTATGATCTGTAGGTGGAGAGTGGTGTCTAGTYTTACAGAATACCTTTCTAAAAATATGCTGAAAGCTAGTGGGATGGGTAGATGTACCTATTGGAGTATTCTCTCAAATGCAAAATTGATTTGAAAATGACTCTGAAATAAAGCAATGTAATCAAAACGGGTTCTGACATACTCTGTTTTTGCAAGGAGAGAGTAATGAGGCAGATCCTGTATACCATGCAGAAAAATACTTAATGTTTTGTCTTACTCTCTTCTAATAGAAGGGATTTTGCTCCAGTGTTCCAGGCTTGTTTCTTTTTTTTTTTATATAAACCTTAGCCAAAGACTAGGGGCAAAAGAAAATTGTTTTTTTTCTAGAGTGCTCTGACTGTGTGATCAAATATTTTTCATGGGTAATTAGCTGGTACTATCAGTTCAGCTGTGATGGTGGACCTTTGGAACTTTGCACTGTGGAAGAAAAGCACTGGGATTTCAAAACAAAAACCCCAAAACAAACTGACAGAGGTTGTGACTGATTCTGGACTTGAGAGCAAGTCAGTGTTCAGTTTATGGCTTGGCTTGCAAGACTCTTAAAGACTTAAAATATTTGGACAAGTGTACCTTACAGAGGACTGCTCAGTATTTTAACTTTGTGTTATTTTGTTTATCGCATCTGCGTTCTTTTTGCAGGTAGTGGAATATGGTCTGTTTGTGAAGCACTATAAGGTTGAAGTTTATCTTCTTGAGCTGAAGCTGTGTGAGAGCAGTGATCCCGACAATGTAATTAGCTGCCACTTTAGCAAAGCAGATACTGTTGGTAAGTAGTTCTCTGATACATGAAGCTGTTCTCTGATGCTAGCTACCTCAAGAGATATTTTGTGCCCTCCGGAACAAGAACAGTATTGATAAACTGGAGCAAGTCTAGTGGGTACCAACAGGAGCAYGTGATGTGTGAGAACAGCCTGAGGGAGCTGCTCTTCTTCTCTGGAGAAGCAGTGGCTTTGAGGGGGACCTCACAGCACCTGTGAGGAAGTTACTGAGAACATGGAGTCAGGCTATTTACTGGGTCACAAAGCAAAAAAACAACAGACAATAGTCATAAATTGAAACAGGACAGATTCCAACTGAATATAAGGAAAACGTTTTCCCTAATAGGACAGCTAAACATTTGAACAGCACCCAGAGGGGTGGGGGAATCTTCTTCCTTGCAAGTTTTGAACACCTGATTGGATAAGCCCCAAGCAGCCTGGTCTGAATTCAGTGTTCACCCCGCTTTGAGTAGTTGGAGTAGGAACCTCCCGAGTTTCTTCCAGCCACAGTCATTCTCTGTGCAGCACAGGGAGTTGTGGTTAAGAGCTTTGATGAGCACATTGCTTACTAACTCATGTCCGTAAGAAACATCCACATCGCTCGTGTAAAGCAGTTCTGTCTCTGGTTCTCCTACAATTTCTTCTTCCTAGTGTGTGAATATTTTAGACGTGTTCTTAATGGCTCTTCCTGCACTAATGTTCTTCCTGAAATTTGGCCCATCTCTCTCTTTCCCTCTCTCTGTATCATCACTATATTTTCACGTGTAAAAATGCTGAATGTCAGCTGTCATATATGTCCATAAAGATGCTTTTTTTTCAGTTTGCTGGTGTATGGCCTGACAATAGTAACTGAAAACCCTTCTTGCCTGAACCTATGTTTTTAAATGATGACTGTTTCACAGAAATTGGTCTTTGGGCAGAAACTTTTCGATGTGTTCTGAACATCATTGGTTTGAGGGCTTGACAGGCAAATACATGACTGAAAACAGAAGTTTTTCATTCTTTCAGACTAAATATTAAACAAGCTATATGAGCAATTAAACTTCCATGATACATTTTCTACTTAAAGGATCGTGAAGGATCAATGATGTACCTCCTTGTTGAATGCCTGGCTTGTCAGKTTTTTTTCAAAAGCACTCATGTTTTAGGAATTTTGGTGTTGTTTTCTTTTCCTTCTGAACAGCTACCATCGAGAAAGAAATGAGAAAACTATTTAATATCCCAGCTGAGAAGGAAACTAGGTTGTGGAACAGGTATATGAGTAACACTTATGAGCAGCTCAGCAAGCTGGATAGCACTGTGCAAGATGCAGGGCTCTATCAGGGTCAGGTAAGGGGCATAACTTTTTTTTTTTAGGTTCTCATGTATTGCTTTCTCTGATATGTAATTTTTTTCACTTGCTTTTATGTACTTTGAGCAAACATTGAAAATATGATTTGTTAATGATTTTGCAAAATGTGTAATAGACTTGCAGTTACCTTTCTTTATTACCTGAACTCTCATTCAGGTTGTTCTAATAGAAGTGAAAAATGAAGATGGCACGTGGCCTGGGCAGCATTTCCTGGCAAAGTAAGTAAGCATGTTCTAAAGGTTTCTGCTGTTTTGTCCAGCTTGTTAGCTAGGCTTTAGTGACCACATGTTCCCTGTGAAAGCCTAGTTATCACTGGCTATTGTGAATTTATTTGTTTTGGGTATTTTAAAGAAGGAGAGAAAATCCTGAATATAAATATTCTTCAGTGGTTCTGCTGCTGGTTTCTTGTCTTAGCAACAGTCTTCCATTTTAAAGCCCATTTCAAATGGCTTAGGTTTCTGTAGTGCTTAGGAGACGAAAGTGCTATTTGTGTTGAGCTAGTCTACCTAAAAAGCTACCTCTGCAGAAGGTGGGGAARAAAAAAAGTCTTCTACCATTGTAGAACAGAAAGGATCTTGGAGTGTATTTCYGTTCTGGTTTCGGCCAGGATAGAGTTAAATTTCTTCCTAGTGCTATGTTTTGGATTTAGTATAAGAAGAATGTTGATAACACACTGATGTTTTTAGTTGTTGCTAGGTAATCTGCTACTCAAGGTCTTTTCAGCTTCCCATGCTCTGTCAGGCRCACAAGAGGCTGGGAGGGAGCAGAGCCGGGACAGGCAGCCCAGCTGGCCAGCGGGTATTCCATACCATGGGACGTCATGCCCAGTATATGAATGGGGGGGATCCAGGAAGTGGCTATCACTTTTTTTGGCCATTTTCTCAGCGGGTGGTGAGCAATTGCATTGTGCATCACTCATCATTATTATGTTATCATCATTGTTATTCTTTCCTTTTCTGTTCTATTAAATTGTCTTTATCTCAATCCGCAAATTTTTTTTTTCCCGATTCTCTCCCCGTCCCACTGCGGGGGGAGTGAGCGAGCGGCTGTGTGGTGTCTGGCTGCCTGCCGGGTTAAACCACTACAATTTCCAAAGCTGCCAGTAGTGAATGCTCAGAGTTCTGGTAGTTCCCCTTTAAAAAGGGTACAGAAATAGCTGAACAATCCCCCATGCCGCCAAAGGCAGTTATAGAAGCCTGTAAATATTGACACAGATAYTCTCTCACTACTATCTAATTTAGAGAAGAGATGAGTAAGGGGGGGGCTTGATGAAATATTCTATGTATAGAGTGAATGGTGTAGAATGGAAGTTGTTTGCAATGATAAGGAASTGCTCAAATCAAGTCATACTACGGAAAGTAAAATTCTGTGATTTTACTGGTCTGATGGCCTACTTGCTTTCCCGTAAGTAGGCCATCAGACTTGATATTGATAAAGAAAATGTTTTTCCATACAATACGGTTAACTTACAGAGCTTGCTGCCAAGTGATCTCACTTAAGATCAAGATCTCACTRGTGTTAAACTTGAAAAATGGATCGAATAGGTCAGAGAAACCTATTTTGAAACAATTCTCTACTTCTGAGATACAATACTGGGTAAATGGATCAGGAGAATGTCCATAGGATTACAATGAACCTTCTGTAAGAGTACTGTGTGGAAAGCATCTAAACATTCATACCATGTACATGATCGAGTACTAGTTGGCAGKCAGTATTAGAGAGGCAGCCGTGCAAGACCAGATCAAACTTTTGTTTCCACATGAAGCAAAGCTAAAAAGGAGCCCTGTAGCATTCCTAGGCCTCAGTCTTTTCTTTTTTCAGCAGCTGGTCTGATATCTAAAGACTTTTAATTAACCTCTAGTGTTACTTAAATGAAAATGGTTGTTGGTATGCAGATTAATATTTTCTAATGACATAGAAATAAAYATTTGCTTATTATAATGTAAAAGTTGTGAAATTGTTTGACTTGATGCTGATAACGGTGGCTGAAAGAATTGTATGAAGTCATACATACAGGATTATCTGTTCCTTTGTACTTTGTGTTGGCTATTTCCTTGCCCTTATCTTTGTTAGTTAAGAAACTAAGTGTGTATACTCCGCATAAAGTCTTCCTTATACAGTTGGGTGCATTGGTTTAGCAAGTTCTGCTCTCTGGCTCTTGTGCCGTTACTTAGTCTTGTAGGTTAAATGCATAATAACTGTTTGTTCAAAAACATTGTTCGGGAAGACAAAGGGGGAAGAAGCTGGACTGCCTCTCCTCTTTAGGATTGACATTGGTGCTGATAGCGCACAAACTGCTGATCAAATGATAAGGACCTTTTTAAGTGGCTAGGGCAAAGGCTATCTCTCAGGAAAACAGTATGCTTTAATGTCTTTGGGCTATAATGAGCCCTGCCGGACTAACATTATGCCTTCCTACGCCAAAGGTGGCTGTGTTGTGTAAGGCAACTTGGGTAGAAAGATAGGATTTTAAACTTCTTCCTGTGTTTGAAATGGAAGSAGGAAAAAATTGAGGACTTATGATATATCTATGGAAGGGTAACTAAAAGGTGATGATAAGCAGTAAGTATTTTCCTGTTAGGTTCAGTGATGTTTTCCATGCCATTTTATGTCTTTAAGCTACTAATATTGTACAGCAGTTGCCTTGATAATCCCAAAACGRCATATGAATTGTACTCATACTGTTGAAAATATGAGGAAGGTTGTACTGGATGTGGACCAGGTGTGTCCAGTAGCCTGCCTCTTCGTGYGAGCAGTAGCAGGTGCATGTAGGAGGAATAAAAAAAGTTCCCTGTAAGAAGAGGGCATAATTATCGATGTGTCTGCTGTGATATACTGCTGTCTTCCGATAGCCTGCAGTTCAGACTCTTCCTGAGACGGCTGAATCTAGATATTTGTGTTGAATATATGTTGACGGTCTGGGGGGGACTTTTCTTCTACTTTTTGGTGCTTCCTCTGTTGTCATCGCTCCCTGTCAAATGTGAGTAGGCTGGTGGCAGTCTAGACTGCATCATTTGTACATGTTAAGTTTTCTTTCTGCTGCTCTTTCAAGAGTTATTTCACAAAGCCTTTTACCTATTTTTAAGGGATTTATATTTAAAAAAGAAGTAATGAAGCTTTTTTTTTGGTTACTTAATATATTCTTAGTGAGTAAGCTAAATTCAACTTCTCTTACTTGAATAATTGGTGTTGCTCCATATTAATGAATCTRTAATTGCTCTGTGCTTTCCTTTCACGTCAGTCATAATCAGTTCTGAAGTTTACTTGGTTTCCTTCCCTTTTTTAGCATATCTTCTTATAAATGCATAAATACTTAATACTCTGTAGTTTGTAATTTAATTTGATGTTTGAATATTCTCTAGCTAGTTCTCACGTTTTATTGAGAATCCTTAATTTTTTCAAGACATTCTTTTCTTAAGGGTAGTTTCATATTTAATTTAGTTTTGAATACACTGTCTAAATTCCACTTCCCTATGAAGTTGAAATCTAGCAAAGCACAGTGCAAAGATTTCTTACCTATCTCAGGTTGAGTCTTTTACATAAGCTAATCTTGGAGCAGCATGGATTTTTTTCCCTTGGAGAGCAGGAATTCAATAAATAAAATCATTAATAAAGCCTTTCTACATGATTTAAAAATTTAGCTGCTTTTTTAACCATGCTCTTTCATTTGCCAGATATCTCAGCAGACAAACCGCAAGGGAAAGTGTACTCTGTGACTTAGAGTGTGTTCTGAGCTGATCTTTTTCAATTTTTTTTCTTTTGTTCTGGAAATGTTGGATGTCTGTACTGCAGCGAAACGTTGCCWGCATTTTAACTGTTTCTGTGAGCTAGTAAAAGACCCACTAACCTGAATTGTAGGGTTCAAATCTTGTTACTGGGTTGGGACATGSTTTGTCTTTCTGTGGCCATGTGTGTGCATATACATGTTGCATTAAATCAATAGTATATGTTTAAGACTCCAGATTAGTGAGTATAGTACAAACTCGTAGGRACTGTTTATACATATAAAATCTGTGGGTGATTGTGAGCAATTGAACCAGACATTACTGGTGAGAGGGGAAGGAGGAGAGAAGAGTAGCCAGAGAGAAGATAAGAGTTCCCAGCCCAGAAGAGTRTGAGTGTCTTATCCTGTGCACTGATGAGGTGTTCAGGGTGGTTTACACTGTATTAATATTACAGAAAGTAATTCTGCAGTAAAGGAGGTTCTTGTCTGTAGGAAACAACTGATGCTTTTTGGAAGCCAGAGCTGATACCAGAAGTGAGTTGGAAGCTGCATTAGCAGCATGGCTAAGAAGGATAAATGAGACTATCACCCTGAAAACCTGTTCCTCTCTTTTGTGGGGCTAAGCAAATCTGTAATGTTGATAAGCTGTTATGCTTTCTAAATAAACTTAAATTTTGAAGTTCTGAAGAATCTGAGTCCTTCTGGCTGCAWCTAGTGTCAGCAGGAACTGTGAATGCTCTGTGCTGAGGTGTGGCTTGGAAGGGAGTTGAGCAATTCCAAGTTTTAATCTTCTCAGGCGAATATTTTGCTCCAATGTTCTGTTTCTCAGCTGGAGAAAATACTGCTTAGCCAAGGCCATGGGGAACTTTATATTTGGAAATCTTTCATTGGGCTGCATCACTTTAATACTAAAAGCTWACGAGAAAGTTTTTCTGTATTTAGAGTTTTGATGGCATAAACCAAATGGGATGTAGAGCTCTCTGCTGTCAGTAGAGGAATGGTGAGCATCTGCATTGCTGCCTGTGTGCCAAAAGAGGCCTTGGAAAGCTGGGAATTCATGTCATTCACTACTTGCAGAATGTGTGTGTGCAAGGTGACTGCGGGATGGGTGCATTCCCTGTCATAAGGATTTTTCCCCACCATTTGCTGCTTGTCRGAGGCACTGGCTCCTGCCTGGGGAAACCACTTTTCCACATGTTTGGCAGCCTTCTGCGTGTTTCCCCAGCTGTCAAGCTGGCTCACATTTTACAGAAAAAAATGCTCTTAAACTCCACAACGGTCCTGGGGTGGTAGATTCAGATGCCTGGCCACTGCTGTTTGTTAGTTGCTGTTCCCTAAGRAGCAAAATACTTCCTTGTTGTAGTTTGAAACTGCTTTTACTATTAGACGAGGTTTCAGAAGAGGGAGTGGTTTATACTTACTCTAGGAATTATGGAATTGGAGGCATACTTTGTTTCTGAAGGGAGATTATATCAATGACCCCGTGGAACTTGGTCCTCTTTAATTGTTACTTACAAGACTCCCAAAATAAAATCCTGAGCTAGCAGAGTTCCAGCTCCGTCCTAGCACACACTTTTTTATCCTGGTTATCATTTTCTTAGCACAAACGAACAAGAAATCATGTCAGATCTATGAAAAGAGCACCTTCTCCATCAGGTATTGCATTTGAAAACTGGAGTGAAGTTGTGCTTAGCATGTGCCTGGTAGCTGTCTGCCTCCCTTTGCAATACGCAGCAGGAAAATACCTTTTGGTTCTTTGGTTGCTRCTAGAATTTTCTTGCTATTTCCTCTTCTGCTCTTCTGTTTACTGATGGCAGTGTATACTCGGTGGACTTCCCACCCCTGCCCCGGTACTCTCCTCAGTAAAAATGTTGAGTTGTTGTTACTTAGTTCACCCATCTTGTAACACACGTGGCTTTTCTCAACTACTCTGTCTTGATTTAGGCATCTGTTCRACCTATACAACATTCAGTGATGTTACATGCCAGAAATTACATGCCAGTACAATTTTAAGACCTTGGTGGTTGATATGTATTTTGTAGGTACCTAATACCRTAATTAAATGCCCTTTCATRTTTAAAACTTATCTCCTTCTTTGCRTGSTGATGATTTCAGAGGACCCCTTCAGCAACTGGGCTAAATATTTTGTGGGCAGATCTTTCAAGTGCTTGAGTTTGCAGCAGATGCCATGCTTTCAGAGTAGCATTGAGTATGTAAGATAAGTTAAGGAGGCTTTTGCAGGTAAGAACTTCCTAAATGAAAACCCATTACAGCCTCTGCCTTGCCAATTAAATATAAGTTCTAGCATTTCCTACTTTGACAAAAAYTTTTTGTCACAATATTTTAATTTCTTTTTTTTTTACATTGGTAATTTAAAGGAGGAGGGCTAATTCTACTGTATGCTCTGAAGTTAGCCTCAACTGAATTGAAATACTTTTCCTGTCTCTGTCTTCCAACCACTTGAAAGCCTTTTACAATATTTTTTTCAAGCTGTTCAGCTTAGCAGTTTTTCTACTTACCCATTATATGGCCTCACAGCTTCTGTACTAGATGAATTTAACTTTGTCCTTGTTATGCTGCTAGTCTCCAGATTTCTCCTCACTTGCCATTTGTGTGGGTTTTTGAAACGTTGTGTGGCTAGATGTGAAACGGCTGTCTTTAATAGGCAGGTGGGGGGCAATGTGCATCAGTATTGTGAAGCATGAAGTTGTGTGCGTGGGGATGAAGAACATGAGCCGAAGTACATGCTGGACTCCCTGGGAATGTGATTCCAGTCCTGGTTCAGTCACCTGAATATAAGCTCCTGTAGCAGCCTTGAGGCAAAACCAAACAAACAGCCARCCTCAGGGGTTCAGTAGGGAAATGCTGAGTGTGGATCAGAAGACTTTTTTGATAACTTGCACACTGATAAAACTGCATGTGGAATGATCATGTCCTGTGAGGTTGTCAATAAATTTAAAAAGTAGACTAATGAGAGGTTTCAGGAGCCAAGCGAATTGTTGAAGAATTAMCAAATAATTTTTGTGCTAGAAGACTTAGAAGTATCATATCAGTGAGAAATTTAAAAGTTGATTTTAACACTTAAAAACTTCTGTGGCATATGAGAAATGGAAATTAAAGAAGGAACTCTACAGGCAGCAGATGGAGATGAGCACAAACCAATGTCCAGWTGATGAAGCCAGATACTGATGCTGCAAATGAAATGCAAGTTTCTTCTAACTGTAAGGGTTATTGATCATTGGAACAGTTTATTTGTGGTCTGCTGGGTTGACTGTTGCTGGCCACTGTGAAACCATGATGGTAGATTTTTCTAGAAGAGRTATTTCAGGTCAGTTATCTTGAGAGACTCAAATTGTGCTTAAGCAGGAGGACTGATTCAGTGGTCATACCATGCAATCTCATCCTCAAACCTGTGGAATTATTTTCTCAAAGCCCTGAACTGTTGCATGGTTAGATGAAGTCTCTTTGCTATAGTTTACTCCTGTATAGATTTTATTGATGAAGTGTAACTGAATGTGTTTATCTCTGTCAGAAACGTTGCAGTGGTGATCAAAGGGAAGCTGCAGGAGCTYGGCACCTTCCAGTCCAGTGTCTGTTGTGCCTACAAGGAGCAAACTAAGCAAACTGAGAGTAGGTTCAGTGGTAACCCAYTGAGTAGCCCAGAACATTTTGGAAGGTTCTAAGTCACGAACTTCAGAGCAAAGTGTTGGGGGCAATAAAATGTAAGAGTGCTTAGAATTTTTCTCCTTCCAAGTGCATTTGATTTCTATTTTTTTTTTTTCCACTTGGAAAGCTGTTGACCTCTCTCTCATTGTTTTACTATTTACATGATCCTTCCCAATTTTCTAACTGGAATTCACTCCAGATCCTTGATGACTTTGTAGGTAGACCTTTCCCCACTCTGTGACTTGTCTCTTAGCTTTGCTTTCTGATCCATTTTTTACCTTCCCCCATAGTTCTTAGCTTTTTTGTGTGCATAGAATACTACTGAAGTACTTCTTGGAACCCTTCAGTTGCCATCCGGCTCTTGATTATGAACTGCCTYTATGCTTCTACTGGAAATTTTGAAATCCTTTAAGAGGTCGTCCTACTTTTCTTTTCTCCCTATTAGATTTTCTTCATATTATTTTCCAAGCGTCTTATTCTGTTCTCTCACTGGGGTCAAACATGTAAAGCAGAGAKACTACATTTTCAAGTCCAACATTTTCTAGATTGCCCTTCTTTGCTTCTAGATAATGCGCTTCTACTTCAGACTTTTTAAAATGTGTTCTTAATGGATTTACAGGCTATTGTTAACTTAATTTTTTTATTCTTGACCCTCAGAACTCCCGYATGTGGAGCATGAGTCTGATAATTGTTGTTTTAGTCTAGACCCTCTTGTTCTTTCATTGATCTTATCTTTGTGTCCAGGTAGTCTTGAGAAGTTCTACCTCCAACAYGTAATGACCAGAAGGTCATGTATTGTCCCAGAAATGGTTGAATTAATTATTTCGGTAGATCTGCTCGTTCTTGCTGGTATATGTTCCAGTATACTTTTTGATTGTGCTGGCTCGTGTGTTTTGTTTTGTGGGTGTTTGGTTTTTTTTTTTTTTTAGCATGCTTCAGGTTTAGACTGCATTTGGGGTTTGTGTGTTCATCTGGAAGCTCCTGTCCTAACTTGTTTTGTTCTGTATTTATTTTACTGCTATTGTATTTCCAAAGTGGTAAGGCTGTCCAGCTGTTCTGCCTCCTCTTGGCCATTATGGCTTGTTCTTTGTCTTTTAGTTTTTGCTCCACAAAGGTTTGCCAAGACTGTTTTCATAGTAGCATCTGAGCTATGAATATACATTTGTAGTTTGTATCATTTGGGAATTGGGGCCACATTAAAAGAGATACAAGAAGAAGCTAAAGCTTGAGGGCACTGTCCTCTGCTGGTGCTCTGCTGTGCTGTTGGTGTCCTGCACCTTTTTGCATTCAGTTTTGCGTATTTATTTGGGCAAAGATGGAGAGAATAGACCATTTCCCAGTTAGCTCTTGCTATAGAGAAATTAATTAGTATCAAAATAGTTTCTTTAAGCTTGTTATGTAGTACTATCTTGTGRTTTTGCCAGCCAAAGCTGTCTATGACAGAACATTGTTGAATTTTAGTGCCTTGTTGGTTTTTTGTAACATTGTGTTCTGGTTCTTTTCCGGACCAGGATAGTAGTAGTGTGGAATGGCCTGGGATTCACAACTGGCTAGACTTGAGGCTTATGAACTTTTTTCATCCATTTCAGTATCTCCAGTCCCAAAATGATGAGGATTGCTATGTGTGCCACATGTACATAGCAGTGTGTCTTGCCTCTAAGCAACGTAGTTGTATTAACTAGGCTCAGTAACAAACTGTTTTGTACCCACCCTGGTTATCTTCTTACTAACTAACATTCTGTTTGAGTGGGTGATTTGGGTTTCAAGTAGGGAAGGACTGACTGTGTCACTTTTAATGTGGGGAAAGTGTTTTGTGGTCTTAAGATTGGGATTATTTTGCTCGCTTGTTTCAAGGTGGTTTACTCATAAACTTAAAGCTTGCTTCCCTGTCACTTGTGCTATCYGAATTGCCTACTTATTTCAGTCTGGGACCCAGATTTTGCTTTAAGCAAGAATTGTTACTCCTGCTTCTGRTACTTTTGTCTGAGTTTTCTGTTCCAGACAAGTGTTTGGAAGTGTGATCACACAGATCAAACCAGTAAATTCTGTGTGGGGGAGCTAGCTATAATGTGGCAAGTCCTTGGAGCTTTGCGGGAGGTGGGGCTGGGGTGAAAAAAGTAGTAGCACTGTTTCTACTTCTTTTTCCTTTCTCCCAGATCAAGCACTGCAACTAGCAGAAACTTTACTACCTCTTCAAAATCATCAGCAAGTTCTTATTCCTCAGTGTCTGCCACTTCTGTCATTACTAACGGTGATAGCAGTAACTCCTATGGACTGAACAGCTCCCACCTGGGCAGGGGGTAAGAGCAGGAATGTTCTTTTTGTTTCTTCGTCCTTCATGTGAATGAATACTCCTGTGCATCCTTGCCTGTATAGGAAAGGAGTGTGATGGTGCCCTATGAGGAGTTCTGCTACTCTTGTGTACTTGTTTATCAGACTTTGCTTTTGAAACCACTACGTTCTGCTATTCCTTGCTTACTTGCAGAAGTAGAGCATGTTCCAGAGCTTACTAACTACTAGGGCATTGCCTGATTTTGAAAGGATTGGGGGTATGAGGGAAGGGATTATATTCTTTTCTCTATCTGCCAGTGTGGTGGAAGCCTTTCCAGGTAGAGATCATAATTTTCTTATTAGCTCTTACAATATATTGTACGGACTCATATAGACTCTTGCTGCATTAGGATAGTGTGCTGTGTACTTGTAGACAGAGGAAATTAATGTGTTATGACCCATAAATTAATAATAGACTGTGTAACGATTAAWGTTTCCAAAGTTAGCACATATACTTCATGTTCCTGGTATTGAATATTAGCCACTATGAAGCAGCAGAAACATGTAGGCTGGTTAAACAATTTCATGAAACAGTTTTTTGACTCGTATTTGATGTGACTCTTAAACCGTATTGAGAATCAATAAACTCATTGTGGAGTTCACTGTGTTGTCTTTCTTCCAGAGGTTCTGGATTTGTCTGTAACTCTTACAACTGCAGGGACAGTGCTTCCCTGTCACAACCTGGACTCTGTGGACTCAGTAACCTTGGAAATACCTGCTTCATGAATTCTGCATTACAGGTAAGAATTGGAAAGAGCCCTCTTTAGAATGAAATAGAAGAGCGGTCTCGCAGAGATTGTGGATTAAAATCTGTGGAAAAAAAAAGCATGTTTTAATGTGATTCAATGAGGAGACTGCGCCTGGAATGAGGAAAAAAAACCCCAACAAAAAACCAACCAACCAAAAAAAACCAACCAAACGAAAAAAATCAGTTCATATTTAGTTTGGCTTGTATGTAGCACGTTAGTACTATAAAACATGGTACAGTATGAAGGACTGGATCTGAAATACATGACTTCTGAAAAGGCTATGGGGGAAGTAGTTCTAAACAAAGGCCTAAYTAATGCTGTGCTCTGGCAAAACTGGGCTGATGTGGAGGACGTTTTAACTTGTGTGTRCAGCAGAAATGACATGAGCAGGCCACTGCACACAGTTCTGGGGTCYGTGTTTAAAGATTCCTGAAAAATTAAGAGTGAAAATCCATAGGAAGGGTTCAGGGTGATTGTGTGGGGTGGTAAAGTTGTAATGGTTATGCAAAGCYAATAATTATTAGTATACTTACTTAACTTAATCCCTTTCCAAAAATGCAGAAATCTGTTAGGGATAGTTGTTTGCTAAGGAATTCAAACAAGGTATGAGCCAACTTATATCAACTTTGATTTAAGCAATGGGCAAACTTCTAGTGTGGCACAAGTGCTATGTAATGACTTCTATCACTCTGTGGTAGCTTTGAAAGCTAGAATAGGTCTTAAAATAACTATAATACATTATGCGTGTGGTATTYGGGATACCACAGTAAACTTGGACTGCCTTGCTTTTTTATTCGACAGGACTTTCTTTTCAGTTGTATCATGGTAACCTTAAACCACATTATGTTTTCTTGACCTTTATAGCTAAGAGACAACTTTTAAAATTAATTTTGATTATTAAAGTAATTTAATCCAAACACATTTCAGTCTTAATTTTGCATGCAAGCTAGTCATGTTAAGGACCAATTACTTGCTTATATTTTCCATTAGGCTTTAATTTTCTAGACATCAGTCTTTCAAATGCAAATTTCTGCCTAGTTTTTGGAAATTCTTGGAATTTTATCAGCAACAGTCTCCCAGTGAGAGTCTGGTGTCAAATGATAGCGGTCTGTAAGCACTTGAATGTCKCTTGCCTGGAGAAAGACACTAACACCTGGGCATTGGAACTGGAAGAATTTGATAGGAAATAAATTCCACAAGGTACACATCAAGGCAGTGAAAGTGGTGTTGGCTAAAGGGCAGGACTACACTTCCCTGACTCTCTCCAGATTGCTGTGTGTAACTGTGCTGGGAGGTCTGTGTACCTACACCTAGTTGGTGTACGGGCRTCTGCACGATCCTGAAATGTCAGGCATTCAGAAAGAGCCCGGTTTACTATTTCACTACTGTCCTAGTAGTTTTGATCATAATCTCAGACTTGGCTCTCTTTTTGTTCAMATATCCAAGTCTTCCCTTACTTATCTGAGTGACACTTCTTGCTACAAGCTTTGAGTCTTTTATTGAATTAGGGGAAACTACTTCCTGTGCTAGTTTTACTTGTGTCCTGAGGTTTACCGTGATTCCCCAGGATGTATTAAATCATTACCATGATACACTGATAATAAGTATATAAATAGGAGAGCAGATATGGAGTGGTATCCTTCCTGCCTTTAAACTTTGCTAACTTTTTGATGGGGACTTTTTTAATGGCATGTAGTTCTTTGTAGGACAAACTAAAGCTTGTGTTTCACCTCAAGGGTGAACAAGGACTTTTCTTATTCTCACTGTTGCTTGTATTAGGATTTCAAGGTTAGAGAGTGGATATGGGATGTAGATTTGAGAACACTAAGGTGACATCTCTAAAGACCTTCCTGACCTGTTCTGTGCAGATTTCTGTGTAATAATCAGTAAGTTAGCCTACCCTACCACCTCAGTAACATGTGGAAAAACAGGCCAACATACATTAATTATAGGATTTGGTGAGTATTGGCGGTGGTGTAAACTTTACTCTTCTGGCACTTGCAGACTTGGTTTTGTGTCAGACTTCAGCATTACACCAAGAGACTAGTGAAATTGAAGTGTCAGTTACAGAACAAATTAACAAAATGTGAAGGGACATAATACCAAGAGCAGATATCTTCCTTCCAAAAGTCTGTGGGTTTGTTTTTTTTTTTTCCAGAAGGTTGCTTGCTCTTTGCTTTGCTAAACTATTAAATACAGTAACTTTAAACAAATGCTTAAAATTACTCTGCACCAAAGGAATGGAAGGTGACAAATGTCATGTCAGTTTTAAAGAAATTTCTGAAGGAGAACCAAGGAGCTCACACCAGTGAGCCTTATGCCTTAAGCTAGATAAACCAGTGGAAACTGCTCCAGAGGGGAGGCTTACATTTGTGGGCAAATACATTGTGTAGGAGAGAAGTCAGTGTGGCATCTGCAAAGAGAAATCATATTTCAGAAATGAGCTGTTTGTCTTTTGAATACTTATGGGGTGGTGTTTCTTGTTTATTTCAACCATGCTCTTGAGTTGCAATGGTTACAGTGTCCCACCCTCCCGACAGAGATTTTTTTTTTTTTTTTTTTTTTTACTAAATATATACTCAAATTCAGTCTCACCAGTTTCGTTAATAACTTAATACATGTTCTGATGTGAAAGCTGGGTTTGTTATTTCATTGTCACACAGATTTATTGTCCTGTGCAGTAAATTCATTTTCTTAATGCTTTTTCAGTGTCTGAGCAATACCCCTCCTCTGACTGACTATTTCCTGGAAGATAAATATGAAGCTGAAATAAATCAGAACAATCCACTGGGGATGAGAGGAGAAATTGCAGAAGCCTATGCAGAGCTCATTAAACAGATTTGGTCTGGGAGACAGTCTCATGTGGCCCCACGTATGTTTAAAGTAAGTACTCCATGTTCTCGTAGCATAGCTCTTTGACAGAAGAAACAGTGAAAGCTAATATGCCTTCCACATATTTTGCTGTTACGAAAGCAGTAATGACAGAATTGCTTCAGTGTTGTTTCATGTTTTATGTAAATGCTTTTCAGGGTGTAGGGAGGAGCTTGCCAGYGGGTCGTGTCATGCCAGTGAGTACTGTCATACCCCGGAATTGGTTACTGCTCTTTAATGTTAAATGCCTTACTTAGTAAATGACCTTCCAGCCTGAGAGCTGTTTACAGACTCATCAAAATGATCTTTGCTACAAAACTAGGCAAGGTCATGTGAATTGGCAGCTTTGAACTTTAACCAGTGAGAAAAGGTGTGCAAGTTATAAATTTAAAAAATGAAATTATAAAATGGAGAGCAAAATGCTTCCTCTTGTCTATAACATTATTTATTGGTTTAATGTTCCCACTGATTCAGTGTAGCTTCARTGTAAAGAGCTGCTTTCAACTGAACTGAAATACTGCAATGTAGCAGTTGTGTATGAACCCCTAGAAAAATTGTAACTGTCTTTTTTGTTTTAAATATAATGCAAAGATGCTCCAGTGCAGAACAATGTAATTAAAGCATCCAAGGAACACTGAGAGTTTGCTTCTGTAGTGCAGTCTCAGTACKCTGAGGAAGAATAACATCCCAAATGCATGAAATAAGCAATGACCTGATATTAATGTAAATGTGCATCCTGTTGCTGTTCAGGTTTTGGACGGTAAAGTGTTGAAGTTGAGGGTATATCCTTTTGAGACCTGGAGCAAAAGTCTTATGGACTACAGAAATCTGTCCTCTGTAGGGTCATAGGTAGTTYTGAAACAACAAGATGTTGTTTAATTTTTGTGACTTGGAGTTCCTGGCACATGATCCACCACTATTAAAGTTGTTCTGTAAACTTTGGTTCAGAGGAAATAYCTGAATCTGTAGTGGGCATCAATAAAAGTGTCTTAATGCGAGCTGTTCTTGTTTAAGACTGGAATAGGAATTACTCTTTMTTTCCTAGTACAGTATTACTTGTGATTTTTCTAACAATTGTTGCTGATTTAGTGACAGTGTTAACTATCTATAATATAAACAGCCCTTCAGTTTAGGCTCCCGTGCAGTTGTCATCTTGAGTGGTTAAAATGTACTAAGCATAATTCTGCATGTCTGTTGGGCTCGTTGTGTTTATGAGAAAACTAGTGATGGTCGCTAGAACTGACCACTCCTTCAGATAATTGTTTGTTTTCCTGTGGGACCCCTTCCTATTGTTTTGTGTGGGGKTTTTKTTTGTTTGSTTTTTTGTTTGTTTTTTGTAGAAGCAGGAACACTAAATGTCAGTGTTGCRAGATAGCACTTATGAAATAAGAGGCTGTATTTGGGTGTGCTGTTTCTGGCTTTCACTAACTCAGTCTGTTATGTTTCTTAGCTTCATATCGCAATTTTTAGAATAGCTAGAGATTACTGTGGCAAGGATTTCAATCTTAGTCTTCAGCCAGTTGTGTTAGTTCATAAGTATCTTCTCCAAGCATTTTCAGTCTTGCAGTCCACCTGCTTCAAGGTGCTACCATATAGCAAGTCTGCCTTGTGGGAGCTGTAGGTTTCTGAAAGAGAAGTTAAAGTACAAAATGCATCGGGCAGATGCAAAACACACAGGTTTTGTGTACTCGTTGTTTGCAGGTTCCTAAGTTAATATTGATAACTTAGATTTCTAGCATGACAGCACTAAATGCATTCTTCCCTCTCAACACTAGGGGGAAAATAAAAATAGTTGGGAAAATTATTCTGGCACCCTTACTGCGTTAGCATCCAGTTCACTGTCGTTTACTGSTAACRTAATGTAGCATGGAGTTGAACTCTGCAAAAGMCAGAGCGAGTGTTTTTATTCCTGTCTTTTACACATAGGTAATGCTTACCGCCCTCTGACTCTTGCCTTTGTGTTTCAGACGCAGGTTGGCCGATTTGCTCCTCAGTTTTCAGGATATCAGCAGCAAGATTCCCAGGAGCTCTTGGCTTTTCTTCTAGATGGCTTGCACGAGGATTTGAACAGAGTGAAGAAGAAGCCCTACTTGGARCTGAAGGATGCCAATGGCAGACCTGATTCGGTATGGTGCCCTTTACTTGAGGGTAGGAAAGGTATTGCTTCTGTGGGAGTTTAATTGGGTTTTGTGACACTCCCTGGCCTTCTGCTCACAGGCCACACAAACATCCTCCCTACAAAGCAGCGTACCTGGGAGGGGAGAACCCTGTCGTGCTTTATGGCCCGGCTGACTCTTCATGACACCTCGTGGCACATAGCTGTTGCTCTGCCTTACAGCACAACGTCTGTTCTTGTACTGTCGTGCAGGAAGGTGTGCTTGTGGCACAATACTGACGTGGTTCTGCAGTGGAAAGGAAGGAAGTTGATCTTGTGACATAACAGCTACCTAAAAGTAGGCTGTAGTTAATATCATAACCTTTCCTCCTGACTACTCAGGCCCACCTTCTTCCTCCAGGTAGATTGAGCAGCAGCTTTTAGCATCGGTTTGAGGAGAGTGCTTACTGCGCAGGCCATTGTACTTGCATGTGGACTTGGGTGGGACTGGGAGCATTCTCACATGGAGGTGCCAGGGGTGCCCCTCAAATAAGGGTCTGAACATGTGCCCTGGGCACGGGGTTGTAAGCAGCCATTCTGGTGTCCCTCTGGTAGACAGCRGAGTGTCAAATGAAATGAGCTTTTAGGCCAGACTTCTCGTGTGTGTTCCCTCATGGCCTCTAGACAAATGTAATCCATGAGCTAGATTTAAAACCAGGCTGCATAGGGTGCATGACAGCACTGGCCAAGACAAGGAGAGAACCAAGGTTTACGTGACTTGGTACAACCATGGATCTTGATGAATTCCCAGTGTTTGGTGAACTACCTGCATCTCTTTAAGAGGCTTGACTTGATTTTCCTCCTTTCTGGTGCTGTGGAAATTGGTACACAGATATTAAAGCAACTTTATGTTTTATTTAATTGAAATTTGAATTTAAACACCCTTGGGCTCCAGTTACCCACTCTACCTAAATAGAGGAAACTAATTCTCTTATGCTGTTTTCCTGACAGAGGCCAGAAAAGTCTCTGTTCATTTTTCTTCCTGCCTTTTCTCTGTCCTCTGTTTCTCAGTCAACACTGATACGTGAGCACCTTGCAAACACTTTGTTCCTCTGAAGCTGGCAAACAACATGCTCACATTAAAGTGAGACACATAATAGTGAAATGCCTTTCCCTAAGTGAACTCATGTTCTCCTGATCAGGCTTTTACCTCTTGTCACAGTACAAACAGCTGCCACACACTGGCAAATGCAGGGTCCAGAGTAAACATATTGGGCGGAAAAATGTTTTAGGAGCCTCTAAAAGATAGATACAATAATTATTTTTGGTTTTCCTCTTAACTGGCAATAACTTCATGTCTTTTGCCTTTTCTTGCATAATACAGTGTATGTGAGAACACCACAAGAAGTAGTATATTTAATCTTTTTTTCTGTCCACGAAATGCTGATAATTGTGGGATGGAAATGATGCTGAGCATGCCTTCATTTTATTTATGTACTTCCCTTCTCCTGATGTAGGAGATGCACACGTGTTTCTGCCTTGCATCCATATCACTGCAGTTGTTGGAGCTAATTACTCTGTTCCCATCTCAGCATCCTGGTTAGTGACAGTAGCATTGCAGTGTGTGTATATATGGCACTTATTCACTTGAGATATATATATAAAGTATATGGTATTGTACCATAAACTAAAAGTCTTATGCTAAGAAGAGCCTCTGATTGCATTGAATAGACAAATGCCAGTTATCAGATGCCCTTAGGTAAGGAGTTTATAAGTTGTATTGTGAAAGTCTTCAAGGGATTGTAATTTGTCTCCTTTTATACTTTCTTCCTGAGACATTGTYGTGGTTTAACCCCAGCTGGCAACCAAGCCCCACCCAGCCGCTCGCTCACTCCCCCCGCAGCAGGATGGGGGAGAGAATCAGAAGGGTAAAAGTGAGAAAACTCGTGGGTTGAGATACAGGCAGTTTAATAGGGAAAGCAAAAGCTGCTCACGCAAGCAAAGCAAAACAAGGAATTCATTCAGTCCTTCCCATGGGCAGGCAGGTGTTCAGCCATCCCCAGGACAGCCGGGCTCCATCACGTGTAACGGTGACTTGGGAAGACAAACGCCATCACTCTGAACGTCCTCCCTTCCTTCCTCTTCCCCCAGCTCTACATGCTGAGCATGACGCCGTATGGTGTGGGATATGCCTTTGGTCAGCTGGGGTCAGCTGTCCCCTCCCAACTCCTTGTGCCCCCCCAGCCTGCTCGCTGGTGGGGTGGGGTGAGGAGCAGAGAATGCCTTGGCTCTGTGTAAGCACTGCTCAGCAGTAACGAAGGCATCCCTGTGTTATCAACGTTCTTTTCAGTACAAATMCAAAGCATAGCCCTATAATAGCTACTATGAAGAAAATTTAACTCTGTCCCAGCCAAAACTAGCACAGACATRGACCGTCATTTTCCAAGAAGAAAAAATTCTCAGAAGCTGTAACTGCAGTTGTCTTTCAAAAGCAGCGGGCAGCAGTCCATCCCTCATGAAGGGGAGTGGAGTGTATCTTGTTAGCAGCTTTCTGTCCTGAAGRGCAGCGTGTAACCCTGCCACTGTCCCCTCAGCTCCATTTGTGCTTCTGGCATTGTGTGCACCAAGGAATGCCTGACCAAGTGACTCAGCTAAAATAGGTGTATTACATYTGACTTGACACAAGGCCTTAGTTTCACTGAGGATAAATCCCACTGTGTTATGCTGGACACACTGGTAGACACCCCTTTCTGTGAAATTTACCCATCAGTATCAATTTTCTGAGTTTTCTTTGATCCCTATGCTTGCCATGCTATGGAAGTGTTTGTGAGAAATAACTTTTAATGTATTTTTTTTTAATTTTTATAGGAGGTGGCAAAAGAAGCCTGGGAGAATCATAGGCTGAGGAATGATTCTATCATTGTGGATATTTTTCATGGTCTTTTCAAATCTACCCTTGTTTGTCCCAAATGCTCCAAAGTTTCTGTGACCTTTGATCCCTTCTGTTACTTAACCCTTCCACTGCCCTTGAGGAGAGATCGTCTCATGGAAGTTACCCTGGTATATGCAGACCCACAGCATAGACCTGTCCAGGTGAGGCTTCTTGAAGACACAAATTTCTTTAAGTCATCTGAGTCTTTCTCTTAGGTTTTAAAGTTGATACTTTTCGAGTAATCTAAAGGACATTGATGTCCACCTTTGTGTGAGGTAGGATGTGGTTTTTTTAATGTAAAAACTGGGAATTGAACATGTGAAATCAAGTGGCTTTGTAAAATCTCAGTTTGTGAGACTAGGGTCATGGGTCAGCTGGAAGTGGCTTACCTGTTCCTGTGATGGGATTACGTGTGTAATGTGTTCCCTGAAAGCAGTAATGTGTTTGCATTGTCATGTGTACCTCGTGTTACCTTGGAAAATGTAAAGGTGAAACTTATCTAAATGGGTAAGGCCTCTGAATTTCAAACAGAAATGAAAAGCAATCCCTCTTGAAAAAAATGAAAAATGTTTTGATTGCTTTTAAAGCCTACTCGATTCTCTAAGATAGATTTTTAATTTTTTTCCCCCCCATTTTATTTTCAAATGGACCAGTGGGTGGGCACACACATACCCAAAGTGACCTTGTGCTTGCCATGCATGTCAAGAGAAGACAAGATCTGGGAGGCCCAAGGAGAGTGACTAGATGCCCTGATGCAGTTTTGGAGGCACTGATTGGCAATATTTGCATGTGCTGTGGATTATAACTGCAGATGGTGAAACTTCTGCTTTGTATATACACTGTTAGTTTGAGGGGGGTGGTAGGTACAGTGGAGAAGGATGTATCCTGAATTCACAGTAAATTTTCATCCTGCTTTTTGTATAACTGTGAAATCAAGGACAGCTACACTTGTTCTTGTCACCAAGACTTTATAAAGGGCAAGAACAGAGAAGGGATTGATTGAGAAAACAAGCAAGATTACCAATAGCATAGAGACTGAAAGTATAAGTTCTTCTACTTTAAAGAATCAGGGTTAACAGAACTTCCGCTACCTGGAGCTCTTTTAGATGAGTTGACCACGTGCATGTTCTACATCCCACCTTCAGTCCCCCCGGGAGCAATTCTTTGCATTTTGTGATCTCCCAATTGGGAAGCCAGAGGTGTGGACTACTACTCCCCTCTGGTGTGTGACACAGGGAGGAATTGTTTCTCTGTTTCACTTTCTCTCTAAGAGAAAGTGAACTGAAAATCTCTGATGGACACAGTGGAGTACGCAGATGGATAGTATAACTGAGAAGATCCTGGTGAATATTGATWCATACTTGCCTTGACTAAAAGGAGTTATGTTCCACATAATTCTCTGAGTGTGTGCCTATCTATAACATACGGTGCCTTTGAATCCTTCTCTGAAACATATGGTACTGATGACTTGATGAAGGAAGGATGCTAGGTTAAACCAAACTGTAGATGCTTGTGTTCTGGTGCACCAGTATTCTTGCATCCATGCACATTCCTGGTTGCAGGTGGTCACTTAGCCATGTCAAAAGCTCACAGATCTGTCTTCAGGGAAGTGTTCAAAGCACTGGGAATAGAACCAATGGATTATCATATGTTTAGCATCTGAGGTAGAGCRTTCCCACTGACTTACAAGATGTTTCTGCTTAGGAATGTGAAAAGTTTCTTGACTGTGCCCCTCATATTTTTGTAGCTTAATGTAAGTGATGCGTTGATGCAGGCCAGCAGCCAAGCACCCACATAGCCTCTTGCTCACTACCCCCTGCCCTCGTCTGAGCAGGGATGAGGAGAGACTAGAAAGAACAAAAGCAAGAAAACCCATGGGTTGAGATAAAGATGGTTTAAAAAGTGAAGGAAAAGTGGGGAGGCGGGGACAATGACACAAACAATGAAAAGGAAATCACTTGCCACTTCCCACGAGCAGACCAGTGCCCAGCCAGTGTCTGAGCAGTTACCTTGGAAGCCAAAAACACCCTTTATTTTTCTACCACAATTTTTATTGCTGTGTTACATCCTATAGTACAGAATAGCCCTTTGGGCAGTTCAGGACAGCTGTCCTGGCTGCGTCCCCTTCCAAGCCTACCTGCTGATGGGGCATAGTGGGGACAAAGAGAAAGCCTTGACACTGCACAAGCACTGCTCAGCAGTGACTAAAACATCAATGTGATATCAACACTGTTTTAGCCACAAACCCAAATTTGGCACCATATAGGGTGCTATAGGGTAAGTAACTCCCTCCCAGCCAGCCCCAGTGCAGTGTAATACATGGTGTGTCCTATTCTGGGTAAGCTCTGGGGATTTGTTTCAGTCTAAGGGCATGTCCAGAACAGAACTCTTAAAAGAAGTAAACTAAAGCCTGCGTTGAGGACATTGCCCATCAAATGAAGGTTTAAGTGGTCYGATCTGCTCAGGAGGGTCCATCCTTGTATGCAGTCCACATGCACATTTACCTTCCCGTCTGTCAAGGCTTCTGACTTGACCTCCAGAGGCACTGGGGAGAATGGCTCTAGGATGTTTTTTATCACATAAAGAAACAGCAATTTTATATTCTGAGCAAGCTGCTGTGTCTGGTGATACTTTTTTTTTTTTGGTGTTTTTTTTGGTACGTTTTACTACTGCTAAGCCTGATCAAAGCAGGCGGCCAACTGTGTAAGGCTCGTTCATTCCCTCCAAATCCCTGCTTTGTAAGGTAGAGCTGAGATCCAGAAGACCTTGAAGTGTGTGGCTGTGACCTTCACTTCAGCAGAACTCCTGTAAATTAAAGGTTTTATTTCCATTTTCTTGCTCTCTTGCATGGGTTTATTTTGCCTAGTGTAAGCATGATGTTATCTTTGTTTCTAGTACCGGCTTGTGGTGCCGATGATGGGGGCCATCTCGGATCTGTGTGAATCACTCTCCAAACTCTCTGGTGTTCCTGCAGAAAATGTAAGGATGAATGCAGCACAGTAATTTTAATAAATATTTGTTCTTCTTGAAGCATTTTGGTGACTTAGCTTTTAAATGTGATAAGCTGAACTTAATGGAATGGTGACAAAACCCTAACAAGTTTGAATGCTGTTCTTTGATTGTAAAATAAAAAGATGCATGAAACAATCTGTATGTATTCTGATACTTCCATTGCAGTGGAGAGGTTTAAGAGATGGGGCAGAAAGCTAGCCCCCACCCCCAACATTTGATAGTGTAGTTTCTTAGTACTGAGAGATGTTCAATGTGTGTTTTGGGTCCACCTCTTCTTGGACATCCTTTTAATAACAAAGGGATCAAGTGAGCTTTTCCAGAGGGAATGGTTTTGTAGTTGGTGGGGTATTTTCAGGATGCTAGTGTAGCACTTCGATTTATTTCAGTTAATTATAGACGTGAGTGATCCATGCCTGAAATACTAGCTTGTTGCCACTTTGATGTTGGGATCTGTGCTGTTGTTTCCACCAGGCTGACTTGCAGCTGTTGGAATTGCATCTCCTCAGTACCTCTGTAAAATCAGTCTGTTATTTGCTTTGTTTTTCTGATCCATCTTAACAAATACAGCTGGTTAGCTGCTGGGTGCTGTTACAGAAAACAGTGCTGATGTTGGTGTGCTGAAAATTCTGATAAAGAATAGGAATAAACTGTTGCTTGAATTTAAAGTTAGTTTGCCTAAATTTATGTAAGCTTTTATTATAATCTCTTTGCAAATATCTCTTGCTGTTCTAGATGGTGGTGACAGATGTGTATAATCATCGGTTCCACAAAATCTTCCAAATGGACGAAGGTTTAAATCATATCATGCCAAAAGACGACATCTTTGTGTGAGTAAAGTGGGAAGATGCCATGATGTGAAGAATACTATAAAACATTCACTTTGGTTTCAGGATATAAAACCCAAATTTCCTCCCCTGCCTCCGGCCAAAACTTAAGCCTTCCTGTAGACCTTTTGCATAACTTAACAGTAATGCAGCACTTCTCCTAGCAGCAGATCAGCATGTGCAGCGTTTAGTAGGTGTTAGCCTAACACAAATGAAGTCATGGCCCTAGGTAATAATGAACTTTTTGTTTGTTCTGTGTTCTGCAGTTTGGAACTTTCTACAAGCCTATTTCAGAGATGATAACCTATGTCTGGATTACAGTTCCGCTTTCACTGGCATTTTTAGGCAAGCTCAAGCTTACTGTCCTTATGCTCCAAATCAGCCAAAAGCCTTGGAGCTATTATTAGGGTAGCATGAGGTCTAAGCTGTTGTACTCTGCCTCTCCTAACACCCAACACAGTTGTTACAGCACCCAGCTAACCGTGACTGGAGGTTCTTGATAGACTCTTGACTGGCACTTACACTATTTGTGTCTTAACTGTGGTTGTGAGGGACTTCAGCGAAGCTGAGGATGTGGTTGTGCTGATGTTCTATGTACGTGTGATGGATGAGATGTCTCCAGTCATCTGTGAAGTCTGGTGAGGAGAGCAAAAGTAGCATTCCTCTATTGCAGGTGGAAAATGAAAAATATTGCACATGAAGTGCAAAATGGACTTTGAGGCTCACAATTGAACCTGGGGCTTGTGAGGTCAAATCCGGCCCTTCATCACGAGTCCAGTCTTCCTCATGTGAGAATGGCCTAGTGCAAGGATGTTGCTTCCATAAAATTGTTGCGCCAGTGTGAAGTCCTGCACTAATATACTCTGGTGCAGTGCATACCTTTCACTGAGTGGGATGCTGTGACATACTGCTTGGTGCTGCTCTGTCATGCTGTCTGTCGTGACCTCGTTGCTGAGATGTGATGTCTGAGTTTTTCTGAAAGTTCTTGTCATGTTGTTGTTTTCCTCAGTTGCAGCTAAAGGTGTGGCCAGTTAGGATGCCTAGGAAGGACATTTGGCTTCTGTGAAATCCGTTTTGTGAGGGTATTGTAAATTGTTAGATTGTACGTAAGTCTGTCTCCAAAGCTAGTAAAACACTATAAAAACAAGAAGTGTGGTATTACAATAGTAATTACAAAACCACCCCACTTCCCTACAGGCACAACATGTTGCATATCCCTCCACAGAAAACAACTGTGTCTGGATTAGCTCCGCTCCGCGGTGGGGGGAAGCATTAGCTGAACTGCAGCTCCACATATATTTTCCTTTGCAGTCACCACTTCCCTTTATGTGCAGGCGCAACTGTAAATGAGGTGATGCTGTGAGTAGTCATAGTCATAGTGAGTGAACTGACCTGGGTTAAAAATAACCCTCCAAGGAAGAGCAAAGGTAGCAGGAGGAAGTTTTGCTAATCCTGTTTTTCCACGTAAACCCTCTAAGATGTTTTCAACACTGTGGGGCAAGAGCAAGCAGCCAGGCACCAGGGCAAGAATTAGGAGAAAGCTGCTCGTAGGAACTCCCTTTAATGGGTGATGCTTCCAGGAAAAAGATACATAAAGTAATATTCTAACCTACAGCTAAAAACCAGCATTCTTTTATTGAAAGGGGGTCTTGTCTCAAAAACACAACAGAGAAACACCTGTTCATAAAGAGCAAAACTTCTTATTTAAAGGCAAATGCGTAATTGGTTTTATCATGGACAATCTGCTTACCTTGTCTGGTTATAAAAGGTCTGGTCTTAGGTGTTCTGAGATTTAATTAAATCATTCAAGAAATAGTAATAGTAGTGTGAAGATTCTTAAATTCCACTCTGTTTCTATCTATTAAGATCTTGTATCTGCTGAAGCGGGTGTGAAAGGAGGGATTGACAGTACATCAGTTTAGTGTTAAGATCGGTACAAGGGGGGAGTGATCAGGGTGGGTCTTCAACTTGGGATTTCTGAACTGCAGGTTTGAGTGATTCTTCAGGAATTTTTACCCTTTTGCTGTTACTTGCTTGTACAGCCTGAGGTGAGCAAGCTGTGAGAGTGTAGTGGCACTGGCAGATACTCTGAAAATTGCCACTGAAAGGACTCGGTTGGATTTAAGACTAGCTGTGTTAGGTTTTTGGTTCATTGGGCTCTTGCAAACTGACAACATTAAGGATATGCTGAAGGCCCTTATGATTTGTTTTGTTTTGTTACTCCATGTGTAATGTGTTTCTAGTATCTCTCTAAGAAATTTATGATTTTCTTTAGTTTTTCCTTGCAGGAAATGTTTTTAGTTTTTCTTTGTATTTAGCCCATGGTCTGAGGAATCCTTGAGATCTCTGTGAATTAAAACTCTTCAGTAAGTTGAAACTGTCTWATATAAATTTTTTCAGGCTTTCTAAATCTTAACGTTTAAGACTGTGAGAATTATCTGAGTTGCTTTTGGAGGGGTAATATTGTCTGTTTGGACTTGGTACATCATTGCTRTAGAAGTGCATAACTTCCAAAGTAATGTGAATATTTTTGTCCCGCTGGCTTCAAAACTTGTTTTCCATTGGGGAATGTACTTGTAGCCATGGAGGTGCATCTCTGCCTTCCGCTCCTTGCGGAAAGGATGATTTTATACCTGCTAGGGAGAACCCCACCCCGGCACTTTTAGCTGTCACACTGGCCCTTGTGTGTTTTCCTTCAGAGCTGGGACTTCTCTTGGATTGCCTGCTTGCTCTTTTTAATGAGACGCAAATGCTGCTCCGACTTGCACCTACCACTGCTACCCACCTTGGGGCTGGACCCAGGCACTGCAGCGCACGCTTTCTTTGTGGGCCTCTTCTCCAAAAGCAGGAGCAGCCCCGTTCACTCCTCCTCTGTTCTCTGGTTAACTTGTTCCTTCTAGCCTAACTGGTTTAGTGCTCCTAAAATTTCCTGCTTTATGTGCTTGGCATGAAAACAGAGCCTTATGCTTACCTGAAGTGCTGGTTGAGTAACACCCAGCATTTGTTCCTGCCCCTTAGCTGGGTTGATGTAACTGTGGAACTAGATGATAACCTGGGTTGATGTAACTGTGGAACTAGATGATAACCTGGGTCAGGATACAGGGCAGTGGTAAAATGACCGTTGCGTTGTCCGGCGTGGAGTGCCGTGTTGCTCTGCACACAGCTGTCCTGCTGTGCCTGCGGAAGCGGCTCAGGAGTGGGGCAGGGGCGGATTAAACAAACTTCTCAAATGCTGTTACATTTCTGGCAGAAGTTATCAACAGTAAGGTGTCAGCTGAGGGCTTGCTGCCTTCCTGAAGATGCTGTGTGATGCGTGGCTGCAGAATGCGGCAACCTGGTGGTCATAYGTTCAGATTGCTGCTGCTGCCGGTAACGTCAGGAGTTTCTGATATCCTGAACTTACTTACCTTCTTAGATTACAGGCAAATATCTCGCTGTTTATTAAATGGAGGAATACAAAATATTTAAAAAAAAAAATCTTAAGTCTTTCAGAATCTTCCACCTTTTAAAGAACAAACTTGCTTCCACTTGATACTAAAAATATGTAATTGAAATAATGTATAGTTGAGAAACATTTTATTTCTGCAAAGTCAATGAAGACTCGAGTGCCCACTAAAAAGCATTTTGTTGTTTTGGTTTTAAGTTAAGGCCAATTCTTTAGAGAAGTGACAGGAAAAGACTTGCTGCTTATGACTTGAAGGATGGCTCTGTATGCCTGCATAGTCCACAAAATGTTCAGCGTGGAAAAGATCCTCTTGTGCTGACTGCTGATGTGGTTGTGGGGTGTATCACTAGTTACGCTGAGTAATGTATCTCTCTTCTGTTCCTGAAAGAAAACTATCTTTGTGTTGATTAATGAAGGGGAACAGCTGCCTTTTATTAGAAAGTATAACTGTGTAATRTTTTACAGTGACAGTATTTTCAACCAAAATTCGAAATTGAAATAAATAACAACCTAAAAAAGATTCAATAGATCATGCTAACCCATCAAAAGTGTATTTGCGCTACATTTATGCTAGAAATTGCCACAAAATAAACTTCTAAGAAGACTTTCTAAAGCGTTAAGTTGGGCTGACAAGATAGCAATTGATTTATATGCAAAGAAGAAAGAAAAATTTAAACATAAACGGTCAGTCTTTTGCAGTATTTTTCCAGGTTTGCTTTGCTGAAAGTGTGGCCAGACCTGGGTCTGCATATGACAACAATATCCCTGTCAGTTTGAGAGACTTCTGATTTTATAGTATTGTGCGCTAGCCAGCTAGCAACACACGTCTCRGTTCAAAATTCAAGGAAGAATCTAATACTGTAGCAGATCTGTGCCCAGCAGGGGATGTGATTTTAAAAAAAAAAAGTTTGTACTCTTGTACTGTTGTCTTGCTTTTGACACGAATGTCTGTTAAGTCTCAACTTTCAATTTAGGCCTCTGTGTTGTTTGGTTACTGAGCAGAATATCGATTTCCATGACATGCTTCAGTTGTAAATGTCACTGAGCAACGACACACAAGACATTGCAGTAGGAGTAGCGTAGCTGGAATGTGCTTTATTGTTTTTCTTATATTTGCTTGACAGAGGACACAGTCTGCAGGCACAGATACTGTCGTCCAGACTGCACTGTTGATGAATATTTGTGAAATGTGCAGTACGTGGGATGTATAGMATATTGAGCTTGCACCTTTTTTAGGTGATTTCAGTGGTCAGAAAAGCTGTATTTTTTTTTCTGTTTTCATCATAGGAATATGAGGGAAGACATGTTCAGCTTTCTGTGTTTTTTGCAGGGCACCTTGGACATCTTGAGACATGCATTGTGAATTTTCATGTCCCGCTAAAGTGGTGGGAGATGCTGAATCTTGCGGGAGGGAGGGGGGTGAGAATTGGACTCCATTTGGAATTTAAGCTGAATGAACAGTAATTTGGAAGAAAAAAATCTGCCCTGGATGGCTAAGATATATTTTCCCTTTCAGCTGCTCAGTTTCTGGCTCATTGATTCTTGTGGTGCATTACCTTACCTGTTATGCTCTCTGATAGTAAAACTTCAAAAAGAAATACRAATGTTACTGGGCTTCTTGATATTTAAGTGACTTTAAATAACTCTCAGATGCATCCCAAAACAGACCTGGCTCCTTTTACACAAAAGGACAAAACTATACACTTTCTTCTCCAGGTCACCTGGAAGGGGAGGAGAATTTGGGGCTAGAATTCCCCAAGCCCGTTCTTTCACAAGACTTTGCAYTCATCTTTCTCCTCATGACAGGCTTGGAAACGTAGTGTAGTGGTGCAAGATGTGTTAATATTTAGCATCAGAGAAGAGGTGAGATGCTTGCAGAAATAGAGGGGTTTGAGATAAGACTTGAAGCRAGATCACTGGCACGATGTGTAGGGGCAGTGCAGCCAAAGAACAGTGGGAGTAGCCCGCTTCTCACAGCATTGTAAATGTTTCTCTTGAAGCATGTTGTTACTGTGAAAGGACAGGGAGATCTGTGGCAAATGATCAGAAAATCACTTACGTAAAGGTGGTCTGCAAATCAATTTGACAACGTTAGTTCAGTGTTTGTGCTGAATGCTCTCATTCTCCAGGCTAAGCAGAGAACAGCATTCAGCACATAACCAAAATGCTTACTATTTCTTTTTCTTAGGTTCTGTGAAGTCCAGCCCCGCTAGGACCTCCGGCTCCCGCTCCAATGTAACACCCACGCATGCACCATGCTGGTGATATCCCATCACCCAGGGATCCTGCTGGAGCTTGGAGCCGGCCTACGAGGGGTCAGGTAAGTACCACTTGAAAACAAACTCCACAGGCCATTTCAAGGGTATCACTCTTAGTATTTCTTCTTAGTTCTTAAGGCCTAAGAAGAAAAATGTTTTGACAGATAAACTAGATACCCCTGTTCTCTTAGCCTGGCTAATGGGGCATATAATATAATATGTATTGTTTACATTGATAAAAGTTTCACAAATTGATTTGCAGGTCACCTTTAACCTATAAAAGTGTGCATATTTGAGTAAGATATATTTAGTTTGCCATACATACCATGTTTTCTGCCTTCTCTTACAACATGCTGTGTATTATGTTTAGATGAGTTCATGGTCTTGAAAAACCATGACTGGCTGCAGAAGTGTCAGGTTTGTTAACGTGACTGAGGCTACAAGTTACTGAACTGAGTTAGTTAGGTCTGCAAACCAGCTAGTCCAGTAGTTTTATATGAAATGTTTGAGATGTGTGAGATCTTGCAGCAGACTGATCTAAGAAGTTTGTTCTCACTTGCTGAAATTGGTGTTTTCTTGTTTGAAATGAGGTTTTGTGTCCGTTCCAAAATGAGCTTGTATTTTTTGAGCTTTATAAAAATCTTGCTAGTTGAATTCCCTCGTTCTTTTTAATCTTGCTCCTCTGTAAGACTGGCAAAATCCTGTGGCCAACTTCTAGAGGGCAAACTACCTGTTGTCTGAAAAAGTTACATTTGCAGTTTCTTATCTCCTAGTTTACTTGTTTATATGTGTTCTGGTATTATGAAAGACCGTAAACAGATGAGGAGTATTTCCGCTTCCTAGAAGAGATCAGAATATGTGCAGCATTTTCACCCAGGTTTTTTCCAGTCCTCTGTTCATTCTTATTGTCAACTTTTGAACCTATTGTAATTTCACAGCAGCATCTCTGGGTTGGTGTGCAGTAGTAATCCTGTTCAGATGGATCTGTTTGTCAGCTTCTGCAATGGCATTTATTTTCTACCCTTCTCTGTTCTTTTACAAAACATACTTCTTTTCGGGGTTGTTGCTATGGCCTGACTTGTGATCCACATAGTGTTTTCCAGCTTGAATTAATATCATAGATCCCAGCACTGGGGAGGGGATGTTTCAATAACATACAACATATATATTAGACTGGTATTTAGCTCAGAGTATTTTTTCCTTTCAGTGCCCTTTCACGTAGCTCTGCCTTGTCTTTCTGTAGCTTTTCATGCTCCTGTGCACTTGCTTAGCTGTAGTTTGCAAGGGAACAAAAGTTACCTACTTCATTGCTCACTACCTCCTTTCTGAATTAAAACCACAGACCTGAAGCCTTCATAATGCTGATGAAGACTGGTCAAGTCCTACCCTATTGCTTAGCAGTTTTCAGACACTTTTCAGAATTGTCATGAATTATAAAGGCAACCAGCCAATATCCAGCAGTGTGGTAGCAGCTGAGCTAATGACTCTGACTTCTAAAAACATGTTGTGTAGTCTGGTGTAGCATCATCTTGATGTTCTATTATTTCGATTAAGTTGTAAGATACAGAATTACAGTGTATTGTCCAGTAATTCCCAGTATCAGCTCTATAGCCTTCCTTAAACCATAGATGAAGTATTTTATCTTAGATTTTTCTTTTTAGAAGGGATGGCTGTTGCTCAAGAGATTCAGAAAATGACAGATCCTGATTCTGATATGTCTGCCTCTAATACTAGTATGTAAAAGCTGTTCTGAGGTGGAGTGGGTAGAGGGGCACTTGTGTAACCWAATTTGTTATGTTTCAGTGAGAAGTGTGAGAGATGCTCTTTTGCAGAGTGTTATAGGGGTACGGCATGCTGGCTGCTTGTGATGGATGACACCTGCATATGGGTAATACTTAACTTTTTCTTTCTGTCCCGTCTGTTCCATCGCACGGGCAGGGCTTCATTCGGGTGCATGAGGGTAGAGTATAAATGGGGGCTGCATTAATTGCTGCTTGCAGAGCACAGTGTAGGTGGTGTGAGAGGCAGTCACAAGAATGTCGAGGAACGTGTGCATGTCGCTTACTGATCTGTTTATAGGAGTCCAGTTTAAGGGTCTCATAGGACCTGGAGTTAGTTGTAAATGTTCTGGGACTTAGTATGGTCTTTTGTTATTTGAAGAGTGCTAAGTAAGGTAATTTACCTCTTTGTGGTGCTATTTCACAGGAAACTTTAGAAGGTGTGAACTGTATCCCCTGCTGGTGTCCAGCTGAATAGCATTGACAGCCTAGAAAACCTCAATAGTCATTTGCCTTGGACTGTCTTATGCTGACTCTGATCTCTAATGCTCTTGGTGGGCCACKCTGGGACTCTGGAAGGATATTTTTCTTCGTGAACTCTACTGACTTAATGCAGATCCCAAGCTGGGATCCCTTTTTGTTTTAAGTAGGATGGAGCAGAACTACAACCCTGAAATTTGTTCTCCTCCCTGCTTTACAAGGGCATTTTGAACACAGGAACAAAAAAATGTTTCTTGGCTCTCGAGAGAAGGGAAGTGGCTTGTCTAATATAAGAAAGCTGTTAAGAGTTGGTACATTCAGATATGTGATTGTGGTCTTCGTCGTTAKGAGTAGTGACATCTTTCATGAAATCTTTCTTTCTCTTTCAGTTTTAAGATAAATCKGGGACAGGTGACTCACCAAATTAAAGAGCAGTGTGACTTGGCATTCCTGAAAATGAATCTTTTGTAATGAATAGTCCTGAAGTGAACAATGTGATAGTGTTGGACCACATGGTTTCTTTTGACTCTGACATCTGCAAATATCTCATTTGCTGTTTCACTCAGTAGCACAAGCTGTGTCTGTCTCCTCACTGTTCTTCAGAGCTGTTTGTTTTCTTCCAGAATGTTTTTCTTGTGTGTTTACTGTCCTTGGATTTTTTCTGTGAAGCACATGTTTCCAAACTCTTGATTTTCTGAAATGTTGGCTGCTCAGTGATGTGAGCTCAGGCCATTAACTGTATGAGAGGCTGGGAGAATGCAAGACCCAAGGTATCAAGAAGGTTTCTTTCTCCAGAAGGAACAAACACTGTCTGAGGGATTTCAAAGTGCATTTAGTATTTTTCACTGACGCTGTCATCTTGTTGAATCAAGATGTAGTTGTCAGGGCAATGTCCTGAGAGGTGAGTGGCAATAGGGGTGTGAATTAGGAGTAAAGACAGAGGGAAGGTGGCAGTCGAGTCCGTGGTAGGTGTGTATCCCGTGCTGTTGTGAGCCATGGGAAGTGTTCAGGAAACTGCTCTGTAGCCTGAGGTCAGAGTACAACCCTTGCTGTCCTTCTCAGGGGGACCTGGTGGAGAGACTTGTTGGACTGAGTTCATATTGGTTCTACCTGCTGTGCTTCTTGGCAGTGGAAATAACCCGTGGAAATACCTGTCTTTCGAACAGATATGAAGTTTGCAAGCCAAGTGAGGATGGCTCGGAGTATGTTACTCTCTCTGTTTACTTTCGGGAAAAGACAATGAGACAATCCAGCAATACTTCAGGGACCATACTCTTTGGTCAGCCACTATTAATATCTGTGCCGAAACACAAGCTCACTGTGGATCACTTGTACGGTGTGGTTTTGGAGCAGATCAGGTAAGTCATGTCTGTAGCTTTGAATCCTATGCAAAGTTCTAGGGGTTGCTTACTCAATTGCACTGTAACAGAATTACTGTATTCTTGTTAACGGGAAGAATTTTCCTTGATTTGCGTGTGGCGTATAAACCAGGATTTGCATTGCATTAGTGTCTGGAGGCCCCAGGGACATTTCAAGGTCCTGTTTTTTTGGGCTCTGTAAAAGCAGGCTGTAAGATAATGCTGGTAGCTTCCCTTGTGACAACCATCTGCTTGGTGTTGCAGAATGGGTCAGGAGCAGAACTCAGGCCATGGTTTTGGGGCTCTCAGATGGGGCCACCATAACTTAATTTTGCCTTTTGCATCTACTGCCAGTAGAACTTGGAACAAGCAGTGAGAACAGAGACTTACTGAATTGTTGTTGTTTGACTCATTCTGAGAGCTCTTGGCCTGTAAATGGTGCTGTACAGGGTGGGTTCTGGTTTGCTGAGGGGGACTGGACAGCAAGAACTGGTGATGGAGAGGGGTGCTGTTGTTCTGATGTACAGCTTCGGTATGATTGTGTGATAAACATATTTCCTCTCTTTAGCCGCTATGTGAAACTCCCTTTGGCGGAAGAATACTCTACACCCTGCCCAGACAAAGGAACCTGCAATGGCTCCAATGGTTTGGTTGAAGGTAAAGTCCTTTCAAAATTGGCTGGAAGCTTTTCAGCACTTAAAGCTTTTTATTAGCCTTTGGTTTGTGCTGTGTGTATTTGGCTTAAGCTCTAGCAGATTGTTTTTTGACAATGATTAAACCATGCTATTGCATAGGACTTCTGCATGATATGGTGAGAATTTTTGTAGACCATTTTCATTCCAAGGGCGATCAGATGTGTGTAAGCAGCAGCAGGAGAACAAGGTGTGATGTGCATTCATCTTGACCAATGTTAGGGAAGTCCTTGCTTCCCTATTAGGTGTTCAGGTGCCTCCCTCCAGAAGCAACTCCTCTCCTAATGTGCCCTTTGGTGATGAAAACTGGCCTGTTAGGTGACAAAGACAAGTTCTAGAGAAATAAAATGGAAATGTTATTTTCTATTCATGGACCTAGAATCGCGAGGTCTCATTCCTAGGTTAGAAGCTTACAAGAAAACTTTTAACGCTGATGGCAGATGCATAAATGCATGTTTCCCTTTCCTCTTTGAAACGATTGACTTGTGCTGCTGTGAAAGTAACAACTGGAACAAGCTAAATGGGAAATTTTAAATGGGGAAAAAAATCTGCCCATTTTTCCCAAAGAATGGAAATAACTTTCCTGGAGACTTACATATTGCCTTCTGTAAAGACACCCAACTGCAACCTTGCTGATTCTCTGGGGATGTTTATTAGGGTGTGCTATCAGAAGGTGTGATTGTTAACCTACTGTGAACCGAGCACTCTCCATCATGTCTGATACTAGGATATAAACCCCAGCACACTACCTGGCATCTGCTAAAGGAGAAAATACAACTTCAGATGTAGTGGTTAGCAAGCACAGATTTCTTTTTCTGTGTGTCTTTTCATTACTTTCTGAGTAATCAATGTGTGTCATAACAGGCTCATGCAAACAGCTGTCAGTGTGAGGTGTCAGTCTAAACTTTCACTGAAGCTCTTTAATGTTGTTTTTGTTTTAAATTTTGCCAGGTGACATTGAAGARATGGAGCATCAGGATGGCGGACAGGAAGGCAAGGAAAAGCTGGCAGAAGTTGATCCCTGCCACTCTGAGGGTTGTATGCAGATYGAGTCAGCAAGAGACCTGCAGCCTTGCAAGAAGCAGCATTTCACTTTTAGCCTTGTGAATTCCTCTGGGACCTCTGAGATAAACTCCATTGTAGAAGGAAAAATCTTAAAACTGAATGGTAATTATTGTYTTGCTCTCTTTTTTTTCTTCYTTCTCCTTACACCTTTGCAATAAACGTTTCTTCTTTCTTACAGCTTTTTCTGCGCTTGCTATTGACTGGGATTCTGATACGCGGAGGCTACTTTTTGATGAACAGGAGGCACAGGTTTAATATGCTCTTTTCATAACTAATCTGTATGTAAACTTGCATGGTACTTGAAAGATTACGGTAAATGTTGAAATGTAGRTGTAGCTTCCTTCATAAAAATTGGAGTCACCAACATGAGATATGTTTACTTAAAATCTTTTAGTGATAAGGTCTATAGATCTATAATTGCTGATCTGTTTCCAGTGTGTTCTGAAAAGTAGATGTTTTAATTTCAAAGCTAAGTAGCCTAGTTCATAGTCTACTCCAAAACCAAACCAAAMCAAATCAAACAAAACTTGAAAGAAACCTGAAACCAAATTCATAGAGCCCAGTAGAAAGCTCAGTATTCTTTCTGTGAGAGTTCTGCTGGATCGTGTTTTGTAACAGAATAATCTGTTGTTACTCTTTTGCAAAAGACTCAAACGCCACCAGCTTTGAAGTAAGGACGTATTATATTTTCTCTTAGGGACTGTTTGAAACACAAGAAAGGAGTGGCTGGAAGTTTGAGATGATTGTGTGGGTGGGGAAGGGGGGACAGAAATAGGCAGCATGGTGAAGGTGAGTGTGATGTCAAGGATTAAAGACTACGTAGAATTGCATAAAGCATGCATCTCTTTCACTAGGCATTTGAAAAACATGGAAGTATGTTACAACCCCAGAAGAAGAAGGCTGTGGTAGCCCTCAGAGACTGCATAGAGCTCTTCACTACTATGGAGACGCTTGGTGAACATGACCCATGGTAAAAGCCTGTCTGCCTGCCCTGTTTATTGTAAAATCCCATAATTATTTGAGTTCATATTGTTTGCCATGGGATTCTGAAAATTTCCCAGGTCTGTCCTTTTGTCTTCATCTGTGAGAAGTCTGTCAGTTCTGTGTTAAGTCATTGACTCAATAGGCTGCAGATGTGGGTTAATAAAAAGTATTTGTTTCGTGCCTTCATTTAAAATAAAAAAGTGGCAGTGGGCATGTAGCTTCCAAAGACCAGGCTATTTTTAATTCCCTAGCATACATCTGTCTTCCAGACAGTGTCAGAGGAAGCAGTTGTGGTGACAAAGAATGAAAGCATGTGGCTACCTTAGGGTTTAATCCTGTATTATTTCTAGCTTGAACCAGTCCTGACCCACTCCTAACTCTACCAAAAATCCCTAGTCCAGAGGGGCTAGGTACAGCAGATCCTCAGTGACCAAAACGTGATTAGTGTGTGTGCAGATGATCTTTGGAGGTTGTTTGCTAGCTGTGTAAGAAAATAACTTATAGTGTAGTAGGTGATTGTTTATTGTTAATTTCCAGTTACGTGCTATAGATGTGTTTGCAACTGTTACCTGTTTGAGCTGCATCAGGAGATTATAAAGAAGTAATGGGACCTTTAAACCTTTTTTTAATTTACAAAAAAAAAATTAATCTTCGTACAATGTTCAGTTAATGCACTTGCCATAGGACATTTTGCCTATAAAGTGAAAGCAAGTTGCAGTTTGGAAACCTCTGAGGAAGAGTGTTCACCTGCATATTCCACAGCCGAAATGCCTTCTATAAGGCAGGGACTGTACTGCGCTGTTGAGGCACCTTTTAATGGAAGGCCAGAAGCTTTTCTTTTACCGTAGTCATTAATTTCCTTGTTTGTTACTCCTTCTTCAGGTACTGCCCTAACTGTAAGAAACATCAACAGGCCACAAAGAAGTTCGACTTGTGGTCTTTGCCCAGGATTTTGGTAGTGCATTTAAAACGCTTCTCGTACAGCAGATACTGGAGGGATAAACTTGACACTGTTGTGGAATTCCCTATCAGGTAGGATCCTTCCCTCAAGCTAGGAAGAGCTTGAAGAAGCTGGTCAAGAGAAATCTACTTCTGATGTTACTGTTGGGTGGGCTTGTTATTAAAGCTGCAACTGGAACAGCTCTGTCTTCTGGGTTTGAACTGCAAGACAACAGGCATTAGTTGAGTTGGTTTTTCTTTTTTTTTTGTTTGGCTTGGTTTTTTGGGTTGGTTTTTTTTGTGTACTAATCTTAATCAGTTCTACACATCTCAAAGAACACTAGTTACTAGGACGTACTGTTTCTTCTGAAATTAGGCTAAAACCATGTGATTCTGGTGAACCAAGAGAACTTCTACAGAGAATTTGGCAAATTGGTTGGGCAGAGCTGCATTTGTAGTACTGAGGTTTGCACAAGTACAGGATGAAAGCCTGCCTCATCCCTCTGGTTCTGCTTGTCAGCATCCTGCTGCAGGATGAAGTGTATTCCTTACTACTCCTATCTCACTTTTCATGCCTACACAGGGACACTCTGACCTGTCTTTTACTCAGCACCTCCCTCTAAATCTTTTGGCAGYGCTTAATGTGTTTAGCAGGACCTGTCCTGTGTGGGAGGGGTAGCATGTCTGGTCTTTACACTAATAACATCTGGCCGTTGAGCAGCAGAGCGCAGCACTTCTCTACCAGTGCTGTCTGCCTCAGAGCTTCACTGGTGTCATGTGCCGCTTTCTAGAAAGTGCTGATGACTGGTGTACTGATACTTTTGGATTTCCTTCCAGGGGTTTAAACATGTCCGAGTTTGTCTGCGACCCAAGAGCAGGCTCATATGTGTATGACCTCATTGCAGTTTCCAATCACTATGGAGCCATGGGAGTAGGCCACTGTGAGTAATTGCTTCTCTGTCCTTTGTAYGCAAGCAAACATAAGCAGAGGGGTCATGGGAGGGCTCTGTGTGTTGGAGACATGCAGCAGCCCTCACCAAGGGTGTCTAGTCCAAAACCTATCTGTGTTCTGTATGCAGGTGAATATCATATTGGAAGGTAGTGTCCTTCCTGTTAGGATTTGCAGAGCAGCTAGTCAGTTTGGGTAGTTTGCAGCTGCCTGAGGTCTGACTCTGATGCTTGTGGGACCTTGGTTAGTAGTCACTGGAGTGTGTGATGGTGTTGCCCAATTTGAGTGGAGTCAAGATTTTTCAATGCTGAATGTGAAATTGTGGGAAGGAGCTTCTTACTGGGGAGTGCTGGGGAAAGTCTTCAGCGTAAGCTGTCAGTTCAGCACCAAGACTCGGCTCCTTGCCCTGCAGCATGGCAGAGGGCAGCTGCTTGTCCAGTGTGGGTGCAGCATCACAGCTGCAGAGCAGAGATTGCCAGCAGTCGAGCCAGCCAAGCAGGAGCTTGCCAGGTTCCCTCAGTGGTGGTGAGACAAGGTCTGACGAGCAGCAGTCGCCTGTRGGCCAGGAAGACAGAGCAGAGGGCATACCTTGTCATGAAGCTGGGTCTGATGCCTTTCTGCATTTCCTATCCTGAATTCCATTTGCTGCAATAGCAATTTAAAGCACTTTTTTCTTTCATTTTCCTTCGTTCCAGACTTTTTATAAAACAAGCCACCAACAAATGTGTAGTTCTTGGGACCTCTTGGTTGCACAGCTGGCAGTAGCCTGCAGTAGAGTGTCTCCACCTTTGTATTGACAAGGGCTCACATAGCAGGGAAAATGTCATGCCATCAGGAGAAAAAACCCCTTTGTTGTRTATGGCAAGTCTGATACATGACAAGTCTGTATTTTCTGTCACTGTTTTTTTTGCAGCATAGACAAAATGCATCTGTAGGTGGAGGTCCCTGTATCAGGTGTCCGTGCAGATCCGTGCTGTAGGTGACACTTCTAGAATCACTCAGAAGCGTTTTGCTATGAGGGAGTGATSAACTCCCATTTGGCAGTGTATGTGCTCAGCTCGTAGGGTGTCTCACTGTAGGACGGCATTARCTGAAGGGGGATATATGTTGAGATTGGAGATCAGAGTCACAGAAGTCTTGGTTGGAAGAGACTTCGCAGGACTTTAGTCCAACTTCCTTCTTGAGTGAGGACTCTTGCAAGCACTAGATCAGATCCATCATTAACAGAAACTTCTCTTTCATGTGAAAAATGGGAAAATGCAATGTCTTAAACTGTGTGTTTGGGAAAGCTCTGGCTCAAGGGAGGTGAACAAAACACTATAATTTTTTTCCTAAGTTTCTTTGCCCTATATCTCAGCTATCAGGGGTAAGTCTGGAATGTGGGACATGGTACTAGACGAGCTGGACCAGCTAGCATGTTCTGGAAGATGTGTATGTTGTTGAACTAGGTTTGGGGTAGTTAATGTCAAAGCTAGCTCCTGGCCTCCCGTGCACACTCAGTTTGAGTCCTGAGCATCGCTGGTGCAGCACAGCTGGYGTGGCATTATCTACTGTCTTCCTTGGAGTACTGAGCTACAGTTTCTTCTCCTGACAGACACTGCCTACGCAAAGAACAAAGTGAATGACAAGTGGTACTACTTTGATGACAGCAGTGTATCGGTGGCTTCAGAAGACCAAATAGTGGTGAGTATTTGGCCTGAGGCTAATCAGAGTTTGTGCTGAAAGTGTGGTTCCCTGCTTTGGGCACTGCATTTCCAGCCAAGCTGCGCGGATTGTTTCAGATGGTTTTCTTCTTTGTTTGGTAGACAAAAGCTGCGTATGTGCTGTTTTATCAGCGCCGAAACAGTGAGGAACATACTGCCCCATCTCCTCCCCAAGAAGAGTGTGACGGCATGGATACCAACTAAACATCACCTCCAGCACTTGGCCACCATGTTAGCGGTCACTCTTCTAAAGCCATGCCTGAGGCATCTGAAAATTTTTCTTCCTTCTGTAGGAGTCAAGCAGAAAATCTAGCACTGAAAGATTCAGTGCTGGGGGTTGCAGAATAGCACTGGAGAGCCAGGAATAGGTGCTGACAGTTGGGTATTTAGAGGCCAAAAATAATATATATTGGAGCTTCAATAAAGTTGTTTTTAAAATCTGGCTGAGCTGTGTGGCTAGAGGCAGGGGTCAGGGCTGAGCTGGGCTGGGGCTGTGGTCATGGGCTGAGGGTTGTAGCTGGGGTCGGGAGGGTACAGCCTGAGCTGGAGGCCAGGTCACAGCTGAGCCTTGCAGGGGCCCGTGGAGGAGTACAGTGGGTACGATTCTGTGAATCGGCATGGGGGCTTCCTGCCAACTCTCTGGTGTTGCTGTTGGGCCCTGCCTGTGTCAGGGAGGCTTGCTGCACCCTTTCTGGAAGCTCAGTTCAAATCTTTGTACATCTGGCCTGTCTGTTGCAGTCTCTGCCATCGTACCTTGGCCCCCTTGCTAAGCAGCAAAGGTTTCTCTTGTGTTCTTTCACTGATGCATTTGAGGCTCTTCCAGGCAGTTTTTGACTCGGCCTTCTTCATGTGAACACTGAATCCTGTCATGTAGGAAACTTCACCGGAAGCGAATCATAGCTGCCTATGGTATGGCATATGTGCAGGCTGATCCGCACAGCGGTGGCAGGATACAGCTGTTTGGGCTCTGGCTCCCATTCTTCTGCAGAAAAAATATCATCCATAAGGTTGGYGATTTTCTTGTCCTCTCCTTTCATCTCCTACACCCCACACTTCCAGGCTGCTCTGTAAGCACTTTTCTGCCTCCACTATTTTCTTATGGTTTGTGCAATGGCAGCATTTTTATTCTTCTTTGCTCATTTATGTGGCTCCTTGGAGCTTTTTTTCTCCAGCAAAGCTCAGTACTGTGTCCCCAGAGGTGTCACCTGTAAGGATGACAGCCGAATGCAATGGATCAAGTGCACCCTCAGTAAGTTYGCAGACGACACCAAGYTGGGCRGGAGTGTTGATCTGCCTGAGGGTAGGAAGGCTCTGCAGAGGGATCTGGACAGGCTGGATCGATGGGCCGAGGCCAACTGCATGAGGTTCAACAAGACCAAGTGCCGGGTCCTGCACTTGGGTCACAACAACCCCAGGCAATGCTACAGGCTTGGGGAAGAGTGGCTGGAAAGCTGCCCGGTGGGAAAGGACCTGTGGGTGCTGGTTGACAGCCGGCTGACCATGAGACGGCAGTGTGCCCAGGTGGCCACGAAGGCCAACGGCATCCTGGCCTGTATCAGGAGTAGTGTGGCCAGCAGGAGCAGGGAGGTGATCGTGCCCCTGTACTCGGCACTGGTGAGGCCACACCTCGAATACTGCATTCAGTTTTGGGCCCCTCACTACAAGAAGGACATTGAGGTGCTGGAGCGTGTCCAGAGAAGGGCAACGAAGCTGGTGAAGGGTCTGGAGAACAGGTCTGATGAGGAGCAGTTGAGGGAGCTGGGGTTGTTTAGCCTGGAGAAAAGGGGAGACCTTATCGCTCTCTACAACTACCTGAAAGGAGGCTGTAGCGAGGGGGGTGTCAGTCTCTTCTCCCAAGTAACAAGCAATAGGACAAGAGGAAAACGACCTCGAGTTGCGCCAGGGAAGGTTTAGATTGGATATTAAGGAAAATTTCTTCACCAAAAGAGTTGTCAAGCATTGGAACAGGCTGCCCAGGGAAGTGGTTGAGCCACCATTGCTGGAGGTATTTAAAATAAATGTAGATGTGGCGCTTAGGGACATGGTTTAGTGGTGGACTTGGCAGTGCTAGGTTAATGGTTGGACTTGGAAAAGACCTTKAAGATCATCAACTGAAACGATTCTATGTATGAGTTTTCAGCCTTTTCTCTTGTGAATTTTGGTTTTTTTGACTGCTCTTTCAGCCTTTCTCCTCCTCTCTTGAGCATTGCCCTTTAGATCCCCCACCCCATCATCTTCTGTGAGGCTGCAGGTGTGATGTTCCTGTCCGAGGTTTCTCTTTGCCTTAGCTGTTCAATAGTTCTGCTCCATTCTTTTGGCGCAACTGGCAAATGCTCTTCCCTCTGTCYTCCTTTATGGTCTGTGTTACTTGTAGGGCTAAAGTCCAGCTTTCTTCTTGAATGAGGACTCCTGTAAGCACTAGATCAGGTCAGTCCTCAGTGGAGAACTGGTCTTCCATGTGAAAAATGGGAAAAATCTAGAGCCTTGGTCTYTGATTTTTAGGGAAAGATCTGGCTCAAGGTGGCGAACCGAACAAGAGGGTTTTCCTTCTTGGAGCCAAGTGCGTTGGCAGAACGAAAGGCTAAGACAGGCTACTGCCCTGCTCCCCCYCCAAATGTGTGCTTGCAGCCACTTGGTCCTCTGCACAGTCCCTGTGGCTTCATTGCTGACCATAGCYGCCTCTGATGGTCAGAGGTCATCCATTTAACTCCAAATGTGCCAGCTCAGCTCCCTTTCCTCAGCTCTCGGCGACAAGCCCCRTAGGAAGTTGTTGTGTGCCCATCCCTGCACCTCTGCTGTGCTGCAGCCGGGCAAGAGCCCAGCCAGCTACTCGCTGCCTTCTGCTCCGAGCCGTGGGAGGGGAGGGCAGCACGCTGCGGCCCCTTGGCCAGGGCGCTGCAAGGCCATAGCGGGGAGGAGGGAGGGCTGCCTCTAGCTGGCACACTAGTCTTGTCATCCTCTTCTGCGGAATTTAGCTTTTAAAGCATTGAAGTTTGAATTTTGAGATCAGAATTGCTTAATTGCTTCTGCTGTTCTGGTTTTGGCGTTATTTGGGATTTTTACAATTCTTAATAATGTATTTCTGTTTTTTAGCTTGTTACTGAGGGGAGCATCCAAAAAGCAATTTTTAAGCTGTAGCACTGCACTGAATTACTCTGATCAGCATTTTTTTGTTCATTTTACCCTGAAAGAAAATCATGTGGCCATTCCAAAATGGGGAAGAGAGGAAAGGGAGGGGAGTGAAAGACCTTTTTAAAAGAAAAATCAACCTGAAATAGCCTTTGTTCTCCTYCTCGCCTCCCTACCTGTGCTGACACTGAGAAATGCATCAGTGGGGCTAAATCTCCGATGCTCAGATGCTGAACAGACTCTGTTGTACTGCAGAAAAAGTGGCCCAGCTCTTACTTTCTCTGCCTCTGAGCTGATGGGCTTCGGCTGGTGTGTGTGTGCTGTTAATACCAGACCTGTCTTTTTTAGACTAGCACTTTGTAAGTGGCTGGCTGTACTATTGTATAAAGAGGAAAATTAAAGAGTGGTTTGCACTGAAACTGGGTTTTGTTGTATTTTCAGCTTTCATTATATGACCTGAGACTCCTGGTTGTGGGGATGCCTGGTGCTCCAGGAGCTCTTTCGGCTGGGGGGAGGGCAAGTCCTGCGGAGCCAACCACCCCCTGCTCTGCCAGCGAGGATTTGGGAGAAAAGCAGCCGTTGCCTGCACGGAGAGTTTGCGCTGGCTCCAGGGTTGCCTTTTCTTGCCTGTGGCGCTGGGTTGCTGATGCCTGGTGCTGTAGCAAAGCCCATCCTTGCCTTTCTGTGGCACTGGGCAGCCTCAGCTATGGCTTCTTCATCATTCCTCTTCCTCTGCGGATCTCGGGCGGGGTCCTGGCCTTCCTTCTGTCCATTTTCTCCAGGGGTATCAGGGCTGCTTGTGGCTGTGCCACTGAAATAGGCCTGCAGTCGCTGCAATTTCCTCCTCAAGGCAGCCTGAACGCGTATACGAGAGAGAGCAGGCTGGAAAAGACTGAGGAAGTTAAATGCAACAGGSTTGTGTGCATTTGGCACTGGTGTGCGTGCAGGGACTCGGGGGGATTGTCAAAATCTTGCAGGTCAAGGCGGGCTGTGAAGCCCCAGTAAGAACGTTTGAAGTCTTCATGTTGCGATTACAGTGGAGGAGCTTCATCTTAACTGGAGCCTCAGAGAGGGTTAGAAGAGCCTTAATGTAGAAGAGCAGATGGTGAGCTTTGCTATGAAACGCTGACATCCAAAGCGTGGCATGAAACCCATCATGGGAAGAAGGGAAAGCAAAGTGGCAGCTTTCGGATGCAGAGCTGTTTGGGTATTCTCTGTCAGCGTGCGGGCTCGCAGGAACGGTTTATACAAGAACGYTGAGGGCATGAAGTGAAATGAAATTCCCCATTGCAAAAGGGAGGGAAAAATTAACCTGAAACACAAGTTGTGTTGTCGGTGAAGCACTGTTACTGGCATTCAGGAGAGGAGTCTCTGAGGCAGAAAAGAACATCTCTGAGCTAAGGCTCCTGTTCAGGGGAGAGATGATTTGGTAAGAACAGAAAACGAGCTGTGTCTCAGTCCTGTGGCTCAGCTCCTGCTTTGAAGAGGGTGTGCAATTTCACCCCAAAAAAAGGGCTCAGAATAAAGAGGGGGAAAAAAATAACAGCCACAGAGCATGGAAGAGCTGCTGTTTAAGAAGCATTTCCCCAGGTTAGGACTCTTCTCCCTGGGGAAGAGAGATCTAAGGAGCTCCTGCAGAAGGACAAGCCAGGAACAGTTGCTCCCTGTTCTTTACAGTGCAAGAAGATGGCCAGGTAGGAGGCTTAGAACAAGGTATTTATTTTCCCCACCTGGCACAGTAAATAACTGAACAGGGATGACAGGGGACAGGCACCCGTGCTAGGTGTACCTCCTGCTGGGAGTGTGGCAGGCAGGAGGGGCTCTGTAGGCAGCCTGAGGTGCTCATAAAGGGACTTGGGAAAGATTAAATTAACGGGGAAATAGTCTCTGTGTTTGCTACCTCTGCACAGAAATGCCATCTCTGGCTCTCCGCTGCCCAAAGACCTCTGAGGAGCTGCTCTGCCCAGCAATGAAAGCAGCAAAGAGGGGGCCAGAAGTTGCCCCCATGACCACTAGCGTGTCCACCGGCAGGTTGGCCAGGGCAGAAGAAAGCAGATGGAATTGTGCAGCACTGGGGAGCCTTGGTGCAGGCTCGGATACGAGAGGAAGGTGAGCTGCGCCATGCTTTGCCGTGGGTGAGTATTGCCCTCTTGCTTTTGTTTTCTTCTGAGAAAGCTTCAAACCCCGTATAAAAAGGAAGGACAACCACCACTTTCAGAAACTGAATCCCCACACTGCTTCTGAAGATGCATTACTTTGTTGCTAAGTCAGTTTCGAATTGCTAATGTGATGATGTTTTAATTGTTCAAAAGCAAAGGATAACTAGCTATGCATTTGTTTAAAAGGGTAAAACAGAAACATAGGCACTACTTGTACTTTTTCAGCCTCGTGAAGTTTTAAGTTCCTTAACTCAAGCAAGCTTGCTCTTTGTGTACTAGAACTAGAAAATTTAGGTCTTTTCTCCTGCATACATTTCCCAGCAAGAGAAACAGAACTCCAGCTAAAAACCCTTGGGCTCAAATCAAAGTTAAGTAACTGCAGTTCTGAACATGGTGTTTTTCTTTTATTCTCTGCCTTGCTAAAATACATTATATAGTTTTAAGTAACAGATTTCTCTTCAAATTACTTTTACAAGAAGAGACAAAAGCATATTCTCAAATTCAGAAGATGGAGGTCTGAAGTTCTTCCTTAAACATGCCTTCAAAATGGAGGTCTTTTGCCATGAGCTCTTCTTCTACATCTTCTAAGGCCCATTGATGATCAGTCAATTCTAAAGCTTCCCATTCTGTCTGTGTTGATAATAAACAGAGGTGGAGAAAGGAAAGCAACAGAGTATTAAAGTAGTTAGACAAGAACTATGCAAAGCAGTGCTTATCTTAAAAACTGCAACAAAACCCAAGTTCTGTTAAAAACCTGGCAATCCTGTCAACTCTCTGAAATCAGTGTTTTGTGCTTAATTGGGTATTAGATAGTTGGTCAATACAAGTACCTCATAGAAATTAGAAAAATTACATTATCTACTGTTTGAAAACCCTCTAACCTTCTGGAACAGTCTGTTTCTTCTAAAACAGTCGTCTCTAGAAACACAGCCAATTCTGTTGTGGGGGGGTCAAGTGCTTTGAGGTTAGTTAATTCTTTAGTTCAGAGACATTTGATAAAACCAGTTACCGGCCAAAAATTTTGCAACTGATCACAGTCTTGATGTGCCTCATTAGACTSTTCTCCAACCAACAAGCTCCCTAGAGCTGCAGAGTATATTAATTCCTTAAGCCAGGTGCTCATAGCAGCCCAAGACCTAAGAACGGAATTTCATCTTAAATATGAGAATGGTCTCCCCCACTACTCATTTTCCACCACCTATGAACACAAATCTCTCCTCCTCTTAGTCCATTAAGTGTTGCTCCAGTAAGTATTGTGGAATAAGCTGCATACAGCGTGAAAATCACGTTGGGCGATGCCCATCAAGAGATTTGTATTTCTTGGCCAGAACACTTCTCCTGCAATATGGGCTTTCTCTCTTTGTTCCTGCTGGGGACCATGTAGTGGGTTTAGGTCCCTACAGGGCTGAACGGCAAAATTGCTCTGGATAGCCAGTACCGGAAGGGAAGCAGAGGGACGTGAGCCAGGAGAGCGCACAGTACTGGTTGGAATTGCACCTCAGTGCTGACAGTTTGTGACAGAACAGTCATTGCTCCAGCAGAGCTGCAAACTGCGGCTAACCTCTTCCCCGGCTGAGCCTCTGGCTGGGTGATGGGGGTTTTTTTAACCCGGAAGGTTACTRAATACAAGAAACTGCAGGAGCTGACCATCCTGACTTCCCAGGGAGCAGGTTGTGTGTGGGTAAATCTCTACTACAGTACACAAAAACAGAAGGACCGTCGCTCCACGCATAAACTAGGGTTGTGAAAGGTAGAAGCAGTGTGCAAGTGCCTGTGGAGACTGCTTAGGAGAACTTCAAGACACAGTCAAATCCTGACAGATTTTCCATTGAGCTAACTTGCTTACTTCATTTTCTTACCCAAGTTCCATCATGTGCCTGCTGGACTTGGGCTCAGCTGCACTATTAACACAACTTTTTGGGAGCCAGTTTCTGCTTTGGAACTAGATCTCATGGGAAAGAAAAAATCTTCCTCTGCAAAAGCAGAAGATGGCACATGAATTCAGCTTTTGTATCAGGAATGACTAACTAATCAGGTTTACTTCAGGGTATTAGGGCTCTGCCAGATCCAGGGCAACTTCCATACCCTTCATCAGTTGTCAGCTCTAATTTTAGGAACAGGAAGCCAGAGCAATTTCCTTACTTGACACAGGGAGAGGCCGAGTTACATATAGCCGACAATCCGGTAAGTTCACAGCAAATAGGAACAGGTGGGAATACTGTACCTTAAAAGCTTTGTTAGTATCCGCTGGCATGGCCATTGCTGCCCCTGTCATTTGTTCTTGCATCACCCTAGACTGATCTGCAGCTACAAGAAAGAAATGAGAGATTGATTTTTATCTGTGTCATTTAAACAGCATTTCTTGGAGCACAGTGCCACCAGGCTGGTTTCTAGCTATAAAGTTGCAGAAACACCCAGAATACAATACTAACGTGCCAGAAAGAGTTCTCACAAGGCATCTTGTTCCTACCCCCTACATCTTAGCTAAATTTACATAAAATATGCAGACAAATTGAGGAAAACAGTCATCTACATTCCCAATGCCCCCAGAAACAGTATCTGTCCTGCCCTACATCTAGCATTAAGAAACCTTTGCAGCTTTCATTAAAACTGATACTTGCTAGAAATAAAAGCAAGCCTGGGAGCAAAATTTCTGCACACCAATTTGATGGGAAGGAAGGCAGGGGTTAACTACCACGGATGTTTAGCCAATGGCTGGTGCAGAAGGCTTGGGTACTTGCTGCAGGTGATGTCAAACTGAGCCAGTGGAGAGTAACCTCACAGAAGCGAGGGAGGCTTTCAAGAGCTTTTTTGGCTGGAAATTTAGAAATCCTTCCCCAGCCTCCCTCAGAAGTCATCCCATGGAAGGAGAAGGCAGCTCTTTCACAGAAATGACAGTGTCTTACCATTATCTTGGCCCAGGATGAGAGTATAAATGCTTCTGAGTCCAAACACATTCAAGAAGTACCAGGAAGCAGAGCTCACCCTGATAAATCAGAACAAGCATGGTTCATTTCAGTTCAAAGCTGGCTTGTGCTCTCATTTCAGAAGCACGCACAGACCRTTCAAGGGTTATTAACACATTCACAATTTTCCAAGTGAATATTCGGCCTTGCTTGCTGAGGACACAGGCTTACCAGGATGCATCTAAAGTGAGCAGTTCAATTCCCTGCTGCAACATTGGTTTAAAACGCAGCGTCAGAGGAAATGGGACCTTTGCTGCAGGATGAAAAAAAAAGAAAGATTCACAAAGTGACACTACATAATTCAAAGGAAATGGCAAAGCGAGTAGATAGTTCTTTTATTAAATCTAATGTAGTCTGAATGCAATGCATGCAATAACAAGTTAACATACTTTTCAAAAAGCTGTAGTTCTGTATTTATTTTAATATGAGAAGACCTTCTGAAACTTAATAATCAGATGGCCAAACCATCACAGGTATTGTTTCAGTGACTGTGAAGGGGAATATCTTTTGTTAAGGAAACAGTCAGCACATAGACAGTAAGAAAAAAAACAGACCTGTGAATTTATGGAAGCGCATTTGATGCATACACCCTGCATTACACAGTAACCAACTCCCTGGACAGGTTCAGAGGAAAATCCACTGTATCAACTTGAAGTTTAGGCAGTTTTAATACATTTAAATATTGGTTTTGCCACTACAGTTGCTCCTGAATACATGAGCTATTTTCTTTGTGACCATGGCTGGTACTCTGAAAACAATTTTCCCTCCTTTGCTATGGGGCAAGCAAATCAATGCAGCTCATGGAGCAAATAGCGGCAGCGCCACATGCCAAATTCACGCTGCGTCCAATTGACTACTTTCAGGTCGAGGAGCAAATCTCTGATGCAGCCCAGACCCTTGAGGTCATCATCAGAAACACGGCCAGACCCATGGGCTGTGTTATTCCAGACACTTACTTGTGACAAATCCCGAAAATGTCATGTTGATCCAACCACCAATGAGGATCATAGGCAGAACATTGGTTACATTCCCTTTCATCATATCTGTCAACATGGTAGGATCTGCAAATCATAGATGTGATGTGAAGTAGCAGCGTATCACAATAAAGGGAAACAAGATATTACTTTACTTCACCAATGTCAGCTATTTTAATTAAGAAACTGCATGAGAGATAACAGTCCTATCTCACTATCTATCCCATATATATTACTTTCCACTGTTGTAAAATAGTTTGCAAAATGAGATGAGCAGTCAGTGTGGCAGTGGCTGCTGCTGCTGCCGCCGAAAGGGTGTTGTGTTCTCTGCTGTGTCTGACCCCAGCTGCTTTGTCTGTTTGACCCCATCCCTTGCTCCAGATCGTGGAACGTGCTTGACCCCTCTGCGAGCTGATTTAGCTAGAAAAGGGACAATGAACTATCCAGCTAATTTGCTGCTGAGGTCTTTGGCCACGTTAATAAGTTAAATCAGTTTAGAGAAGGTCCTGCAGGAGCTGGTGCAAAAAACTGACAAAAGGACATGAGTGAGAGCAGGACTTCCCATTTCTGGCATCACTGAGGTCGTGGTCTYGTGAGACGCTGCAGGCAGCTGGGGGTTGAAGTTAAGCAAAACAAAGTGACCTAATGTTGCTACCAAAGAGAGGGACCTCGCTCCCCCTTCCCCAATACCCATCTGCACAGTCCCACCCCCTCCCTCACATTCACTGAGCTCTTTGCAAAGTTGATTCACCTTCCTACCTTGGCAGAAAATTAGTTTTTCTGCCTGGCTATATTTGTGGTACCTTAACATACCTGTCATTGGTGAAGGAGGCACTACCTTTCTTTTCGTTTTCTTAAAAAATCCATCCTCTGGGTTATTAAAAAAATATTTCCGGGTCAGGAAAGACTGAAAACAAAAAGAGCCAATGCCAACACCATAAGAAATGAAAGGACAGAAGCATTATTTCTTGCTCAGACATGCAGACATCTTATGAGCTCTTTCATAACACATCCTCCTTTTTTGGAGAGGTACTTCACTGCCTGTAYGCTCTAAAGCTCCTCACTTCTCAGTTTCCCTGGATCCAGAGTACCAGCTTTCCAAAATTCTTAAAATAATTCTAAGAATTCTCTGAAGAAGAATCCACATTAATTAAAGAACTTTTAGCGCTTTGTGCAAAGTTTTTGCTGGCTCAGTACCGATACCGGTACATGGGACATTTTCACTCCCCTCAGCTGACTTCCCGATTTTACAATATACATATTTGGCAGCAACTGAGCCAAAATGAGCGACTGATTTTTAGTTCAGCAAACATTAGAGCTGACGTTGTATGACGACCTCGTTATCCCAAGCTTTTATTAAATCCCTCTGTATTTGTTGGCAGATACTAAACACGATGGTTTGGACGCAGACTGCATTTTAGTATGCAGTTAAAACACCAAGCAGCGGAAGCTAACATTAATGTCAGGGAAAAGACAGGTAGAGTGGTCCTGTGCCCAGGTTTCCTAAGTGTCTGCTACCGACCGCACGTCTAGAGACCGCCCTGGGCCAGGGCAGACCCGGGCAGGCTCTGACCCACGGGCCCYTGGGCAGGAGCTGCCCGATAGCCCAGAGCTCCTCTAGCCACGGCGCTGCGCTAACGCGGCTTCTCGCCTTGCCCTCGTTTCTGGGCCATCCTCTTCGCAAAGYGTAACGCCGTTCACCCGGCTCCCTACCTGTTTGGGAATGTACTTTCCATTTTCCCGAAGGACTCTGCTCCGAATCAGGACTTGGCTGGAAAAGAGACGTGGCGTTAGGGGCTCGGCCGCAGGCGGGAGCGGGCCTGCCGCTGCCCTCCCCGCCCGGCGGGCGGGAGCCGGCCGGGCCGGGCCGGGGGAACCCGGGGAAGGGCAGCTGTGAGGCGGCGGCGCGGCGGCCCGGGCCGAGGGGGGCCCGGCGGCGGCCCTGACCTGTCGGACACCTGCTCCTGCGTGAGCCTCTTGTCGCTCTGGAGGAGGATGGAGACGTAGTGCCGGATCATGCCCACGAAGAAGGTGATGAAGACGATGGGCAGCACCACCCACAGCCGGATGTTGGAGTCCAGCAGCAGCTCGGGCTCGCTCATCCTGCCGCTACCGGACCCGGCTCCGGCCGCCACACCGGACCGGGCCGCCCCAGGCCCCGGCTCCGCTTCCGCTTCCGGGCCCAGCCCTTCCGCCGCCGCCGGAAGGACGTCACCGCGCGCCGGTGGCGGGAAGCTCGAGCGGCGGCTCGGTGGCGTCCCGGCGGCGTCCCGGCGGGCGGTGGGGAGCGGCCGCCCCCGGGTCAGCGCGGCCCGCCCGCGGCTCCGGAGGCCTCTCCTGACACGGGAACCGGTGTAACGAGCTAGGGGCGGTGGAGCCTTTACGTGCCCCGTAAACGCCGCGTACGGGTGAGGGTGAGGGGGGGGGGGGTGGGGTGAGGGTGAGAGTGAGGGTGAGGTGAGGTGAGGTGAGGTGAGGGTGAGGGGGGGTGGGGTGGGGTGGGGTGGCTGCCGCAGGGGTGCCACGCGGCTGGGAGTAGGTCTAACACAGAGGGGGGTACCCGGCAGTGAGCACTCGCCTTCGGCCTCGCAGTCTGCACCTCGGCTCCAGAATTGCTGCTAAAGGCTCATCGCACTTTGCTTTTTTCTATTGTTCCACTTCCACTCGGCTGTTTTATGTAACGCATTTTAATAGCCTCTGCCAAACAGTTGAAATTTAGCATGAGATGATCAGGCTTTTTTTTTTAATAGTTTTTAAGTTTTAAAGGTGAGCCACGATTTATTTTTTCTTTTTAATCACTGCCACCCACCAAAAGAGGACAAGCCGGGGGGGGTTGTGCTGACAGAACTCTTCTTGCAGGTGTACTGGGTTAGGARCGTGAACGGCATCGGCTGACGTGGCTGGGCTCGTCGGTACTAAATTGCTAATCCTTTGTAGCTTTGGGCATGGGGAGAGGATCACAAGTTTAGGTCAGTGGATACCATCAGACCTCTTAGTTACTCAGTTTAACTTGCCATTTAATTTGCCTGGCAGTCGAAAGAAAAGCTAAGCCTTGTTTTTTGAGGAACTGAATTTTAGAAAAAGTGATGTATTACGCTATTTAAATATGACAAGCTCTAAAATCTCAACTTGTACAGCAGGAAAATGTTCCTCAATTGCTCCTCAATACTTTCTCAGTTTGCTTCCTGTTCTTGGTGTTTGTAAAATGGATTAGCAGCAAAACTACAARGGCTTTTTTGAGCAATTTCAATTTCTGGAGCATTTCCCTTCACTATTCACTAATACATTCTAGATTTGCTTAAAAAAAMCTGAATTAAAGTCACGTCTCCTTTGCTCACTTGTCTTTTTCCTGCATTTTTATAGGCGACAACAAAGGTTTTGTTACCATGGTTTCAAAAAGGCAATTGTCAAAGACTGATGCTTCTGGAGAGAGCTGCAAGACAGACTTGCCAAGTAGGTGCTCAGGTATAATCTCACGGGGAATGGAGACCCGCTGGGAGAGGCAGCGGCTCCCAGGCAGGGAGAAGGCCAAAATGACAGTTTTGATAATGCTAATTGTTAATGACACTGTTGATCTTTRAACACTTTTTAAAATCACAATAAAATAACAATGCTAAAAGCAGTGCCACATCTTTTCTCAGTCCTTCTGTTCTGATACCTTTGATCAGTGTTTATCATCTTGAGCTTCACTGCCTTCAGAGTCTGCAGATTAATCGCATTTGATCAAAACTGATATCTGTAAATCAAACCAAAACAACCTCTATATGTAGCTGAGGGAAGACGGTTATTTTTTGCTTTAGCAGATGGGTGGATACCTAAGAGACAGGTCTGGTGGGAGAACCTATATTAAATTTATGCTTTTCAGGCCAGAGGACAGTGCTCTAGCGTTGCTCATAATCTGTTAGTGGGTATGTCTGCCATGGGAGTAAGCCACTGAAGGTGTATCTTAACTGTCTTTGGTTATGGATCACTAAAAGGGGCGAGTAAGAAATGTTCCTTTCTGGTGTCACGCTGCAGGGGTAACTGCTTTATCGGATCGGCGCATTGGCATCTGAGTCGGCTAATGACTGCTGTCAAGTAGCAGTACAGTTTGGTGGTCTGGTCCCACAAGTGTATTCCCGTGTTCCTCTAATTTCTTACTAGAAGGTTAATTTTGCATTAGTTGATTATATGAAGGATTCTTGCTATTTTTATTGCAGAGTATATTTGGTGTAGCATGTCTTRTTTTCCCAGAAACAAAGAAGTCGCGGACTGCTGATAAGGAACAGGCCTCTGTCCATGGTGGAGTGGAGAATGAGGGAGTCTTTGAAGAGCTCCTTAGAACATCAGGAATTATACTGAAAGCTGGGGAGGGACAGAATGAAATAGGTATGGGTTTAACACTTGCTCTCTCTGCTTGTRTCTGAAACATGCAAAGATGACTGGTACAAAGTAAAGATGCATTTTACTTGCAGAGCAAAAATGCTTGAGCCAGCTTGTTCCAAAGTTCAAGCAAACCTTCATCTGGCCTCTTATTTCTTATATACCTCTTGAATTGCACAGTTCCTGCTGAATTCAGTGCATCACCTAAACTCATTATACCAGCTTTTTGGGTGTATACATGCTAAGTCAAAAGACTTCTGAAAGATTATCGGAGGTATATGGAATAAGATTAGACTGCATCTGTGATTACAGTATTGAGTTACAGAGGCAGGAGCTCTGAAACAGGAAAACGAGCATGTCATGTTGCCTTTCAGCTCAGACAAGGCCTTCAGGAATTCGTGTGTATTAAGCCTTTTTAATGCTATTAGCTACTCTCAGCCCAGACCGGGGGAAGCATAAGTGGTGATACCACTCAGGCTTTTGCCAACTGGACTTCTCAATAGAGCAAACGCAGAAGTAGTGGTGGATGGGCTTGAGACCTTGTACTTAGTGTAGCTGTTGTTAYGACGTTGAATGGATAAAATGTGTCTGGTTATTTTCTTTTTAAACTTTCTCCTTAGCTGTAGATCAAATGGCTTTCCAGAAGAAGCTCAGCCTGGCCCTGGAGAAGCACCCTACTTACCCAGGCGTAAGTAACGGACTATGCTTTGGCAAGAGCCAGCTTTAAAACTGTTTTGCTRTGTAGCAAAAGACACAAATGGAGCTGCCTGTCCCTGCTAGTCCCATACAAAAGTGTGCAAYATGGTAGCTTATCTTGGATTTCTGTGGTCCAGACTCTCTAATTCTCTCAATGTTGCTGTCCCAGGCTTTTGGTCCCATTGTCCTTCTGCTGTATCTGTCTCTTCTCAGCTGTTATGTCTGAATAGTCAGACACAGAGATGACCAGCATGTGCCTCTGTTAAACCAGACTTGGTGTGCGTGCTCCAAGTTTGGTTTTTCATAATTCCACCACTTTGCCCTGTCGAAGTAATTAATTGACAATATTATGCAACAGACAAAGACTCTTAAGGGAGAAAAATAATTTGCTTAACTTTCTAGCGGAAGCTATGTTTGGTTTTGTGTTGCCTGAGAGCTGGCAGCATTAAAACTGCCACAATGTGGTGCTCATCTCCAGTCAACAAGCCCAGCATGAAAGCCCTGAGGCCAGTGGTTTGAATCCTGCGAATATTTTTTGGGTGCAGCTCTTGTCACATTAAATGTTGCTGTCTCAGCTGAACAGGAACAAAGGCAAAGCCCTTTTAAATCAAAGTAAAATGTGAGACTGTTGCTTTAGAGTTACTTTGTAGAACAACTAATGTTTCCTTTTGGAAATGGTTTAGACTAGAGTTCCTTTATTATCCAGCTTTCCTTCCATCTCAATTTCTGTCTGTCTGCAGTTCCCTGTCTAGCTCTTCCCTGTTCTCATCATCTGTTCACARAGAACATCCTGAAAGACAGCAGTTGATTGGGGCATCTTTTCAGGAAGTGGATAACTTCTCTCTGCTTTGCAGGTTGTGAAGCAATTTATCAGYGGCTTGGAATCTCATATCAAGGACAGAAACCAGTTCAAGAACTGTCTCTTGCCATGCACTCCCATACGGACTGAGGGGTCGAGGTCAGAGAAAATGTATTTCGTCTTCCCCTTCAGTCAGAGCTGGTCTCTATTTAAATGTCATGTAACATTGAGCAGAGCGGAGGGAAAGGCCATAGCTCCAGCTGATACACAAGACTTGTTTCTTATGCAAAAGTGGCTAGTGTAATACGTTGCTATTTAATAACAGTAAGTTTAAAGTGGTAAGTCGCACAATTTACTAGCTGCCTGTGGCATGTGGTGGGCTCCATGGCGTTTTATGGCAAATACTTGGGGGGAAAAAAAAGGTTGACAAGGCTGGTGAAGGTCAACTGTTTTTTGGCAATTTTTCCAGGAGATACAGCTTGACCACAGGGACTTTTGCATTTCCAGCTCACACTAGTCTTGTAGAGAGTAAGCTCATTCAGAGCTAAAATGCAGTTTAAAATTTTTTGTGTTTGTGGTTACTGTATGTTATCGTAAGTCTGTATGTTATTGTAAGTGGGTTTTTAAAAAAAAAAACAGTAATAGAAAGAGTTACAGCCTGTTCTCGTAACATGTTTTTATTACAACTATAGTGGAATCTTTCACCTTGCAGGACTCTGGTGCACTCATATTGTGAAAGCCTCATTAAACTGCTTCTTGGAATTAAGATCTTACAGGTATGGGCACCTTAGTTTGCTCTTTATGGTGGTGTTGGTTTATTTAGAGATCCTTTTGCTTATGTAAGTAGAGGATTAATAGAACTGGTTGTGAGGAAGATGAGGCTGCATCTGGAATAGTGTCCAATTTCTTGTTTCTTTAGGGCCACAAAGGTGCTCAGGGCCTGGAACACATAACATACAAGAAGAGACAGAGGGAGCTGGGTTTGTTGAGTCTTGAGAAGAGAATATTAATGGACATCTTGTGGTCTTCAAATATCTAGTTGCATGGTGTAGAGAAAACAGAGCCAGACTCTTCTCAAAGGTGAACAGGGACAGGATGAGAGATGACGGCTTAGGTCAACCATGGGAAATTCTGATAGGATATAACCACTTCCACTGTGGAGAATGTTTTCCTTAAGTGCTAGAACGGGTAGGCTAGAGAGGTGATGGAAACTCCATTACTGGAGGAATTTGAATCTTGGAAGTGTTTAAAAATGGGCAAGACACTGAGCAACCACTGGCAAGAACAAGTTCTGTTAAGTTGTATACAAGTTGCATCAAGATGCATATGGAGTTGAAGATGGCAGATATCTCACCAAGGCATGGGAAACCTTAGAGCAGCTGTGGATTTAAATCCTCTTATAATTAAAATGTTTTGAAAGTTCTTGTCTTAAATACATTTTTAGAATTGCATTTGGGCCAGGATTAAAGGGGGGAAGAATTAGACCTGCAAAGGGAATGGCAAAAGCGTGAGGGACTGTTTTCAAACTTACCTAAAGTTGATGCTTTAGATTCCTATGTGGTGAAAAGCAACTCAGCTGGGTCTGAGAAAGAGCACTTCGTTTGGCCCAGCATCCTGCCTGGATGCTCTGCTTCTAGATTATGTGGATAGTTTRTTTATTTATTTATTTGTGTGGATATTTATTTATTTTCTCAGCATTTGTGGTTTTCAGCTTGCAGGCTGTATGCCTCCTTTCTGGCATTAGGGAAGAGATTTCTTATACAGGAAATATTTTTATTTGTCCTTTTGAGTACTCTGTTCTCAGTGCATATTTYACCTTTTGTGAAAGGTCAGTTTTGGTGGCAATGCTGCAGCACAAGCAGTAAATCATCATCCTAACATTGTCTTTTTGCCTTTTTTCTAGCCTGCTGTCATAACACTGTTGTTGGAAAAGATCCCTGAATTCTTTTTTGACATGTGAGTATAGACTGTCTTCTCTCTGCCTTGAAATGAAATTTCTTCTTTTGGACAGTTACCAGCTACTTGACTTTAACTGTTATTTCAAATCTACCTAAATGGATGTTTGCACTGATGTTTTTTTCTTCATACATGTCTAAAATTTTCTGTGAGGTACCATGACTTTAAACTTGTGGGTCCATAAAGCAGAAGACAAATTTATAGAAGCTGGAATACACACATACCTCATGATTCATTATGGTTTTTGTAGCTACTGGCACAAGCTTTGGAAGTATTTCAGCAGAGGGACTRCAGAGTGTCTCATTATTTAAAAAAAGATGAAAGTGGCTGGCAGAGTTTTAGGAGGCTGCTAGATGCAAACAGACCTCCTTTTACAAATACAGATTGTGTTCAAGCAAGGAAAACAGAAAAAGCATCTGTTGGTTTTTGAATGTAGAACACCATAGCAGAGTGAGAGATCTTGAGGCGCAACATAGGCAAGACTTGAACACTTAAGCTCTTTTTCCAGTGCCCTGGATGCTCATTACAGAGCTACTGGAGCAGGTCAAGGGATAGAAAGAAGCTGAGGCTGTTCCTGATACAGTATTTGTTTCAGTGCTGAGTATCAAGCAGGGTACAAATGCTGTACAGAGGTTGAGTCTGAGAAATTGTCTCAGACTGAAATCTTGTTAGAGGAGGGTTTAACACAGTCAGTCACAAGGACTGAATTGTTTTCACCCAAAAATTCTAAAGGATCTTGGACATAAAAGTGATAAGCTGTTAATTGTGCTGTGAACCCTTTAGTAAGTCTTAAAAATTGATGTTGTTACACTTGTCTCCTATCAAACTGTAAGAAGAGTGAAATTTTTTCTCTGTATTAATGACCAGTTAAAAATGGGCAAAAAAAAAAAAATAATAAATAAGTGGTCCATTTTGCAGTAGAAGGAGGATGGTCCCATGGAGATCTGGGTTGTTCAGCATGTTTGTAAATGAAAAAGGAAATGAAAAGTGAGGTAACAATTTGTGGTAACAATTTCCAGGATAATCTAATCTAAAACTAATTGTCAAGAACAATAGAGTTTTTTCAGTGGACATCCTACTGTTTTTTGTTTAATTGTGGGACAAGAAACATTAATTACAGCTAGTCTGTAACCACACTTGTACTCACTGGCCAATTTCTCCCAAATCTGACATAAAAGCATAGACCTGTCAGACCTCTACAGGTTTAATGCCAGTCGATGCCTGGACAGAGGACATTCAATTTATTGACTTACTGTAGGAAGGGTAGGGAGAACTTGGTTTATCCATGCAATTTGGCAACAAACGATTTATTAATACATATGTGCCCACAGACCAGYGTGACCAGAAGTTACGGAAGAGGGAGGGCATCTTAGAGAGTACAGCTGCATAAACCTTGTTTTGTTAAAAAATTAGACTAAAAATAATCCTGATTGTATAAATACAATGACAAACTCAGTGTTTTCATCAAGRAAGGGTATCTTGTATGGGTACTTCCTTTTGTTTCTTATTTTTAGTATCAGTTCCATGCTTAGCAGTAGTCAAAGCAGCAAACAGAATATTAGGGAAGGAATTGGGAAGAAAATGGAAAACGTCATGTCACTGTAGATGCATGGTACAATCACATTTTGAATGTTGCATGCGCTTCTGGTCAGGCTGTCACAAAAATATAGTAGAACAGTTTCTATGTAAGTAGGGAAAAATATTCTAAATAAAATAGAATTGCACCTGCCTTCAAAGGAGATGACTGGCAGAGAGATGATAGATGTCTGTAAAAGCAAGAAAGATTTAGAAAAGGTAATTGAGGAAGGTTTAACCACTGTTTCTAACTATGCAAGGCAGCAAACAAAAAAAGCAGAAGTACTTTTTCAGATTATGCATAATTACCCTGTTGAATSCAGTATTGCAGAATGTAGAGGTCAGGAATTACACAGAGTTATGTTTTTTTWATAAAGCTTAGGGAAATTAATGGAGGATAAATGTACTGCTGGATAGCAGACATGATGGACTGGGTACCAGCTTCTGCCATGGAGATATGATAAACTGGTTATTGTTGGAGGCTGAGTGGAAACTCTGTGAAAAGATTGCTCTGTGAATGCACTGTTACCCAAAACTTGTCCAAAAGCATCTAATACTACAGTTGGGGACGGGCATCCTGGGCTCAAAGGAGACTTAGCCTAGGCTAGKGTAGCCACTCCTTTGGTAGCACAGGAGATCTGAAGTAAGGTCGCATTGTACGCTTTGATTTTTGTGCTGTAACTTAGGATGTTGTTGTTGGTAGTGTATTGAAACAGGCTGGCAGTATCCCTGCTTTGTGTCTATAGCAAGTAAGAAGCAGGATTCTTCCTAGGCGGTGCTAAAATCTGTAGGGGTGTTAATGATATTTTCATAATATGATTTTGATAGTTGGTTAATTTGAATTGCATCTCATGGTCTTGCTGACCAGCAGGAAAGCTTTGGAGTCTGTCTGTAGGTCTGACTAACCTGTGTTTCACTTTTTCTGCTGTTCTAGTGTGGGCACCTTTGGAACAAATTTTCCCCGGCTCATCGTCAATCAATTTAAATGGCTTGACAGGCTTCTTGACAGCCAGGTGGGTACTGATGGTGCAATCAGTATGGTTTTTTCAGTCAACTTTGGAATGCCTCTCAGGTGGGATGAGATCAATTATGCTAATGAGAACTGATGTTGTTTTCATACTCACATGCTGAAGGAGAGATTTAATTCTTTCTGKTTTACTATGATTGCCTTCAGTGACTTTTGAACATCCCCTTTTATTATTTTTCTTCTTCCCTTGCTCRAAGTCTCCTTTTTCATAAATTTGTATCTGCATGTATGTATCCACATRGGTGATCCCATTTTAAAGCTGTTGCTGGCAGGAAGTTCCAATCCCCTCTTGTTTAATTTTAACAGGAGATATTGGATACTTGCAAGCATCTGGGGATGAATTCTCTGTTCCGGCTTTGGTGGTTCTTTTCTTTCTTTCTTTCCTCAAGTCAGTCACTGTGGGTTACTTTGTACTGGAGGGCTGTTACTAGAGAGTCCCAGAACTAACTGATTCAAGAAGTCATACTAAACACTGCAAAGCTTGCTGTTGGGTTTCCCAGTTTCCTTTGCTCACCAAGATAGTTATATCCTACCTGTAATATACCATTGTTCCATAAAAGTCTACGCTATGATTCACKACTTCAACAGGACAATGAGTTAAGGGACAGTTGGCATAAATCCAGACAGAGGACTTGCTGAGTGACCTTACCTGCACACTATTGTAGCCATGCTAACGAGCTGCTTGCTTGCGGTGAGACTCATGCGTTTTACAAGTGTTCCTCTTGTCTGCAGGATCTCATCGGGAAGTTAATGCAGATGGTTAGTGTCTCTCCTGTACCAATCCAGCATGATATTATCACCAGTTTACCTGAGATCCTGGAGGATTCCCAGCAAAGTGAGGTTGCCAGAGAGCTCAGGTACAGATGATTCTGGTTGGTTTGGTTTTTTTTTTTCTCCCCACTCCCTTTTTTCCCCCTCTCCCTTTTTTCCTCTCCTCTTTTTTCCTTTTTTTTTTCTCCTCCTTGTGCTTAACAGAAGAAGACATCTTATGGTAGTGCAGGTTGTACCTGGACTGACTAACATAGTAGGTCAACTTTCCACTTCTGGTAACAGTAACATTCAGGGACAGCTAGCACTGGCTTAGGACATTTCATTTGTGCTGTTACGCTCTTATAGAGAGATCTAAATGCTCCAAAAGTGCTTTTATCTAAAAAATTATTGAACTCTTGACTACCTGGATACAGCACAGGTAGAATCCAGTTAAGTACTCATTACTTCTGCTGGATTAGTCTGCGATCTGTCACTTGGATATTACTATAGACAGCTTTTGATTTGGCTTGGAATCTRCTACAATAAGGATCAACACTGTTTTTATTAATAAACACACACCGCCCCCCCAACACAATAAATGTGTGCATGAAGCAGAACTTTCTGGCTATTTTATATACRTTTCTCAAGTGTATTTACTGACCCAAAGAATAGGGGCACCTAATGCCAATAGCTAGCCCTTACATCTGTCTTATAGTGTATTTGTTTTACACGATAGTTTTTTCAGTAGTCTTACCCTATATTTAATTATACACATCATAATTCTTATCATTACACAGATCACTTACATTATGCCAGTGCTAATTATCTTTTCACCCTTATAGTCATTACTTCAGCCTATACCTGCAAGCGGTGCATCCTGTTCCTTATACCCTCTCAAAAGTAATTGTAGCTTTGTGTTTCCATTCTCAGTTTCCTGTCTCAGCTTCTAGATAAAAAAGCCCCACACAATTAAATTTTTTATGCTAATCAAACTCCTCAGACTTCTGTTTTCTCTAYTTGTGTTCTTTCAAAGCTGAGAATCTAAACAGTATTAGCAAGGCATATTTATTTCCATATTCTTAATCACCTCTACCCACTTCTGATGTGGAAAAGTACTCATTGCTTGTTGTAATGAATTAGGGAGTGTAAATAGAATTACCAGGAAGCTGAAAATGRTGTGTTTTTCAACTAACACAGTTCAAGAAGAACTTCTTGCTAGAGAAAGTTTATAGAAACTTATATGGCAGCCAAGAACGATTAGATGAATTTTGGGAAAGAAAAGTCCACAAGGCTGTTAGACACAGCTGCAGTCCCTTGGTCAAGAAGGTGCCAAACCACAGCTTGCTGGAAGCCAGACCACTTTATATAGGAAGCATTTGTAAATACTTGTCCAATTCTTAGTCTGTTTGTTCCCTATTKACCAGTGCTGGGAAAAGGACGCTGAATTAAACGAATATCTGGTTGGGCCCATTGTGCCTTTCATTACATATTTGCAATTCTTAGAGCAAATACTGTGACTAGGGGAGAGGTCACATATGAGACAGATTCAATCCCTGGMTTTGGTGGCAATCTCAGTTACACTTTGCTGATGGCACGTCCATGCGACAGAAGTGTGGCTAGACGTTATCAGGCCCARGTGATGTGTGTTGTTAAATCATATACCATCAATCTCATGAATTTTTTTCTATTTATGGTTAACCCAGGACCTTCCAATTTTCAAGATCTTGCTTAAGGCTTGTACCAGGTCTTTGTCCATGCTTTCTGTTTTTACAAGATTTGAAAAAGGTAGATTCTTCATATCTGCTTCTTATCAGCAACCATAGAATCACAATTCAGCRTGTTCAGAGAGGAGTGATAATTTAGGGAACAAGTTTTCCATAATGCCAGTGGCATATTTTGTTGTCAGTTTCAGAGATTTTTTTTGCAGTGACAACAAAASCTACTGGAGTCATATAATTTACTAAAGATCCATTCATTATTCTATTAGGAGGATAACTTGTTTTCTTTTTCTTGTGTATCAGCTGCTTACTAAAACAGGGCAGACGGCTAACAGTTCCAATCCTGGATGCCCTTTCTCGTCTGGATCTCGATGCAGGCCTTCTGGCTGAGGTAAGAGCTTTTACTGAGCAGTTGAGCAGAACCCAGCCCCTGCTTAGCAACACRAGAGCTAGAGCTGTTTGGTCATTCAAATTATTTTGCTAAACCTGACTCCTATAGGCCTTMAAAAATCCTGAGCTCGCTGAAATTGGAAAGGAGTCAGAGAAGCTAAAACTGTTTTTTGAAACACGCATGAGGGGTTCAGTGAGGAGCAGAGAGAAGTTTTCTGGCTGTTACAGTATGCATTCAGAAATKTCAAACACAGCTGTTTTAGCAAATGCAAAAGCACTTTGTCCTGCTGCAGTAAATTTTTACTGCCCTCGTTAAACCTGCTTATTGTCACTATTTCTTTTTTTGAGGTACAGTGACCAGACTAGACTGCTATATTCTAAGTAGAGGCAGACTGTTAATTAAATAACTGCATGATCATGGTTTTTGTCTGCAGACTGCTGATAAAGGAGAAGAGATGATGTGCCCTGTGTCTTCTGGACATGCTGGATTGTTGCACTTCTTGCAGTTAGGCTTCTTACGAATAGAATAAAAGTGGTTCATTTGAGTGCATTAAATACTRTTTTACATAGTCCCCAAAGGGTAGTCCTGCATAGCAGCCTACACCTCTTCCATGCTTTTCCCTTTTGAAAGCTAGTTAAAAATGATGGAGCCAAGCTCTTCTCGACAGTGCCAAGTGAAATTATAAGGGGCAGTAGCCACAAATTACAGCCTAGGAGTTTCAGGTTGGACATTTGGAAAAATAAGTTAGGGTCTGCAGCACTGACATAAATTATCAAAGAGGTGGCAGAGGTTGGGGCATTTCCTCCATCCTTGGATATCTTCAAGACTCAGTTAGCAAAGCCAAGACCAGTCTGACCTAGTACTGACAATATTCCAGCTCTGAGCAGAAGGCTGGACTATAAGCCTCCAAAGATTCCTTCCCACTAATGTGACTGTGTTTCTGCAAGCCACAGTCTTACAGCTGATCCAGTATTGCTCTCTCCTCAGGTGCGGCAGTCTGCCATGACCATTGTGCCTTCTGTAAAACTAGAAGATTTGCCTGTAGTAGTAAAATTCATCCTCCATAATGTCAAGGCAGCAGACGCAGTAGAGGTACAGTATTTCCTCTATACTAAAGACCAATAAGTTTTCTCATCTGGTGTGTGTTTTAACAGAGAGCCTTGCTTCACACACAGAGGTGTATGCTTTAATGTTTTCAAGTAAAATTTTTAATATTGCCAAGGATCAAAGCACATGTAGAAACTATATCTGTCCTTTGACGTGGATTTGGTTATGYTTTCACGCATGAGAATTGAAACCTCCTCCTTTCTGCTGACTATTGCAGATTTTTGTCATTTGTTCTTAGAAATTTTTTTTTTTTGTGTGTAAATATCTTAAAGAACTGGAAGCAGTCAGATTCTCTTGAGTTAAACTCTTAGACTGAAAAACTGCRGTTAGGTGGTAACTTTAAGCCTTTGAATTTTATCCAAGAATTTTGCATTGTACAAGCCTTCTAAGGGTTTTAAATTCCAGAAGTATCCAACAGACCCGGGACTGCACCTTGGTAATTCTCTTCTTGTTTTCTSCACTGTTCTGTTCTAAATCATGTTTTGGAAACATCCTTACAAGGGYGGTTCTCCTGTTGGAGGACCGTTTTCATTCTAAGATGTAAGCTTCCTCATTTTTTCAAGTTGTTTTATCTAAGGAAACATACTCAGGATATTTTTAAGTGAACCAGATGTGTTTTGTCAAGCCAGCCTTGCTGAACTATTGAACTATGCTTTTTTTTCATACTTGGAGAAAACCTCGGCTTAAGCCAGATGTGTGGATTGTGATCTGCCCAAATCTTTYAGGGAGACCACTGTCAAAACAGCATGTGTATAATATGCAACCCAGTCTGTGCTGATCTGCTACAGTTTGACAGCAGTTAAATTGGTAAATTCACATGCCTCAGAATTCGTGTGGTGTCATATATCTTGCTCTGCTGCTAAACAGAATAAAACTAGTTCACAGCAACGTACAGCAGATATAGGTGGGTATTTCATGSAGTAACTCTTAAGAAATCCTCTTCTGCTTTCTGCATGCATGTGCATGACAGTGAAGARCAAAGTGTGGCTGGTTCACTTTCTAAGTATAAAAAAAGAGTTTGAGCATGGTTAAATGCTTATAAGTCTTTACAAATACATGAGGTTTTGATTTGTAATTTTATGGTTATTCTGTGAGATTGTGTTTTCTTTTCCTCAGCCTTTTCCTTCCTCATATGTCATAGTGATTTGTGCCGGGATTTGTGTTTTACAGGTGATTTCTGATCTTCGCAAGAGCTTGGATCTGTCATCGTGTGTTCTGCCTCTACAGATCCTAGGTTCCCAGAAGAAGCTTAAAAGCCAAGTCCAGGCCAGGTACTTGAGCTGAGTTACATGATTCTCCAAGGGTAAGATAGGACAAGAGACCTTCGGCTCTTCTTTATCTGGTCTCTCTGGCAYATATGGTTACATACGTGAGCCTAATTTATCCCAAGTAAAGGTGCTGACATCTTTATTCCTTCCTGCTTGGTGCTAATATAACACATTTGTGAATCCTTGTGGACCTGGCTTCCCCTGCCATGCATGTAGTTCCTTTTGAGCCATCTGCATCCATGTCTGCATGGGGGTATGCAACTCCATTTATCATAATCTTGCTGCTAGTTCATCTGTTTTAAGTTCCCTCCAGAACGTCTTTGGTTGATTCTGGAACCTCTGCTTCCACCCTTTTCTGAAACTCCCTATCCTTGCCAGAGCATTCCCTCTAGAGAATGGCTGCTTTAAGTTAACTGCTGTGACTGCTAGGCTGCCTTGTTCCTTTTACTACAGTATTTACAATGACTGTCTCTCCTTCTTTCTGATCATTTATTTACAGTTCTTCCATGAGCCAAGTAACCACCAGCCAAAATTGTGTGAAGCTACTTTTTGATGTGATCAAGTTAGCTGTGAGATTTCAGAAGGATGTCTCTGARGCTTGGATTAAGGTAAGATGCATGCTTCAGTCCTTGTTTCCTTATTTAATTGGACTCCTAGGTTGACCCTGAGCCTTTAATCAAATGTGATATCAAAAGACAAATGTTAGCCCTTGATTTTGCTGATACAGATTTCATTCTGTGTTCCAAATTAGCAGTGCTTTTTCAGGAGTCTGCTTTCTTCCTCAGTTACTGATATCACAGTGCTTGCAASATGGCCACTGGGCTCCACTGTACAGACCCCAAATCTTGAAATGCAGGATAAACCTGGTTCTGCATGTTTATGAGAGAGTTTTGGAAAAATAATCTTAGTTTTTTTTCTGTCTGCAAGAGAGTAAAAATGTATACCCATRTGTTGAGATGGAGCTGTGTGAAGCCTTAAGGTGCTTGAAAATGTCCAGCAAGAAATCAATATTGGCTGGTATTGGGCTAAATTTAATTTAAAATTGCATTTCGGTGTAAACCATGAGACTGTTTCTTGTTCTCAGCCTTTCATTGCTCAATACCTTAGTTCCTTTTTCAAGCTTGATGTTATTTGAGAATGTCCTCGTTCAAGCTGTTTTTTTGAGTGCCTTCTGTATTCTCTGCTGTTGGCAAGATCCAGTTTGCTGGCTTTGATAGATGTCCTGTTGTGGAGGAGAGAAATCTGTGAGCAGTATTTCTTTTGGTGTCTGCCTTTTTTGATTTGGTTTTGGAATACAGTATCGTACTCTAGCGTAACAGCTTTCTTGGTTTTTTGCTCTTAGGCTATTGAGAACAGCACGTCTGTATCTGACCATAAGGTAATACTTCTGAYTCTGCACTTGTCTCTGGGAGTCTCCTTTTCTGCTGGTGTTTTCAAGGGCTTTCTTCATGGTTGTAGATGAAGAGATTTTTCTAGTTGGAGCAGAAACTGCCAGTCATGTTGCATGGGTGGTTCTTTTGGTATTTGACTTGTTCCCAGCRTAACAGCTATACATTTTCTTTGTAACTCTTTGTTCAGCCCTTCTAAATGTCRAGGGACAGAGTTATCCTGCTTTAATTCTGCCCTCTTGGACTGATGAGATTTTTCTACCGTTGTGGCTGTCGGGACCTTTTGAGGTCTTGATTTTCTTCTCAATTTTGATTTCAAAGTGTGTAGTTGTCTGGACTGTTTAATATCTTTTCAGCATAATGATTGGTGGTTATTTCCTCAAAAAGGTTCTGGATCTGATAGTTTTGCTGCTAATCCATTCTACAAACACCAAGAACAGGAAGCAAACTGAGAAAGTATTGAGGAGCAAAATTCGACTGGGCTGCATGCCAGAACAGCTGATGCAGAATGCCTTCCAAAATCATTCAATGGTCAGTGCTGATTCTGCTTTGGGACTCCCTCTTCTCTTTTATGTTTCAAAGATCTTGCCAGATGATGATTTAACCCTGTGCTGCATTATTTATACTATTCCTGTTATGTACACTTACTTCTGTTTTTTAATTTTTGGTCCCAGATCAGTCTCCCAAGGCACRTGTCCTCTGTTGTAACTGTCATGTGTTTTTTTTAGAGATGAGCGTTCCTCTGAATTGGATGGGCTTTTTATTTTGATGCAAAACCTTTCAGCCTAAGAGATGTGGTCTAGTACAAGATCTCTACTGTGTGTTCCAGACATGCTCTTGTCTCCCACAGTATTTTTAGAAGTTCATATGTTTACATGCACAGTTTTTCAAGTGTAATTGTTTCTAGGTCTAAATATGTGTRTATATATTGGGCATATGTTTGTAATGTAATGTAAATTACCTTTTACTATAAGAAAACTGAAAAGATCAGCAAAAAAYGACTGGTTGTCGGAGGTAGATGGCAGATAAGAAACACTGAGTTATGAATTTAAAATTAATTAACTGAACTWTAATAATGCCTTAAGTAGGCACGTTTTAGTCTCAATATAAGTGGGTTTAATTCAGTTTTAGTTTAACTCCCTTCCAGAATAAGTTAAGATAAAGTAAATTAAGCCACTTTACATCTGAATAAGAGCTTGTTGTTCAAAGGAGCTCTGTGTGATTAAGCTAACTTTAAAAGTTAACTTAGATTTTTCTGAGTACCTTGATTTAACAGAGTCCTCCTTTTAAAGAAAGGCCAAGAGTGTGTCTGTCCTGSGGCTTTTATTTAGTGGTACATTGCTGTAATGTGACTTCCCTGGTGTCAGCCATAGGGGATATGCTGCTGTGAGCTCTGCAGCTTTGCAGGTTGGCTTCTTAACCAATCTGTAAATCCTTTGTGTGGAGAAGGTTGGAGAAACCCATTCTGGTGTGCCTTATCTGCTCTTGTTGCCYGTTTGTGCAAGTGAGAGAGGACAGTCAGAGAAGGCAGGAAAGCACCTACTAAACTAGGCAAAGCATTCAGGGTGAGCTGTAGCACACTCTTTRTTTAGGGAGCTGAGTGTGTTTAAAATGAGCAGCAATAATCTCCTCTTTCATGATGTCTGTATTTCAGGTTATCAAAGACTTCTTCCCTTCAATCCTAGCACTTGCTCAGACGTTTCTGCACTCTGCACATCCAGCCATAGTCTCSTTTGGCAGCTGCATGTACAAACAAGCTTTTGCAGCCTTTGACTCTTACTGCCAGCAGGTATAGTGTGATGGATGGCATCTGTTTTATTTGTGTTTGCACTTTGTTCTAGAATGTATGTCGTGATCGTTTAGGAGGAGAGGATTTGAGGCAGTTGGAAGCCTTTGGAGAGAGGCCTATGCTGTACAGTAGGCCAAGGAGAAGATGGGGAACAGTCACAGCAAGACTCTGGTAGCAAGTGACTCAAGCACAGAGACTGCTGGGAGGAGCAGGGAGCGAACAGGCAGGCCTCAGAAGCGACAGAACGAAAAATACTTCTGGAGCAGAGGGGACTGTGCTGGCTTTGTTGCAATTCAGAAAGCAAACAAGTTGACTGAGGTCCAGCCAGAAAGTCAGGACTGGCCCCTAGGGTCACGGAGGAGATTTGTTCCTAAATCCATATTCCTGTTTGGTCTTACCTAGTCACTTTGAGCATCCTCTATTTTAAAAAGCCATTGTTATAGTTGTATTGAAACTTTTTTCSCTTTCCTTGGATAACTTACTGTGATGAAAAAGTTTACACAGATTTCCCTCAGAGCTCTGACCAACTTGGACTCCCTCTGCATACTCTGAAATAATCACAGACTAGACTTTCAGCTCTGAGTATCAGTTCCTACAGACATGCTGACATCAGAAAATTTGGGGATAGAAGACAGCTCTGCACAAGCGTTTGAATGTGTGTGCACTTTTTTGGGCACAGTATGTTTATAATTAAGACTGTTTCCAGCATTGTATCTGTATTACTTATTACAGCAAACTTAGCAAATAGACAAACAAAAAAGCAACTGGGAAAAACCTGAGGTGTGAAGGCATACAATGTCATCTGCAAGAAGCTAGTGAGTCTAGTAATATTTTGAGATGTTAAGAATTTCAATAGAGAATGGCTGTATTAGCAATTAGTGACATAGAAAAGACCCAAAGCCACAGACAGTGGATGGGAGTGGAGAGAGATCCCTGTCCAGAAGTCAACTGAAGTAAGGCCATAAAAAGATTATTGAAACAAAAATGTTAATTTTGAACTGCTGGTGACAAAGATTATTAAGACACTGGAACGGCTGAAGTTAGAGGCAATGTATTCCTGGGTATGGTGCAGTGTTCTGTGTGCCTAAGAAAATAGGGTAGATTTTTATCATCATATCTGATGGTAGCAAAGAGCAGAAGCTGCAGCAATGTTAGCAAGCAGGCAGGAAAAATTTGGTGAAGAGCTGCTTTATGGAATTGTGGGATCTTTTAGAACTGAATAAAATTCAGGCTCAAGGAGAAAGAATATTGTGAATATCAGGAATTAAAGAGCAAACAGAAGGGACTTAAAATATATGGTTGAGTTTCAGGATGATTGTACTTGATCAACATATTTAGGAGCAGAACAGGGCAGGCATTTTCTGTTGATATTTCACTATGGTTTCTCTGGGGGCTTTTTCCTCAGGAGGTTGTGACTGCTTTGGTGACTCACGTGTGCAGTGGAAATGAGACAGAACTGGACATTTCTCTGGATGTGCTCACTGATTTGGTGATGCTGCACACATCGCTTCTGATGCGCTATGCCACCTTTGTGAAGGTATGAATATTTCTGGGGGCATACTACATTTCAGGACCCTTACACCACTTTGCCCCAGATCAAGAATAGATCGGTACTTTTCAGAAATAGAGGTAATGGAACAACTCGTACCTGTAAAACTATTTGTCCTGAGAAGTGCAGTGCTCAGAAGTGAAAGGTATCTACTATGAAGGGGTGAGCTGTAAGATAGGACTGTATGATTTTTTTTTGACAGGGGAAGTTGAGATAGACAAAGAAAAAAAGTTACCCTTTCCTGTAACTGGAGAATGCTTAAATTGCAGGTGTGGAATGACACCTATGACTGAAGGAAAATGCTGTCTTTATTAACATCAGCTATTTCAAATACTTGGCAAAAACCTGCCCCCTTTGTGGACTGCCTGTTCTACCACATTGAAAGACTGACAGTATTTTAGCCAGTATTTGAATCCTAAAACAAAACTCCTGGCAGGGATGGGAAAAGACTTATGTTCTAAAATTTAACAAAAGAAAGTACTCGATGGGGAGAAAAAAATGGGTTCTTAACTCCTAAGAGTGACAAGCAGGGTCAGGCCTGCCCAGTTGCCTGTTTCCAAAAGTAGTAAAAGTGGAGATTGAGGGAAGAGCAAAACAGCAAGGCAAGCATGTAGCAATACTTTGCTTGAACACTCCCTCTTCTGTGGTGATTTGTAGCTTAAGGACATCGTGTATTTAAGAGACCTTGAAGAGTATGGGTATGTGTATTCCTCCCACCCCTCTGACTTTTTTCATGCCCACTTGGTGTCGGTGGATTCTGTAGTTTAAGTACACACTGTGGGAAAGCAATATACTTTTTACTGTTTAGCTGGCTGATTGTTAAATTTAAATTACTTGCTTCAAATATGCTAAAAAGGCATTAAGGTCTGCCATAAGAATTTGCAATGCAATCTGTCACACATTCGATGGGTATAACAGGAAGKAACGGGACTCGCTTGCCTCCTGGCAGAGGGCGGATGTGATAAGGACTCAGGGCTGAAAGTAGTCCTTGAAAGAGACAACCTGAAACTCCTGCTCATAATTGAATGCATTGTCAGAAGTGCGGTGGGGGGTACYTGCCCACAGCAGTCTGCTGAGACCTGTTGACCTTTCTCCTGACCTTGTTTGCATATTCTTGTGCTGGCAGATCATTTACAGATTACGGTTTCTATGGGCTGATCTTTGATACATTACCAAAGCTTGTATATGAAACACATTAATCAATGCTCTGGCCAGACCTCAGGGTCTGGCAGTGTACCATGTTTGGCGTGCATCTCAGAGGTGGTTGAGACTCTAGCCAGTTACCTGTGAAAAGATCTGTAGAGCTACAGATGCCTGGCATATTTGAGCTGGAGCCTCTCCAGCACAGAGAGAACATGCAGATCTTAGCACAAATCATCTCCCCAAACAGCTATTTTTTAAGATTAAAGCTGGGTGAATTTTGAGCGATGAAAAAGTGCTTATCTAATCCTGTCAAACTCGACACCTCATTTCAAACCCTGCTCAAGGTTGGCCAGTAGTAGGAAAGCTAGCATGGCTCTGGGAAACGGTTGGACTGTTTTTCACTGAAGCACTGGAAGAAGAAATATCCTGAGAATGCCAGCCAGCACAGAAAATTCCACCCCTAAATTGTTAACAACTTGGCTGTTACAGGGCTTGTAATGGAAATATTAGCAAAAAGCCTATAATGTTCGTTTTGCCAGACACTTTSAATGCTGTGACCAAACCTGTGATAGAAGATAAATAACTGTCACTAATGRGATTGGAGCACTCCCAAAATACTTATGGTAGCCAGATTGTTCTTCCCATTCAGCCTCTGATAAAATGAACTGCAATAATTCAGGCCAGAGCAACAGTTCTGTATTTATGTTTATTTAATTTGAATGTAGCTTTTTCCTGCCTGTACAAAAAAAGGTAAAGTTAATTGGCTTCCCTGTGGTTGACAATTGGTGTATTATTTGGAAYGTGGAAAGGGATTCTTGATATATCTGAGCTAATTTGTGGTTTGTCTCTTATAGACCATTTTAGACTCTACACAGAAACTGAATCCATGCCAGATCCGGAAGCTCTTCTACATTCTCAGCACACTAGCATTCAGCCAGAGGCAAGAAGGAAGCTATATTCAGGTAAGCAGAGACACAACAGAAAGGAGTTCAGGCTGTACCTTGGTCCTTTTTGCCAGGTTAACTTYCAGATGTTTTGTTGTGCAACTAGTGGCCTCATCTATGAACAGTGATTGATGTCAAGATGTCCTTCAACATAAAATTCTCYCCAACTGGCTGCAAGCCAGCTTGCGGCTCCAGACTTTCCTACCCTGTATAGCAAGGACTCATCGCAGTGACTGCATACCTCACATCTTTCCTGGAAAGGTCCTCTTCTCTTGCACATCTAAGACAGGTAGAGTTGATAGAAATGTTGGTGGAAGGGGACCGAYGGCAGTCTCTAATCTAACCTCCCAGTCGAAGTGGGATGGTCACCAACATGATACCAGGTTGGCTGTGGCTTTGTCTAGTCGAGCCTTGAAGACTTGCAAAAGTGTAAATTCAGCAGCCTCTTTGTGAAGCTTTGTTTCTCCATCACTTGGAAGCATTCAGAAAGCATAGTTCAGCTTCTTCCCCGAGATGTTAAYTTTGATTCGTCTGCTTAATATTTGTACACCAGAGACAACAAAGACGCTCATGTTAGAAGAACTGAGCTASACAGAACAGACGACTCTGCTGTGAAGTGGTAGACTTCACACCTTTTGTCCCTCTAGTTTAAAAAGGAGAAGCTGGTCTGWCTAAACTCATATTCATTTTACATAGGATACCTTGTATGACTCAGTTGCAGCATAATAGTGGTGGTATCAGATACCTTTGTCTGGATTTCTGGCTCCTTGAGCATGGSAGTGATCAGATAAAGAAATACCTCAAAGACATTTATTCCACAATGGAGATGTCTGGGTTTAAATTCTTCMCATTCGTAAAGCTCACGTCCTAGAAATTAGGACTGTTTGTCTGTCTTTGAGTCCCTGCATAGTTTCTAGTTGGTATGTTTGCACATGCTAGCTTGAGACTATGAAGGAAAACTGCTCTTCCTGTCTGACTGATTGGTCTGTGGCATGTAAAACATCATGTCTGTAGTCATTTCTTCCCACTCACCCTGTTAAGATGGAGCTCTTCCCTGCCAAAATTTCCAATTGTATGGTARGTTTAGCTCCTTTCTGAACTAATTTCCTCGGTAATTTCCCCCCCAAGCCCCCACGTCTTTCTTTCTTACGTGCAACTTGTGAAAATTACCTTGGCAACACACAAGGTGACTTTGCAGCCCAGAAGGACTAGCTGTCAGGAAGAAGTGTTCTGCCTRTCACCCTCATAAATAGCAAAAAGAAGGGGAGGAGTGTAAGCTCTAGAATTTATTCTGAGCTGAGAGTTTGTGACTGTGGGAGTCCAAGGTTGGCAGCTTGGCTCTGTCCTCAGTGATACCAAAGACTCCAGGGGTAGATCACCAAAGAAATCAGTATCCTGGGAACCAAGTTCCTCTTTGCCTTCTCTTAACTGTACTTCTAAAACTGATGCCTCTTGGACACGAGAATCTCTACAGGCAGATTAGGCATTTGTCCTTGCACTGCACAGGTCACTCCAGAGGCATCTTGCCTAGTGAAGGTCAAGAAAAGATGGCATAACCATGTACTGTCCTTTTCTCTGCTACCAGTTTGATCTTGTTGGCACTGGTAGTTTGTGTAGCATAACTCAAACCTTCATCTCCTCTGTCTCAAAAGCCCTCTCTGATCAGAGCTTGTGCTTTCATGCAGCTCTCAATCCCTGAGGATCTCTGTATGGGCCAACCTCCTTCTCTGCAGGACCAGTAGGGAGAGTTRACATGAATCAATGCAACCAGGGCTGTTTTGATTCCATAATGTTTTTCAGTGGCCTGCAAGATCTTTGCTGCTTTTATGAAGCTGCTTCTGAGTTCTCACACATCCTCTGTCACAATCTGAGAATGCTGCTCCTCATAACAGGGATGCTGCTCTTCTGCAGTGATCGCTGCTTAAGCTAGCAATAGGACTGTTGCTAACTAGCTAAAATAAGCGGCTTTTCTGTTTAGTGCATTCATTGTTCCATCCCTGCTTTGAAATCAATTACTTCCTGATACCTACTTTCAGGTATCAGGAAGCTGAGCTCTCCCTTAGCTTTGGTCAGGACCCACTTGGCAGCCCTCTCCCATGATTGTCTGCTTAGCTAAGGTTTCTGTCTTTTTTCACCTACAGTTTATCAGTTTAAGGGATCAGGCAGAACATATCCCTTTGTCAGAGACACTATTCTGGACCTCTTGGTGGCTGCCCTGTTTTAGCCTCTGGTCCATCTCTCAAGATGATGGCTTTCTTGATTAGCATTCCTCTGCCAGCAGTGCAGGTGCAGCGTGGATTCCTGTGGCTGATTTGCTACACACTCCTCTGTGCTTTGCCTTCGATCTCTTTGGCAAATATTAGACTTCTCATCCAGAAGACTGGTCCCCCAACTTCCCTGAAGCGTTACACTTCTACAACTGAGTATGCTTCATGCTCTCAGTGTCAGGAGACCTCTTAGTCTATCATTAGTGGTCCAGACTTTCAGAAGTCTTCAAAACTGTTTGTGCCCATTTTGGGAAAGTGCAGCCGATCAGCTGCTTGACACAGCTGTTGAAATAGAGCATTCTGCATTGAGACCTGCTGTGGGCTTATGGAGCTGCTGCAAAGAAACCTTTACAATTGTGCAAGGCATGCTTGCCCACAACCAGGGGACAAGGGAGGCAGCCTGAGAAATGTCTTAATCCCAGGTGTCTGGTATGCTGTTACCTACAGCTCTCTTTGGACTTCACTAARAACTGCTCCATCCCTCAGTCTCCTGAAGTTGACGGTGTTTTGGAGGGCAGCTCTTGCAGCTGCTGTTTGTGTGTGAAGGGCTCGAAAACCATCTGCTGTTTTTTTTAATATGTTCTTCTATTAATTATAGATGAAACCTGGGCCAACTACATTTCTGTGTAGTAATTAGAGCAAAGTCAAAGCAAGTCACTTTTAATGGTGTTTGCAGCCTTACCTAGAGTTCTGACCAGTATGTTCATAATAAAGGAAATCACAGAATATGCATTCCTTCTGCAAAACTGTAATCCCAATAAACCATCCCCCTGCAGCCTTTGGAGATGACATTAAGTAAAGATGCCAATAGAATCGTGAGTGATGTACACAAGTACCTCTGTGGTGACATGGTCTGTGTCTTTCCTTTTAGGATGATATGCACATGGTGATCCGGAAATGGCTCTCCAGCACAGTTCCCAACCACAAACAAATGGGGATTATTGGTGCTGTTACCATGATAGGCAGCGTGGCATTAAAAAGGTGAGAGAAGATGTAGCAAAGATGAATTTAACATGCTTTCCGTTCAGACCAAATCGGGAATGGGACAAAGAAAGGGGGGCATTGCCTTCTTGCTYATGCACATCTTGGTCAAATCCAGGAACTTAAAACTCTTTTCTGCAGACTGTGGTATTTGGTATTACAACCCGTTCAATACTGCTCACCTGCAGCTAATCTCAAAGGCATCCTGAATTTCTTGTTAATGCCTATTCATGGATGCCTTGACTAACACCAGCAGGACCTATTGCTTGGAAAAAAGTTTGAACACTCTGGTGGACTGACTGCAGATCAGCTTCTAACACTAAGGATGAATTACCCAGTGTGCTCCATGTTTGAATACAGGGAAATCTAAAAGAGAAGCAAGGAGAAAGATTGTTACTGCTGTGATGGGCATTGGCATCACAATTTCCAATGCACTGTATAAATAATTTATGATAGCATTCATAAACCAGGCAAACTCCTGATAAGAGCTGTGACAAAGATTAAAAAGCCTGGAAAATAAGAATTTGATTGGTGTCGGGAAGCATTATGTAGCTCGATGATTTTGYACTTCTTAATAAAATGCTTTTGCTGTTTATTATGTGAAAAGTCCATCTTAGCTCCAGGCCCTGAGTCAGTGGACTTCATTATGGGGATGACAACAGGTTAGAAAAAGCATATCCTTGAAGAAGACATTGAGTCTTGTCCTGAAGGTCCAAAACAGCAGCAGGTCTTTTCCTAATAGTGTTCCAAAGAACATCTTTTTCATGCATAATTCTCCAAGTTGTGGAGCGAGAACCTTGTGCGTGTGATGGGTTTTGCCATCTCTTACGTGTTGTGCAACAAAAGCAAGGTTATCAATTGCTTTCAGAAATGAAGGAGGTGGTRGTTCATTGGAGAGACCAGAGCTGAACAGCGAGCGTGATGGGCAGGTGAGTACCAAGAATGGGGCAGTGTGGGAGAGAGGGAGGGTATGGTCAGCAAGGAGGTGTGACTGGAAACACAGTCGTAGCTGAAGTAGTATGTGTGTAGCTTTACTGGGTCTGGGATTCCTGAACATTGACTGCAGAGCCAAGAATCTATTAAAAATTATTTTGGAGAAACAAAGATCTATATTAAGACAGCATCTGCTGGTCTTGCCTACGGCTAGTCCAGGTGTCCTGGTTTTGGACAAGCAGTACTGCAGCCATCTAGTGAAAGTCTTCTATCCAGACGTTATTTCAAACACAAAGGAAAGAAACAGGACAAGCTGCTTCAGTGAGCCAAAGGCAACCGTCGCCTTCCTCTCAGCTTGGCAGCGGTGCCTTTCAGGCCATCTAGAGAAAGCACTTCTGCTGTACAGGGTTGGCCTAGCCTTGGCCTTTTTTCTTAATTTCTTTTGAAGAACCTTCTTCTAGGCTGGCACTCTATTTAAGGGTGGTCCTGGGCAGAATCTCTTGTGTTATTTCATGGTGGAGCTGGGCCAGGACCTTAAAAGACCCATGTTCCTTCTTAAAACTGGGTCTTTGCAAGACCAGTCACTATAGGCTTTTACCCTAGAGATGAAGCTTTGGATATTATTTAGTGTGAAAGGGACTCAAGGTAACAGCTTGAGTTGGATCCATTTAGCCTACCCATTTCTGCAGACTTCTCTCTCTCCTTTCAGCTTTCTACCTTGCTGGACCTTGTGGGCTTCTGCTGTGAGCAAGCACCAGAGGTCTTGGCTCTGTACTATGATGAACTTGCCAGTTTGATTGAGAAGCAGAAGGGGAATTTGGACTTGCAGCTCCTGGTACGTTGCAGAGTAGTTTGAACTTAATCACTTAAATGAATTCTTCAGAACCATGATGTTTTTCAGGCATTGGCAGGACAGAGTCAATTTGAGGATTTCACTCCAGTCTGAGAACTCTTTTTTTGTTCTAGGCATGCTTAAGGTCCCGTAAGAGATTGATCAGATACAAAATCCTCTTTCAGCGCTCTCAGCTTTTTTTGATTGTGGCAGATTCCTCATTGTGCTTTAACAGCTTCCTTTATGAGAACTTTTACATGACAACAGGGAAGCCATTTAAAGGAAATKAAATGACATTTCAGAGCATGCTTTTAAGATTCATAGATAAAAGTAGAATCTGAAAGAACTTTAAACTTAGTATTGAAATTAGCTTCTGGTCAGACTATTAAGGCTATCTGATGCCTAAATGACTGTGGCTCTTCCAAGTCCTTATGGTAATAAATAAATAATTGGTATTTATGGTAATAGGAAGAGGTTTGTGAAGGCCACTAGACAGCTCTTTCTCCTTGCTGGGGACTCTTTTTGCGTGTGTGCTGTGCCTGCCAGGAGGGTAGCAAGCCATCTTGGGGCCCAGAACAGCACTGAAGGCTGCTGTGGAATTGATCACTCTTTATGGTACAAGTGCTCTTTGCACCTGCTGGTTGCAGAGTGGAGGAACTGCGTGTTGGAACAAGGGAAGGTGACCAGGGAACTGTGAAGTGCTGGCAGTCACTCTGAACAGCTCTGTGCCTAGGGCTAGAAATGCCAGTCTCCTGAGGTCCAGCTGAGCACTCCAAGGAGGAAAAGCAAAGGAAGGAGGGTTTCTCCTTTTTCCTTGCAAGACTGAAATGTAAAAGCAAACCAAGGTTCTTCTCACAAATTTTGTGCAAATTTTTTGGGGTCTTTTCATTGTCTGTTTGTCCAGACTCTCTCACATCTATTGCTTTACTTCTCCCTTAATTGTTTCTAACAATGTAAGCATGTGAGGTATGTGGGACACATTGYGTGAAATAAAACTTTGCCGGCACTTTATAGCCTTTTCATTCTGATGAAAGACCAGCTCTTAGGATAGAGAACTTCCCATGGCTGCTTTCCTCTTCCAGCCAGCTGCTCTGCCTCTCGCAGCACTGTGGMACTTGTAGACAAGCCCACATTCAAAGAGCAGGGAAGAAATTGGTTGTGCATGCTTAGCAATGTTTCCTGGCTTTGTCTCTAAAGGCAGGCCTTGGCTCTCCTTGCAGGCAGTGGGCTTCATTGCTGTGACTATTCCAGGATACTTTTCCTTGGCCGTATCTTCTGCATTTTCCATTGCTGCTGTTGAAGCTTTCTTCACTAAGCCCCTTTGCTGAGCAGGTTTTTTTCCTTTCTTTATAGGAAGAGTTTGGGAAGAGTTTGGTGGAGGACTTTCCCAGTGACTTTGTGGTGGATCTCAACCCCACAGTGGATGGGTATGCTAATCACAGGCTAAGTATTTGTAATGTTTCTGTCACTGAGAACTGAGTTTGTCAACAAGAGCTTGTCTGTCTTTCCTTGCAGGTCGTTCTTGTTCCCAGTGAAGTCCTTGTATAATCTGGATGAAGATGAAAGCCAGGGAGCAATTGCTATTAACCTCTTACCATTGGTGTCGCAGAGTGAGCTTGGCAGGGTTGCTGATGGAATGAGTAACCAAAGTAAAAGGTACTTTCACGCTTAACTGTGGGATGACTGCAAAGGTAAAGGAATTGTTTTCATTTGGTACACTTCACTGCTATCAGCTCTGCCTGCCAAAGTGCCTGATAAGGAGCTGGTCAGGGAATTTACCAGTTTCCAGTGTTCTTTTCCTTCTCTTGCTGTCAGACATATTCAGAGAGGTCTAGAGGAATAAGCTGGTTGGGAACTGGCAGTCTGYTCTGGCTCAGGCTGTTTAGGTGGTCTTGGGTAAGTCATGCTGCTTCTGCCTTGTTTCTCATCTGTCATATGAGAATAGCAGCTCTTTCTTCCAGTGTTATGGTGATATTAAATGCCATATTGAGATGGATAGGCAACTCTGAGGTGGCAAAATTCATATTTTGAGCAATGATTCTCAAATAGAGAGTCACTAAGGACTTAGTGTGCGTCAACAGTACACGATTTTTCTCACATACAGTTGTACTTGGACAACATAGATTGTGCTCCAGAGCAAAACCACAAACATGCAGCCACAAGTGAAATCCAACTGAGAAATAAGGGCGTTGTCTTTGGAGAATGGAACAGGAAGCATGTAAGAAATAAAAAAGTCTAGCTGAACAGTAGGGCATCAAAGTTAAAAATAATAAAAGGCTTTTTTTTAACTGGCACCTTCATAACCTGCATAATTTATTGTCATGAGATTTTGTTGAGATGCTAGTTGTGCTTAAAAAAAGACACGATCACTTTAAAATAAAAGGCATAGGCAAGGTGGCGCAGGGAGGACATAGGACATAATGGAAAAGTAATGGGCGTTCTGGAGGTACATAAAACATAGGACCTACTCCATTTCTTTTTTCTCCCCCCCCAGGGTAGTGTCACCGATATGTCTGTCACCCTGTTTCCGATTGCTGAGGCTCTACACTGAAGAGCAAAACAATGGAAGCCTGGAGGAGATTGATGCCTTATTAGGTATGGGAAATGGACCTTTTGTAGAGTCTGTCTGACTGACTTGTTCCTGTCCCAGATCTGCAAAGACTTCCTGCAGTTGTAGGAAGAAYTGTGCAGTTTGTGAAGGAGGCTGAGATGCTCTGTTGCCCACAAAGTGGAAGGGAGGCAGGGGAGACAATTGCTTTGTCTGGGGGTGGAGTGGCTGACGAGGCTTACTTCAAATAGCCATTGGAATTGATACAGGCTTTGGTAAGAGACTTTGTCCGTGCAAAGACCAAAGGATGGGTAGCAAACACCGTCCAACATGTTCTCTTCTGGCTCTGTCCCAGGTTGCCCCCTGTACCTGACTGACCTGGAGGTTGAAGGGAAGCTGGACTCTCTATCCAAGCAGGAACGGGAATTTCTGTGCTCACTCCTGTTCCATGCTCTCAACTGGTTTCGTGAGGTGAGTAGAGCCTTGTCTGCAGGTTCTGGAATGGCACTGAGGAGCAGCACTTACAAACACGACCCTTAGGCTTCAGGCGTGCAATTGTTGTTGAAGAAGGGTCTTGCCTCTTGGAAACCTTCTCCAGCAAGGTCCTGGTGATCTCTCAATGTTCTTCTCTTCATTATCATTTATCCTTTACCCTGCTGCTAGCAGCARCTCTGCTTTCTTGGTCAGAGGCTCTAAGGACTGCCTTGCTGATGTGAATTTTCCACCTGCTACTCAGCTGCAGTTTGTACAGTCTGGCACACTTTGGTGTATGCAAATTGGTTTTGCTGTTGCAGGGAGGATGCTGTAAACCCCAAATATACGTCTAAACTGTGAGGTRATATATGTCTAAACTGTGAAGGGAGCATCAGAAAGAAAGGTCAGTCTCACCATGCTGGAGAGCAGGGGAGTCACCAGCTGGTCAAGGGCATTGATGGTTGCCTTCTGCTTGGCATGTGTGAATGCCCTGCCTGCAGTACTGTGTCCGTCTGGGGCTCCCGTTGTCATTCTGGAGTGAGTCCAGTGGAGGCCACTGGGCTGACGAGGGGCTGGAGCACATGGCTCTGGGAGAGCAGAGGTTGTTCAGCCTGGAGAGGGGAAGCCAGAGGGGAGGGCATATTGTGGTCTTCTACTATGGTCTTCTGTTACCTAACAGAAAGGTTGTGCTCCACTTCAGAGAAGCTGCGGGATCGCCTTTCTTGGCGATGCTCAGTGCTCCACTAGAAAAGGCTCTAAGTAACCTGTTTAGTTGATACTGCTTTGAGCAGGGTGTTGGACTACAGGCTTCCACAGGTCCCTTGCAAACTCGGTTGTGATTGTGTGCTTTGTTCTATACCTCTGTGAGCTTACAGGAGGTGAAATGCAGTGCCTTCAAGCAGATTTGGACCATGTATTTGCTAACATAGATAGTCGGTGGGAATGTTCCCTTCTGGGGTTATTCTGATAACATAAGCTATGTCAGAGTTGGTGCAATTCCACATCCCCAGTCCTCCCTGTTCCTGCTCTTCTCCCAGGACTGCCTCTTTTCTGGCAGACCTGGGAAGTGCCAAGAGGTCTCCAGGCCACAAGTGGCACAGAACCCGACAATGGGCTATCTGCTAATTTCCTGTTCTTCAGTTCATGTTGGATCTGTAGGTGTTGCTCTGTTGCTTTTCGTAGATTGCACTAATTATGTCCATGTTCTCATGGGCTTCTGAAGAGCTTTGTTCATGCAGTCTGGATCTGGTCACACAGGCCACTTGTGCTTATTGTGTTGTGTGCTTATTCAGGACTTGACGTTATTGAGAAAAGAAAAAGTAGCAAAAGTGGGTACAAATCTCCCTAAGTCAGTGAGTTTGGTTTGTATCTCTAGGTTGTAAATGCCTTCTGCCAGCAACAGGACGCTGAGATGAAGAGCAAAGTTTTAACTCGATTACAGAACATCATAGAGCTGCAGAATGTGCTGGGAAAATGCTTGGCAGGTGAGTATGAAACATTTGTACATTCTGGGCCTGTGCCAGCTGTGAAGTGAAAGGGATTGTCTTAAACATCGATGGAGGAAGTATATGGTAACACATAGTGCATTTTTACAGTGGCCTAAGAGTTCATGCATGGACAGCTATTGTTTTCAATTTGTCTGAGTCCAAACTGCTCTTCTCAATCACCTCCTCAGTGACATCTCTTTGACTGCTCCTAGGCAGACTTGGCAGAATCTGCCTGGRTATGGTGGATACTGGAGTAAACCAGCCTCTATCTTAAAGAAACAGTGTGCTTCTCCAGTATTCAGGTTGTAACAAACTGTTAAGGGATGTTATAAGAATCTGCTGCCACCAGCTGCTCTAGGCCCATGAATTCCTCCTGCCTAGCTGCTGGATCCCAGCGTGGAGACCCCAGGGTCTCTGTCCCAGGCTGATGGACACAGCTACATGGRCTTCCACAGACAAGGTGCTGCCTTCAACAGCACTTATGTATAGGACTCGCATAGAACATAAGTACAGACAGCCAAGTCCCCTTCCTGCTCTTCAGCTGGTTAAGACTGAATTTCACTAGTGAAGGCACACACAACACACTCCAGAGTCACAAGCACACGAACATTCACAGATCCCACAAGTATTGGCACAGCCCCTCTGTCTGCCCAATAGCCTGCCCAGATCCCAGGCCCTCTAATCTGCTCCGTGGGTCCCCTACTCACCGGCTATTCCAGCTTGCTGCTTGCTAGCAAACAGGCACACACACTCAGACACTCATCTCACAGGCACAGGCTCCACACACAAAGTCTATGTGACCTGTAGAGATGCTCCCAAGAACTATGGCCCCTTTAACTACTGACACTGAGCCCAGGGTGGTCCAACTCTAGTTGCTGGCCCAGTATTTACTTACACAGGTCTCACCAGTAGCTGGCATTCTGTCCTTGTGGCATGTGCACACACACACATAGAGGATAGTGAGATTACACTGAAATATAGTTAAGGAAGTACTTAAGAAGAAGATAGGACAGACTGCGGTGATCAGGCACAGGGTTCAGTCAGACAGGCGTACTGATTGTCCAGTTCTACTGACCAGCAGTGCTTTACTCATGGCCAGTCCCTTTTACATTGTTTCTGCCCATTTGTTCCTCCCCGCCCCACTTCCCTGCACATTCCTTCATTAATTTGCATAGTTCTACCCTTCCCCCYAGTCAGAATATCCCAAATCTTCAAGTTCCTTTTTTTCTTCCCATCTTATGAGTTACAAAGTCCAGGTGTCCATTCCCAAAGCCGTGCCTGGAGTTTCTTAATGGCCCATCAATTACAAACTGGAGACTTTTGGTCTTTGGGATTGTCTCCATTATCCCTGGTCTACCAGGTTTGTGTCTGTCTGTTCTTGTTTATGGCTTCCCCCTTTACTTATTATCTYCTTTTACATTGAAAAGGTCTTTGATAAGATAAACATAATGAAGAATACACTGTCACCTTCCACATACCCTTACACAAGCTATCCATTAAGAGCTCTGTTTGTAAACCAACAGACCAGCTTCATCTGAAACAAAGTGCAGCTTCAACACCTTTCTGCTGCTCGGAAGGCACTACAAGGCCAGTACAGAAAGGGCTCAGAYGTGCTAGAACAGCCCTTTAAGCTTCACCAGCACGGCCAGATATCCAAGGACACCTGAGCACTTGTTATCCTCCCTTGCTGGAGGAATGCAAAGAGCTGTAATTCCAGTGCTGTGCGGACATATGATAAGGCTAATTGGAGCTAAATGCACCTAAGCGTTAGAGCAGAGGGATGTTCACCAGGACGATGAAAATTATGGTACTTCCTCAAGATATGTATCTTGCCTGTATTTTGTCATTCGGGAGCTGAACTAACCCAAATTCTCTATTTTGGCTCTTTCAGCAACCCCTGGCTATGTCCCACCACCAGCTGCTTTTGATTCTGAAGCCCTGGAGGCCGTACCGTCCATTAATGCTGTTGGTCCAGTGAGAAAAAGGAATGGTAAAGAAAGTTTAAAACATTTAAGCAACCAGATGTGATTTGGGGTTTGACTGGCATATTGCACTGCAGCCATTGTACTTGTGTGTGCATAAAGCACAGAATTCCTGATAAGTTTGAAATCTTATCTGATCAACTCCTGTTGCAGCTGAAGTGGAGATGTAAAAAATATCCTACTCCAAACAGGTGTTGGATAGTCTCCTTGGGAAAGCTGCTACTTAGCATTTAATAGTGAAAATCCTGGGCTTTCATTGACTGTTTTCACCTGCAGCAGTAAGTTGTTGTGCCTCTGACGGGTTTGTGCAATTGTCTGGTACTGAACCTGTGGCTTGAGCTGCCTTGCAAATCCCTGACCTTTAGGTTGTACCTAACTGATCTCTTAGGAACCTTGTTATGGCTCTACTGCACAAGGAAATGCTTCCTTCATCCTTTCCCATTGCTAGCTCCCACAGAGAAGAAACAGACCTTGCCTTTCAGTTTTTCAAGCTGAAGTAGATTTGCTTTGTTCTTTCTGTCTCTAGTTCTATTTCTAGTTTAGATTAACATTTCCTGGAAACACGTCTGCCTTTGAGCCAAACTGGACAAAAATTCGCGTTCCTTTCAATGAAAACAACTGGAGGAGGCCACAGATTAGAGACCCATTTTCTCCTGTGCCAAACCCATTCTGCAGGGACTGGACCTGTCACATAAGAGTGATTAAGGCAGAAGAAAAGTTATGACTACATTCTGCAGACAAGAGGAGGATTTATCACGTTAGATACTTTATTTTGAAGGAGCAGAAGTAAGTGCTCAGACTAGTAAGCCCAGATCAGACCAAGAGATTCCTGAGCTTAGCTTGTCTTGCCTACAAAAAAAATCAGTGAGTGTTCTGACCATGCGTCACAGCCTTCAGAACATACAGTTTTGACACCAACCTTGCTTCTCCTTTAGGTGTGCAGCATCTCGCTATAGCTGAGCCAATAGTTTACTGCCAACAAATAGGGGAAGGTTTCACTCTCCCCCTTACACCTGCACTCTCAGCTGCCTGATTTCCTGCCCTGTGTTATTACACGGTAGCTATTTTGGCTATTTACTTCTTGCTAGGTTAATTTTTTGCTATTTTAACAAGTTGACTGCTTAACCAGTGATCAGGCTTCCTGAGTCAGTGCAAGGCAAGTGTCAGGTGTGTGGGGCTGGGAACAGGAGAAAGTAGTAGGAGAAGCAGGACTATCCCTGAGGCATTAGATCAGCTCAAGCACTGTCATAAAATCTAGCCTAAGGCTATTCCTCAGAGGAAGGGGAACAAGGAGCTCCTTAGGAGAGACATAACATATCAAATTACTTTCCAGTCTGATTCAGAGGGTTTATTTATTATGACATGGAAGATCTTCTTCTGTCTTGACTCTGCTCTTTTAAAGATAATGCAACAAAAGATGCAGCTTCATTGATATTGTATCACTTCATCTATGGCCTGGCCCCCAGAAAGGATCACAGAGATACAAAAGCAGAAGTCTCTGATGCTCATCAGCACAGCAGTTATAAAATGGCAGAAAAAAGTGTATGCCAAACTTTGCACTTGTTGGGGATTTCCCTGAGCATTCCCTTCTCCAGGTTGCTTATGAAGTTGAATAAAACCAATTCCTGAAGGACTCAACGGCTGATTCCATCTGAAAAGTGCACATTAAGTACTACCCTTTGCTGCTTCTCCTCTAACAAGCTTTCAGTCCACGAAAGCACTATTCCAGTTCAGTTCCTTAATTGTTTCTGGTGTAAAACATTGTCAAAGTGTTTTTGGAAATCTAAATGTCTCCTGGCTGATGGATCCCTTTTATCCACATGATAGCAACACCCTGGCAGGCTAGTGAGGCAAGGTTTTCCTTTGCAGAAGCCCTGCTGACTTTTCCCCAACAGACTGTATGCCCCTGTGCTCAGTGATCTTATTTTTTATTGTAGACAGCTCTACCATTTTCCCAGTGATGGAGGATAGACTCACTGGTCTTTATTCTCCGGATTCTCATTAGAGCCCTTTTTATTACGAGGAATTATGTTCACAAGCTATTGGTCCTCTGGCACTGTGGCCAGCAATTCTGAAATGTCGTGTTTGAATTCCTTTGAGGACCTTGTGTGAATGTCACCTGGCCCTGATGACTTATTGGCTGTCTGTTTGGTCTAATACATTCTCTGCAATTACTTGAAATCAACGTAGTTTCTTTGATCTCTCTGCTACATAGTGCGTCAGGTATGAGAATCTCCCTACCATTGTCAGCAGAGAAGACCGTTGCAAGGAATAAATTGAGTTACTCTGCTGTTGGCTTGGCACCCCTGCAAGTCCTTTCTGTAGTTGTATCTTATCTTCCTTTTCCAGGTCCTCTTCCTTTCTCAATTCTGTGTCCGAGAAAGAAACATTAAATTTTGGTTAGGCACTTTTAAGATGATGTCCCACTCATTTTTGCAATCACTTCATAATGTTTAAACTACAGTAAGAGCAGTGAGACTTGCTTTAATTTCTTACTGTGATTTTATAAAAGAGAAGTTGGTTGTGGGGGATCCCCAAATGCATTTGACTCTTTTGAACCGTGATCCTGGCTACAGATGACACACAACCTGTGCATACTCCATGCCGCCTTAGGGCTGATTAAAGTACAGCCTGTGCTGTTTCCCTGGCTGCAAATGCTGTCTAGTGTTGAGCGCAGTGTAGCCTTTGTTTCTGAAGTTGCTTTTCTCTTTAAGGAAGGAAAAAAAAGACTGATGGCAGCAAAGCCAGCTCTGCAGATCGTTCTCAAGCAGATGACAGTTCTGAGGGAAATCAGCATGATACTGAGCTCTCCGAGCTGGAGAAGGTAGGTGTATACCCCTGGGGACTTGCAAGAAATACAGACTAGGGAAGATGAAATAGAAGCATAAACAAAAGCTTTGAGAGAGGGGTTGTTCATTTCAAAAGTTAATCACAGTCAATTGGTTCAATTCTGCTTTCTGACACGTGCCTCCCATCTGAATTTTGAAAATTGTCTGCTGCAGAGGCCAGCCACTCTCCAGCAGGCAGTGTTGTTCAGAGCAGTGCAAATGTGCAGGATTATCAATAATACTATTAGTTACTCTCTGGTTAAGACTATGGAAGGTTTCTATTTTAAGCCAGTGTCCCACCTCTCAAATTACTGCAATAACCTGCCATTCCTAGACTCAGGTCAGAAATTGTGAGATGAATCTGGAAAATACAAACCCTGGTAAGGACCATATCTCCCACTGATTCTAGTCTGCTTCAGTCATGGGTGCTCATTTTGCATAAATATATTCCTGATAAGGCATCTTTAAAATCACCCATTTTCATCACATGCTAAGAACTATTTCCCAAACCTCTCAACTAATGAATTATTGGATTTTATTTCTTGTTCTTTTGAATAAGCTGTTACAGTATTGTCATCATGTCTGGAATGCAAGATCTGTGCTGGTTGAAAGAGAGAAGCCAGGGAAGTGTGCCCAGCTTCGGGCTCAGCATCCTGGGGGCTGGGATCTCATAAGCATCCCACAAGGCCCCACTTCTACCACTGTTACTAATAAATGTTATTCAGAGTCCATTTTATCAATTTCAGCCAGGCAAATATGCTTCTACTTCCCTGCTATTGTACAGATATGATAACTGAGTCAGATGTGATAGCAGAGTCACTTAAGTTACAGGGAATAAGCAGTGTCTCAAATAGTTTTTGCAAGAAATGTATCTAATCTTTCTTACTTAACTGGAGTACTGGTCCCAGCCTGTCCTTAGATGCCATGCCCTGCCCAGGACAACAGAATACAGGAATCCTGTTGTGAGCCACATGTAACATACATCGGCTCCTGTGACAGGGTTGTGTGGAGTGAATCTCTAAGAACTTACAGGTTGTCAACCAGAGGCAACAGGGCATCCCATAGTTTACCATCCTGGTATTTATCAAAGATAAAAACATTTGCCTTCATCTCTTGTGGTGCTTATGGATGCTTATGATGCAAGTCCAGAATGGGTTTCACAATGGCCACTGATTCACAGAAAGGAAATAGCAAAGATTATTCCAGTTTCCTAAGTATTTTTTTTTCCTAGAAAATTTTTAGTGACTTGTACAGTCCAAAATGAAAATGCTTCTGATTCTATACGCTTGTCTCTCTACTAGCTATCATGAATTCTTCTTAGTCTTTTTTTCAACCTGGCACAAAATATAGAAATCTATGTGAAAGAAATAGCTTTATTTGAGCTATAAAGTCTTACAGTCTTGCAGGTTGCAACCTTAATTCTGCCATTTACTTTTCAGACTGCTGCAGAGAGAGAAGCAGGAAATCCTCTGGCCCAGCTGCAGAGCTATCGCCCGTACTTCCGAGAGTTAGACCTCGAAGTGTTCAGTGTACTCCACTGTGGGCTGCTGACAAAGTCTGTCCTGGACACAGAGATGCACACAGAGGTGAATGGAACAGCGTAAAACCATACTGATCGGGCTTTGTGTAACTGCCTCTCTCGGAGGCCTTGGCCCTTTCTGTTCCATTAAAATGGACAGAAGGTTGATGTTAAGACGTGTTGGTCCAGGGCTGTGAGCTAGGTACCAGGAGAGAATTTGCCCCTAGAAAAACCAAAGTACTTCAAGGCACTGAAATAAAGAGGACTCTCCTGAAATAGCAGATGTGTAGTGTAGCAACGGTAAAAACAAAGTAATGTAAATGTTGCATAAAAGGAAAAAAAGATACAGCATAACATGTATAGACCTAATGGAAAGAAAGGGTCTTTAATACTGAACACTGCTAAGCTGTAGGATGTTAGATACACCAAGAGGCAGCTTGCCTATTAAAAAGAACCTATGACACTTAAGTAAAGCCCATGTTGCAAAAAGGCAAGTGTCTCAAGGCGTCAGCAGATTGGAAACTCAGCACAAATGTGGGACTGGTGTTGTGGATGCGCCCTCAGTGGGCAGGGTCCTGTTTATCATCTGGGAGCTTATATAAAACTGCATTACTATGGACATGGAAAGCAGAAGTGCTTAATTTTGTTACCTTCTTTGTAGGCAGGCTGAGTCCATTTGGAGTCTAATTTTGTTAGGTTACAGTAAGATTCATAAAATGTGAAAAGGCCGTGGCAGGCTGGAGTACAGCCCGGCCTGCTCCGAGGACAGCTGTCTCTTGCATGCAGGTCACAGGCCAACTTGAAGACTGTTTGACAAGTCTCTTGGGCTATGTGGCGTTATTTCAAATTACTTCTTGACTATTACTCAATTGGTGAATTTTGTGACTCTCTGGGCTTAAACCTCTTTTTAATGTCAATGCATATAAATCAGTTCTTTCTCAATAGTTAAGTGTTACTGACATTGCCTCAGCTATGTTCAGAGCACCAGGTTTGCTTCACGCTTTGAATAACCAGAACCAATACCCCATACCTGCAGTGGGTGAGACATAAAACCCTAGCATCTACCAAATAGGTCCGTGGCTGAGGTTAACTAAGCCAGGAGTCATAACTGGAAATGGAGGGGGTGAACTTGAGCTTCCGGGCATTACAATTACATCTGGGTCCTGGGATTGACTTGGTCTTGTAATTGCAGGCTCKTGAAATTGTGCAGCTGGGGCCTGCTGAACTTTGCTTCCTTCTGGATGACCTGTGCTGGAAGCTGGAACATGTGCTGACGCCAGGCTCCACAAGGAGAGTGCCCTTTCCAAAGGCAAGTACAGCAGCAGCCAATGGGTCTAGACCTGGCCTGGGGCAGAGCACATCAGTGGCCTCCAGGCCCCTCCTGAGAGAAATGTTTTTCAGAATTATTTTCACCTAACAGTTAAATGGAAGTCTGACGCCCAACTGTGTGTCAGAGCAGCACTTGCTCTTTCAAAAGAGGCTTCTGTACCACTTCCCTCGCTGAAGTGTTTGCGGCATCTGGTTTTCTGCATGTCTCAGGAAAGGGGATATAACTGAAGGAAAGCCTTGTAGCCTCAAAACTCAATTGACCCTTTTCCTAGCCCTCCTTGGGGAGACTGGCTCTGCTGTTCAAGAAGCAGCTCAGGTTAGGCAGGCCAGATAGCTGCCGCATCCAACAGAAGCTGCCGCATCCAACAGAAGCTGCCGGATCCGTGTTTCTGCTTTTTCTGCAGTCTTTAGAAGAACACCCTGAGTGCAGTGACTCCTTGCATTCCTGGCTGATGCCTTCAGGAGGAAAGTAAACGTGTGGCCCACTGCATTAAACTATGAGAAATTCACTACAGCCTGATGGACTCCATCATATTCAGTGTTCTTTCTCCTTGTCTTTCTACCTATCTTAATTCCCATGTGCAGAGACTTCTCTTAGTGTTTGAGTAAAATGTTGGACTCTATGATCTTAAGGGTCTTTTCCAACTGAAATGATTCTATGATTCTATAAAAGAGCTACGTGTCACATCAGTTTTATTCTTTTCATAGAATGTTATCCACTTGTCTGAGTTGGTGCTGGTTGTTCAGCAGAAGCCACTTTCTTACTCTGTGACCCTTTCTGACAGAGTGTATGACATCAGGAATTGCACTGCTCAGAAGCAGTCTAAGTGGTAGCGCTTGATGTGAAGTTATTCTCAAGTAAGGCTGATGAAGTGACTTTAATCTTTTGGATTTGCTGCAGGAAAGAGGCTACAAGAATATTGGCTTTTCCCACCTGTGTCAGAGATCCCCCAAGGAAGTTGCTACATGTGTAGTCAAGCTACTAAAGCCACTGTGTAATCACATGGAGAACATGCACAACTACTTCCAGGTCAGTCGGCAGCAATTTTGACTCAAAAAACTGTCAAGTTTTGTGACCTCTAAAGGTATTTTTAGTTTTGTTTGTGGTAAAAAGAGAGTCGCTTTGTTTTCTTCAGATTTTTTAAACATGGAATTTACGGAAATGGATTCTTGTGCCATTATCTTTCCTTTTTTGATCTTTCCTAATTTAATGAATTATTTGTTCTGTATTAAAGGCAGTTGTTATACAAAATCGGGGTGTGGAAGATGAACCAGGAGTGAACATCCAGGAGCACCAGCTGATGTCCTCTTGTTACCAACAGCTGTTACTCACTTTTCGCTCCCTATTTGCTTGGTGAGTTTAAACAAAAAAGTATATAGTCGCCTAAATGAGCAAAGTCCATTTATTGCTTCCTCTTATTGTTCCTTTTCTTTAAAGTGTTTGTACCCAGCAAATGGCCTGTCAGCCATGCAGAACAACACACTGCAGTGGTTGGAGACTTTTATAGTTATGTCAAGCTTCGTTGCCTGATCCTGAGCTGAACTAAAACTGTAGGTTTTGGAGCGCTGAACTGGACAGAATTCAATGTGCTTTTGGATCAAGACCAGCATAAGTGGCATACTGGCACACCTAGTTGTGCAACTCCCATTCTGCCTAGGGGTCTTGGAATTTCTTACCCAGTAGGTCCCCTCATCCTTTGCTAAATTGTCCCTGCCTGAATCCTGAGCAATGAAAGAATTTCTTCTGCCAATGGGAAAGGATGAACATATACTTCATTGACGAAAAGCCTGTGCTGTTGATGCACTCAAACTGGATTCATAAATGTCAAACTCAACAATGCTTGTGCAGCCTGGATTTGACCTCTGCACCTGCTAATATAATCCAGGAGAGCATCATAGAAGTTTTTTCTGAACCCTAATTTAGATCTGTGCGTGGAAAGTGTTTTACCTTTGTGGTACTTCAAAATCAGTAGTAACTGTGTAAAAAGTGTATGAGGTCTGAGGTCTGCCTCTCCTGTTGGCCACTACTGGACCCTCAGGGACCCTGATCCACTCCTGACTATTCCCAGATTTGTCATTTTCTCATTAGCCTGTATGAATGTTGGTTGTTCCTGACTACCTATCCTGTAAACCAAAGAACCTGGTCCACTTTGTAACCACAGGCAGCTCAAGATCAGTTTTGCTGTTCAGTTTGGATAGAGAGTAACATAATTCTGTTTTGCTGTAGGTCAGGCAGCCATATATTGGGGTGAGCTGTCCAGCCATTTAAGTCCAACAACCAAATTACAACTCCTTTTACATATATTTAGTCAAGCTCTCTTATATTACCGACTGTTAATTAACTTGCGTGTTTAAAGGTGCACTTGAGCATTACCATTATCAAGTCCATGTGTTCAGTCTATAGATCTAGAATGTGGATGCATTTGAGCATTTCCAGAATGCATATCCTCACTGAATGATTGCACAGACACTGGTAGTTCAAAGAATTAATGAAGATCTCTACAGTTTTCTTCCCTGTTAGGCTCCTACCTGTTGTTCAAGAGGTGACCAGCCACTATCACTGCACTTGCACAGCAACTGTCATTACACATCCTTTTTTTTTCAGGTCTGCATAGCATTGTTTTAGTATATATGGACCTCCACTTATGTGAAATGGCCTGTCCCCACCAAGCCCGGTCTGCAGTCTAACTGAAGAGTTAATACTGTGTGTGCACAAGGTTTTTCATTCCCATTCAGTTTTCAGTTTTTTGTGTCCCCTTATAACTTTCATATTGCAGGGCTCTTCTTGTGTATCCAGCTTCTTTATTTTTTTGTGTTGCAAAAAAATGCCCAGATATGCTTTTGCATCTGATACCTCTCTTCCTTCTAGTCTGATGATGAACTGCATTATTTTTTTCCCTTTCAGGAATGGTTTTTCTCAGCATGAAAATACTGACTTGCTAAGGTCAGCTCTCCAGGTGCTTGCAGACAGGCTAAAGCCAGGAGAGACAGAGTTTCTTCCTCTTGAGGAGCTGATAAGGTAGAATCAGTATTTCCCAAGCTCTGAAAGGGATGAATTTCAAGCAGTTTTCCTTGTTTTGTGTGGGCATCATGGGTCAAACGTGTGTGTGGGAGCTCTCATAGAGACCACACTAGCTTCAAACAGAGCTTTGTATTTAATTGAATGGCAGTGCAGTCAAACCTAATGAAAAGGAGCTACTGTATTATAAAATATGCATTAATCTATGGATCTCATTCATTTGTGTGCTATTTGAGATGAGGAGATTAGTAGGATTCACAGAAGGAAAGAGTATGTTCTGGATAGTTAAAATGCCTACAGAAACACTAGGCAAAAGCAGTATATAAAGATGTTGCTAGACTTAGAGTGACTGGGGCTTGAGAGGAGTTTCTCAGTGACTGAATTTCTATCTACTAGTGGTTGACTACCCCTTCTTCAGAAGGGCACTGCCAGAGACAAAATACTGGGCTAGGGAGACCTTGGATTTGAGATGGTCTAATACTTCATTTTTATTTATATATTTCTGGGAGATTACTCTATCTACACTGTTTTTACCTTTTCCCTTCCCTGTCATCCCCAGTGAGAGTTTTCACTACCTACTGAATTTCCAGCAGAGTGTTCCCAGCTTCCACTGTGCATTCATCCTCACTCAGCTCCTGATTGCCATTGCTGAGAAACCAATAGCTGGCTGGAAGAAAGAGAAGATGGGTAATGTGTGAAGAATCTCTAATCTCAGATTAGTTTTTGTGCTGTCCTTTGCTTGTAAATCTCGGGTTCTCTCTCTGGAGTGCACCTTTTGAGGGAGAGATTTCCCTYTGGTATCCTAGTAATCTCATTGGGTGAATAGTCCTACCCATTAATAAAAGGAACAGCAGCAAATATATTGGAACCTTTTTGGTATTTGTTTTGCTATGCCTCAGTCACATGCAGGAAGGCAGACTCCAGCTCTCTTATCTGGTGTTTTTAAAAATCAGAGCCTCACATCTTTTAAGAGTTCTAAGAACAAGCCTGCTGTTCAATTTTGGTACCAGTTTAATCACTGATTATGGAAGTGATCATAGACTTAATCCGATGTAGCTTCCCAGTGTAAGTACAGATGTCCGTGACAGCTCATTTCCAAAAATTATGGAAATGAACTGCAAATACAGCTGTTACTTCAGGGCAGAGAGAGGAAAACCTACATATTCTTAACCCCATGCAACAAACATTTTCAATTAAGAGAGCTCTTCTCATGGATTAGGACCCGTTCTGTAAGAGGAACAGCATTCAAGCAGGTAAGGCATAGACATGCTTGCAGGGAATATACAAGAAAACTGGTTGGTCTCCACTTTGTCACACACTGAAATAGAGACTCCAGACAGTCACCTCTCTTGGCCATACCTTGTCATACTAAGGCACCTCTAGAATTTGTCCTTCTCAGATCCCCATAGCCACTCAGAATTGTAAGTTCCCTACTTTGAGATTACTTTACTATTTTAAACAGTCCCACATTGGGAGAACTGCCCACTGAGCGTGGCAGGGAATAACCAATTATAACTAATAATTTCCTGGTTTAAAACATTTCTGCAAGAGACAAGCAGGTTTGTTAGCAGTTTGATTTAAGAAATCTGTAAACTTTATAAACTTGCCTGTTCACATTTATTATTATAGCACTGTGGCCAAAAAGTCAAGTCACTCGTTATTGGAATTCCATTTCTAGAAATGGATGCCCTAAGGGTTGCATATTGCCTAATTAGAAACAAACAATTGGCACACTGTAGGAGCTACCAAACAAGTAAGGCTTAACATAAGTTTGTCAGGGAGAAATGGCCAGAGATGGGTCACAGTTCTGATGTGAACAGGTATTCCAGACCAGGAACACACTGGATGTGTGTTTTATTAGCATGATACATGTTCTTGTGGCCTTACTGCTTTATAGGGGAAATGCATTCTGATTTACCAAAGTTCATGCATATTGAGGAGCAGTGATTTGTGATCTCTCAAAAAGCCATTTGGACATGCTGTCTTTACACGGAAGAAGGAAATTGTCTTGGATTCTTCCTTCAGTAAGTTACCTCTTATCTCTTACAGCTTCACTAGCAAAGCAGTTCCTCTGCCAGTCATGGGTGAAGCCCAGTGGAGACCGAGAGAAGGGCAGCCAGTTCAACAGTGCGCTGCATACTCTGCTCTGGTAAGGCGCAAGCCATTGTCTCAAGCATGACGAGACACTCTTTTTCTAATAATTGCTGTTGCTGCAGAGGAATGACCCCTCTCAATCATAACCCTCATACACAGTTTGGATGAAAGCACTGTTTCTACAGCATTGAAAGACAGTGAGTGATAGAAAGAATTCTGTTAGCCATTGGCCATAGAAGCATGTTTGGACCTCATGTTTGCTAGACTATAGCTTGTCAGTATACATCAACACATCTATACATGTATGCGTGCATACATACACATATAAGTGTGGATCTGGACCAAAGTGTCTGGTTTTGTTTTCACTGAACTTAAAGCAAATCAGCTCTCACTACAGTCGAGGAGAGCAGGACTGAGTATTAGGTGAAATACAATCACAGAATCACAGGATGTTTGAGGTTGGAAGGGACYTCTGGAACCTTGTTCCAACCCCCCTGCTCCAGCAGGATGACCTAGAGCAGRCTGCCCGGGACCATGCTGGGCACAACCCTCTAAGCTTGGCYGTTCAGACAGTTTTCAATCCACCTCACTGTCTGCTCATCCAGCCCGTACTTCAACAGCTACTCTATGAGGATCTTACAGGAGACAGTGCTGAAAGCCTTACAAGTCAAGGTAGACAATATCCACTACTTTCGCCTCATCTACAAGCCAGTCATTTCATCAAAGGTTGCCAGGCTGGTCAGACATGACTTCCCCTTGGTGAATCCATGCTGACTACTCCCAATCACCTTCTTGTCCTTCATGTGCCTGGAAATGGTTTCCAGGATAGCTGTTCCACCACCTTCCCAGGGATCAAGGTGACTGGCCTGTAGTTCTCTGGGTCTTTCCTCCTGCCGTTCTTGAAGACAGGAGTGACATTTGCTTTCCTCCAGCCCTCAGGCACCTCTTCCAATCACCATGATCATTCAAAGATAATTGAGAGTAGCCTCACAATGACATCAGCCACCTCCCTCAGCGCTCAGGGCCTGTGGACTTATGTATGTCCAGTTTGCTTWGCTATTTTCTAACCTGATCCTCTTCCATGAAGTCTTCCTTGCTCCAGACTTACCCCTGCTCTGAGGCATGGRATTTCTGGAGCCCAGTTTTGCTAGTAAAGACTGAGGTGATGAAGGCATTCAGTCTCTTAACATGTACCTCAGCCTTTTCCATGTCCTGTGTTGCCAGGGCCCTAYTCCCTTCAGCAGTGGACTCACATTTTCCCTAGTATTCCATTTGCTACTTATGTACTTAAAGAAGGCCTTCTTATTGCCCTTGACAGCCCTAGCCACRTTCAACAGATTCAAATCCCGGAGGGCTTTGGCTTTCCTAAACAGATCTCTGCATGCCTGGACAGTGTCTCTATATTCCTCCCAGGTTACCTGCCTCTGCTGCCACCTTCTGTACACTCMCTTTTTGTGTTTGAGTTTTGCCAGGAGCTCCTTGTTCATTCATGCAGGCCTCCTGGCATTTTTGTTTGACTTYCTGCTCTTTGGGATGGCTTTTCTTGAGCTTGGAGGAGGTGATCCTTGAATATCAACCAGCTTTCTTGGATCCTTCTTCCCTCTAGGCCCCTGCCCCATGGCAAGAAGATCCATGAAGAGGCCAMAGTCTGCCCTCCTTAAGTCCAGGGTTATGATTTTGCTGTTTGTCCTGCTCCCTCCTCTCAGGATCCTGAACTCCACCATTGCATGGTCACTGCAGCCAAGGCTGCCTTCGACTTTCCCATCCCCAAAGAGCCCTTGCTTGTTTTTAAGTGTGAGGTCCAGCAGAGCACCTCTCCTCATCAGCTCCTCTGTCACTTGTGTCAGGAAGTTGTCATCAGTGCTCTCCAGGAACCTCCAGGATTGCTTATGCCCTACTGTGTCGTCCTTCCAGCAGGTATCATGGTGGTTAGTCCCCCATGAGGACCAGGGCTTAACATAGGGCTACTTCTGGCTGTCTGTAGTAGGCTTCATTTAGTTGTTCCTGATCTGGGTGGCCTATAGCAGACACCCACTACCTGGTCACCCATATTGGTTGGCTCTTTCAACCTTACCCGTAAGCTCTCAGTTRGCTCATCACCCATCCTCAGGCAGAGCTCCATGCATTCCAGCTGTTCACTCACATAAAGGGCAACTCCATCTCCTCCTCTTCTCGGCCTGTCCTTCCTMAATACAGGAATGAGGAAAAATTAAATCCAGGTTTGTTTCAGATCATGGTAGTTTTTAATGACATTACTGTGACAGTTCTAAGTATTGCTTYGGATTTCCTACATATGATTGCCTTTGGCATAAGAATGAGCTTGACAATTTTAGGCCACATGTTGCYGGTAGGGCAGTGTTCAAGAACTTGCTGTGTTATTCTGCATAATATTTACTGATTAACTAACCTGGTTTTGGATTTAGTGTCTACCTGGAGCACACAGATAACATCTTGAAAGCTATAGAAGAAATCTCCAGTGTTGGTGTTCCTGAACTGATCAACTCTGCCAAAGACGGATGTTCTTCTACTTATCCTACACTAAGCAGGTAATTATATCAATGGAGACTTTCAAGTTCATGAGACGCACRATGGCAATTTCTGCTTTTTAATATTTAATTTTCTTACTTTGTGGTCTATTATGGTTTCATGTTAGTACTGCTGTGGACTACTCTGGGCATTTGTAAACATTCTTTGGCAGTACRCAACAGATTGATACATGGTTAGCTTTATATCAAGGTGGAATGGCCTTGTGCATTAACACAATGTTGAGTTTATTATTTKTGAGCCATTTTAATTGGAGAATGAACTGCTGTCTGTCATCTGGTATGTTGCCTCTTTCTGTGCTACTGTGGTGGTATAAAGTCAGCCTCAGAGGCCCAGAGCAGCTGCAGGCAATCCTGGGCGGACATGCAGTGTGCAAAAGCACACTCAGGGTGTTTCTGCTCCTACCACAGGAATTTGGAAGCACGGTTCACACAGGGATGGCCGAAGTTCCTGCACTTTGGAACTACCAAAATCATCTTATGCTGACAGCTGTAAACCTTTCGCTGTGCATCCCCCYGAGCTACAGAGAAGTGGGTGGTGTCTGTGTGTGGTTCATACTGGGGAAGTGGTAGTGACTTCRCAGGATGCTCCATGAGGCTGGGCTAGACATGCTTATGAGTCCTYGGGTCAATCTCCTGTGATTTCCTATTGAGAAGGATGCCCAGATGGGTTACCTTCAAGTTTCCCACATTGTTCTGGGGATAAGAAGCCTATCTAGATGCTCAGAGCTGGCTTTTAGTTTTGCTCTCACTTTCTCCCCAGGCAGACATTTCCGGTTTTCTTCAGAGTAATGATGGCTCAGCTAGAGAGTTCAGTGAAAAGCATCCCAGCTGGGAAACCATCAGACTCAAGTGAGGTAGGAAAATAAATGCACTGGACTCTTTGAGGGGAAGAAGATGTAAGTTAAACTATACAGTACAATAAAGGTGTATAAATTGGAAAGGAATCTACTTCTGAACTTCGTCTAGGAAATGCAGTCAGCCAGCTTCATTCATCAGCCAAAACTGATATACAGGGTAACATATAAGTAGCATCCTTTTTTTTCTGGTTTGTACCATGTCAAAAATCCAGTAAATTCAGCAGAAGCTATAATCAGAAAACAGGTAGTAATCAGCAAAATATTAAGCTGTGCAGTTGGTCTGCATGCCTGTGTGGGAGCACAAAATTATTTTGCAACCAAGAGCTGCTCTGAGAGCAAGGAAGTGGTGTTAACTCTTAGCATTTTAAGCCATGTGGGCACTGATCAGTCTGGAATTGCCATAAAGTGGTTTTGCTGTGATAAATCTGCCTGTGGTGAAGCTTTGTTCCTCTGTCTTCAACAACAACAACAATGCTTTGGGTACAGTGAATGCTGAGAGAGCATCCAGCAAGGTGAGAGGAAATACACCATCTTGGGTTATTGTCCCCTTGCATCCCGTTAGGTGCAACTGGAGAAGCTGCTGCGGTGGAACATTGCTGTGCGGAATTTCCATATCCTCGTTAACTTGGTCAAGGTGAGGTTCTGGTTGTTTTTCTGTGTTTACCTTCAGATCCCCAGCAAAGCCCAGTGTACCCAGGATCATGAGCACAAGGGAAAAATGTGAAGTATGGCTGACTAGTGGAACAACCTGGGGGTGGTAAATAAAGCCTGTTATAATCTGTGTGCAAGGGTTTCCATTTAGCTTTCACTTCAATACTATTTAATTCTTACAGCCTGCACATCTTACTAACATAGTTCTCACACAAATACTAAGTCTGCACAAAGACAGGATGATGTAAGGAAGGGCAGAAAAAGGACTGAATGAACACCCCGATTCCCTAGTACAGTGTTTTGTGTCTGACAGAGTCCATTGCCAGCTGTGGAAGAGGCAGGTGGGAGAAACCCTTCAGGTAGCTCTGGAATAACATCTGACAGAAGGAAACATTCTCCTGATGTACTCAGTTGACGGCAGGCTAATACTCTGAACAGGAGGCTTGGATTCCTGTCTGTAACCTGCATTCAGTGCTTATCTGATAGCCCTCAGCTTCACCTGCTTTTATTGTAACATACGATCTTCCTTTGAATCCTGCTGACAATTCATGTCATCCTGTGGTGATGAACTCTAGAGGCCAGCCCCACTGGATGAAATATTTCCTTCCTTCAGTTTTGGAGTTGGTACATTCAGTGTCACAGAGTGTGATGGTGTTTTGGGCAGAAGGCAATAGGTACAGCTGCACCTTTCTCCTTGCTTAGGTTGATCACTACTGTTTGCTTTTATCATATTCAAAGTGATGATTGGCAAGTCCAGCTTTTTCAAGTTCAGCTTATGAGCTCTGGTGAATCAAGCTGGATTCTTCTATACAGCAACATTCACTGGAGCCCTCCCTGTGCTCCAGATGCCTTTTGAGAGCATGAAGGGTAGAGCTGGATCAGGTGGTTCTGTTTTGCAATCTGTAGCAGCACCAGGGTACCTTCACAGCTCTCACATCTGTGTGCTATGCCAGTTAAAACATTCACTAATTAGTTATAGAATTGGTCACTGGCAAAAATATATACCATACTTCAAGAGAGCTGAGACCATCTGTTCCATTTCTTTGTTTGCTGTTGGACCACAGCTGTGTGTGACCTGTGCAGTGACACCTGGTGTCTTTTGCCAGCTGGCACCATTAATGTGGTAGATATTTTGCATATCTCAGTTTTGCTTTGTCTGTTACTTGCCCATCAGCTGGACTTGGGTCTCTTGGGTCCCAGACTATTAAGAACTTCAGATGTGTTGAGATAATTGTGTGCCATCTGCAAAAGCTGCACCTTAGATTACCAAATAGCCATCCTGCCAAGTACTTCCGCCTGACAGCCACTACATTTCACACGCTTATGTGGTGTTCCCTGTTGAGACTTGAGAATGGATGTTGTCTTAGAACAGGTTTCACACTTTAATGAAGGGTATGTAATGAAGGGCTATTTTTAATTCACTGCTGTGCTTACATTGTTTCCTTTAGACTTGTGGACTGATCTGGCTCTCTTTTTTCCTCTTGCCCAAGCAGGTATTTGACAGCAGGCCTGTACTTGGCATCTGCCTGAAGGTAAGCAAGAATTCAAAATAACTGAAAGAGCAGTTTAAGTACCAGTTTTCTTGAATCGTTGCCTCCAGTGGAGTAGAGTGGTTACTGAATTCTCTGGAAGAAGCAGATACTGCTTCTTACACCTTTAACTGTCTTCCACTAATCCTCATCCTATGGCTTGACCAAAATGAACTTACTGCAATTGGCATTACTGACTTGAGATCCTTTCCGCCTCTCCTTTCCCCATGGTACTCCAAATGAGAGGAGATATCACAGCAGACGGGTCTCCCTTGGAGCCCAGAAAGATCATGTGTCCCTCTGCAACTCTCCCTTTTCTGGCTAGGGCTCATATATGAATAGTGATTCTAACATTTTGTGTTTACTTCAGTTTTATTCCCAATTTGCTAGTGAATAAAACCACGGATGTGTACAATGATGAGACCTTGTCCTTCTAGCCTCTCTTTGCAGTGATTAAAGTGGGACCCTTTACTGATCTTGTGTATTCCAGTACAGCTTTCACACGAATATAGTCTTTTACTAAGTGAAAACAGTCTCCAGGGTAGCTTGAAAGAATGTATCATTATCTTATCTGACTTTGTGATGTTTTTTTGAAAAGGAATTTAAATTTGCCTTCTGATATATTTATCATTCTTTTATAGTACGGCCGTCTCTTTGTAGAAGCGTTTCTGAAGCTTGCCATGCCTCTTCTGGACTACAGCTTTAAAAAGCACAGGGTAAGCCTTTTGGAGACAGAACTGTCTGGAACCAGTTGGGAAGCATGACTGATGCTTGCTAGAAGGAGATTCCTGTCTCTGGTCACATGTCGGCATGACACTTGTGACACTTCATGACAAACACGTCTAATGTCTCCAGCTGTGCTCTGCCCTGTTTACCTGCCCATCCAGTGCTCTCTCGGCAAACRGATCACTGTTTCCTAACTTCCCAACTCTTGTGGTTGGATGGCTTCACTGTTGGCAAATGAAGCCCTTTCAACCTCCATCTCCTTCAGAAGTTATTATCACAAAGGTGTCACTCACAGAATCAGAAGATCACATGAGCAGTCAGGCTGGTGAGGGCTTGCGGTCCAGATGGACAGTGACATTGGTGTCGTTGCAATAATTCTTGGAGCTTTGAGCAGAACAACATGCATGAGTGCAGATGGACAGGGCAACCTTGCTGCACTACATGACAAGCAAGAACAGTTCACTTATTCCCCTTGCTTTGTTGCAAGGCAATCCAGCTTTGCCAGTGAGACTCATTCTTTGGCTTAATCTTCACAACTTGTGTCTCTAATAGATAACTCCTTTCTATTGCAAATGTAAGATCTGTTCTCATGGATGTTTAAGGGAATGAGGTTATCAAACAGATATCTAGTCATTGCCACTGGACAATAGAAAGTGGCACATAATTTGCTCAATAGAGAGGACTGATATCCAGAGTTTGTGTTGGATGTGTTTCAAATACCACAATCTAGCAGTATGTTTTATAGTTTTCCTCTGGTTCCCCTATTTCAGAAGGTTGTACTCAAGGCAAGATGTGACAAGGTTGTCTTGATTTTAATCACCCCACTTTCACTGATATGCATTCATTCCAAACTCTGATTCAAAATCAGTTTCAGTTCAAAGTGCTTGGCCTTATAACGTGTGAACGTAGTTTTACTGCCAGTTACTTCACTTATATGCACAAGTCTCCTATGGCTTCATCCCCTTTGTCTGATGTTTCCTGCATACGTGCATCATATCTCACCATAACCTTTTGAAAGGATTGCTAGGACTAATACTGTTTCATTGTTCTTGTTTCCCTTATGGAAAAATCCTCTGAGAATGATTTGCTGGTCTACTTACTTATTGCAGGATGATGTGCAGAGTTTGCTGAAAACCTTGCAGCTGAGTACCAGACAACTTCATCACATGTGTGGCCATTCCAAGGTAAGATAAGTTCTAACTGCAGCACTTGCTTCTGTCCCAAGAATGATTTATTTCCCTTCCACTGCTTTTCCAGGACATAGGCAGGTTCTATTTGCAGGCTTTCAGCAATGTCTGTACAAGCAAAAACTCTGAGAGGAGGAGAAATAGCCTTGATTAATGACCCAAAAGTTGAAGTATTTGATCTGGAAGTCAGATCTGGATCTTGGATGTCAGATCAGGTTAGTGTAGTCTTTTTTAGGACAGAGGTTCTTGACATCTTTGGTGGTTGGCATCTATAAGAGGGTGTTTCTGAGGACACAAGCTAAGACCTTAGAGACCTTGCATAAAGTATAGATGCCAGATTGATAATATGCGAGAGAAACTTTGGCAAAGATCAACAGCCTTGCGAGTCAGAAGAATCAGCAACAGGAGGCAGGCAAGGGGAAAACCTTACTCAAAGTCCTCTTGAGATGCCTTTTTGGCATTGTTACGTTGATACTAGGGAAGAGGGCAAAGGGAGGGGAGGAAGGTGGTAACATGCAAACAGTCTGCCAGTGTCTCTGTAGGGGACTTGGGGCAGGAAGGAAGGAGCAGATTAGCACCCTGCTTACAGTGTGGAGAGCCAGTGCTTGTCGCAAGAGAGAATCACATGGGAAAAGGCAGTTAGAAAGAACTTCATGTGTGCTGCTTTGTTCCTGTTAGACTCCTAAGAGGTTCAAGAACACGTGTCCGAGAAGGGAGCTTTGCCAAAGTAGTTGAAGGGAGAAAGCTAGCTATTAGCATAGCTCCCCAAGCTAGATTTGCTACCGATTTAGTCTAGAGCTGGCATCAGGAGCATAAAAGTCTAGCTGGAGATCAGAACATGCCATTGCAGCTATCAGCACAGGGGAGAATTGGAAGCTGGCACAAACCCTGGAGATGCTAAAAAGTCCTTCTCATGTTTGAAAGTGAAATCCTCACGCCTGCTTTAAAGTCACAATTCACCTTGTAAAGAGGATAACATCCTTGCAGCTTGCGATGTCTTGTCTGTCTTTGCACTTGACTAGCATTTTCAAGTGCTGTGTCCCATGGCCCCTGTTAGCATATAACTGCCATTAGTGAACACCTGTGTTTTACCACTGCTCTTGTATCTGTTGCAATCTGATTAGGTGTCTGTGCCAAACCATTTTTGCAAGAATGAGAAGGCAGCAGCTGAATCTAGGCAAATAAATGTATGCAATGAATGCTCCATACCTGTTTGAAGAGGAGTTGACACCAACATTTGTTAAACCAGTTTTGATTTCACTTTCTTACAAAACTAGTAGATGCTCACTGATGTACCATGCAGTGTTACCCAAGATCTGCTACTCTCCCTCAATATGAGTGTCTTTAAAGAGCATCACACAGCAGACAGTAGCAATCAGCTTCACCTATAACTTCCTAAGCATTTGTCATTTACTCTTCCACACCAAGCCTCTCTTCTGTTTACATCTAAYGCTGGACATAAGGACAGTTTCTGGAGACAGATTTTTGCAAACGCCATGGTGCTTTGTTGAGTCTCCAAACTGCCTGCAGACAGTTGGGCAGGTTCCAAGACCCAGGGARCGCTGTGATTGTTGATTGTGTCATTAGCGAGGTTTTCCCTGATTTGGTTCTGATTAGTGCTGATGATTGCTAGGTCCTGCCTGTTACACAGGCTAGAGAATAGATTGCTGTTGGTACTCAGTTACCCATTCCCTGTTGGCAGAACACGAAGCAAAGCAGTGTCCCTCTTCCCAGGCGTGTTGAACTCTTCCAAGAAACGAAGCTGATYTGTTTTCAGAGTATAGCTAATGAGAGCATCTTAATGCAAGAAGGTTACAAAGTATTTTCATGAAAGAGGAAAATACGCACAAAATAATTGGTTTTGGCTCTTGGCAAGTTGTCTGGTTTAGCAGTGACTCTATTCTGTACTGCAGAYCCAAGCCTAGCAGGAAGAGATGCTCACCCGGAGCTAAATCTCACACAATACCTGGCATAGCTGCCCTTCCTCRGCTGGTTTTTGCTTACAGCAACTCCATCTGTTCCCTGCTGTCCTAGGTTTCCAAAAGCCACTGYGTCTTTGGTCTGGACAGGTTGGCTTTGGAGTTTATAGTGCACACACATTCCATGTAGTTAGTGTGAAGGAATTGCATCAGACACTGAGCAAGAAAAGATTGTCATCGCAGTGGCGTATTCAACACCTTTCTCATTCTTTCTTCTCTGTGCTTGGGAATTCAACAATTTCCTGACATGAATCTCCCTGCAGCATTAGTTTGCAGCTTATGGCTATCAGCAAGCAGCTATCTCCCTTCCTAGGTAGGTAGTTTTTGCGGTCTGGCCACTTGTAGTGTTGCTTTTTGCTTTGGACTGGAACGGTGTGATTGTCCATTGCTGACCTCCATAGATAACTCTGCTATTCCACCAACAATAACTTGTAGGTGAGTCAGACTCACTCAAACATTACCAACTGCACACACCTCCAGCAGCAATGCAGCATCCAGACATTCGTGGCTGTGCGTTGTTCTTGGAGAACAGAGCAAGGGACACCAGTCTGTTGCTGAGATGATGAAGCAATTGAAAAGCAGATTTTCAAAATAATTTCCCAAGGGTCAGCARAATTCATCTGACTTACGTAGAGGAGTTACTAGCCTTTCTCTAGGTTCATGAGAAAAGCTGAGGCTCCTTCTATTTTTATGCAGAGTGGGTATGGCTGTTTGGATTGTTGCAAAGGATTATTTTGCTGCCTTAGACAAAATGCTTATCTGAGTTTTATTTTTTAACAAAAGATATAAAAGAATTTGGCCAAGAAATGACATAATCTGGGCAAGCTTTGTGGGGATCGTGTCCCATCCCTCCCACCTGTATAACCAATGGCTTTTTAAATAGCCAGAATAGTTAGGCAAGAATCAATTGTAGTCATGTGGTACTGTTTCATATTTAGATTCGCCAAGATATTGGACTGACCAACCATGTGCCTTTGTTGAAGAAGTCACTGGAACAATTTGTATACCGAGTGAAGGCAATGCTGGCGTTCAACCACTGCCAGGAAGCATTCTGGGTGGGCATCCTTAAAAATCGGGATCTTCAGGTGAGAATCACTGTCCTGCCTGGGGCAATTAAAATCTGGGAAAGGAYGATGCTCATCTTGCCCAGACAACTGTAACTCTGCCCTTGTGTGCGGGTAGAGCTAAAAGGCCAAATTCACTGTGACCATATTACAGTCATGTTTACTGCAGCAGTTTTATTTCAAGATTAAGGGCCTGCAYCTCTGGGGGCTTCTTTGCAGCGAGGCCGTCACACTGAAGTGGTCGGTTTTTATTGTTTGTGGTGAGGGGGAATGGGGGATCCTTCCCCTGCTCGGTGGCAAGAACTGTGCGCAAGGACGGGAAGAGGTAAAGGTCACTTGGACATCCCTTCACGCGCTCTCTTGCGTGGGGCTTTAACAGAAGCTGATTTTGCCCGTTTTCTTCATCTTTCACTGTAGAAGCAGGGCAGTCAAACAAAACCTCCTTTTTACTCAAAAACTGTTTATTTAAGATGGTAACGGAATGCCGCTTTCTTCCATTCCATCCTAGCACGCTTTGGCTGCTTCGCGTGCGCTCAGTCTTTTGTGTTCAATTTAGGGAGAAGAAATTTTGTCTCAAGCCTCTGAAGARAGGGACTCCGACGAGGAGGACTCCGCAGAGAGCCCCGCCGAGGTACTCCTTCACGGGCGACACCGCCCGCCGCTTTGAGCGACGGGGTTGAAACTCGTTAGGATGCGAAGGCGGCGGGTGGAGCGGGGAGGGGGGGGCGCAGCTTCGGCTCTGACGGCGGCCTCCCCCGCAGGAGCCGAGCGGGAGCGACACGGACGCCAGGGAGGAGGACGGCGCGGCCGGGCCGGGCCCCTCTCCCACCGAACCCTGAGGCACCGGGCGGCGGCGGCGGCGGGCGGGGCCTGAGGCGGCACCGGGGGCGGCTCCGCCCGGCGGCGCGCAGGCGCGGGGGGGGGGGGGGGGGGGGGGGGGGGGGGGGGGGGGGGGGGGGTGGGGGAGAGGGTGGTAGCCCCGCGCAGGCGCGGTGCGCGCCGGGGTGGCGGCGGGGGCGGCCATGTCGGTGCAGGAGGATCCGGTGCAGCGGGAGATCCACCAGGACTGGGCGAACCGCGAGTACATCGAGGTGATCACCAGCTCCATCAAGAAGATCGCGGACTTCCTCAACTCCTTCGGTGAGGGCGCCGGGRAGGCGGCGGCGGCGGGGGGGTGGCGGCGGGCCGGGGCGGGCGCCCGCGATCTCTCACTGCCGCCTCCCCGCAGACATGTCGTGCCGGTCCCGGCTGGCCACCCTGAACGAGAAGCTGACGGCGCTCGAGCGCAGGATCGAGTACATCGAGGCCCGGGTGAGCGGCGGGGCGGCGGCGCGGGGGGGCTCGGGCCGGGCCCGGGGCCGGCCTCGGCTGAGGCGTTTCCTCTTCCCGGCAGGTCACCAAGGGCGAGACGCTGACGTAGGCCTGGGGCGGCCCCGGGCCCCCCCGCCCCGCCGGAGCACCGCCGCCCCGCACCCTGCTCGGGGCCTGCCGCCGCCGCCACCGCCGCCTCTGCTTGCGTTGCCAATAAACCGCTGTGCTCCTGCCCTGCCTGCTCTCTGCCTGCCTGCCTGGGGCCGGGCCGCGGGATGCCCGGCTCCCTGCCACCGTCTTGGATGTCCAGAGCCTGCCCTTCCACCCGCCTGGCCCACGGGGCTCAGGCCCGCCTTCCTCCCCACGCATGGGGGCTGTGAGGGGAGGGGACGTGCTCCAGGAGCTGCAGGCCTGGCTGCTGTCGGCTCTGGGAGGCACCTGACCAGCGTGGCTCAACCTTTGAGGTGCTTTGTGCTCCTGCTGGGGTCACGGTGGAAAATCTAGTGACCCTGATGGTTTGGAGGGTGTCTCAACATGCACGTGTGTACACTGTCAGGGCTAGGTGGGGACAGCAGGCTCACCTGTCGTGGTGCACATGCCACAGGAGATGCCCTTTGCTGGCACCTAGGAAGAGGTGCTTATCCTCCTCTCTAGGGAGGCAAGTGGCAAGGAGAAGGGAATCTCTCTTCCCTTCCCACCAYACATCTATTTATCTCAGTTTTTCAGTGGGCACCTAGAGCTGCAGACTCACTGCTCATACTTAGCGTTTGTTGGGGAGTCCATGGAGTTGGTGTCAGTAAAGGTATTCTTGCTTCCCAGCAGGCTTTAAATGTCTCTATATTATTCTCCAACTGGAAGGTGACTTTTTCATGATGGCAATGTGATGTCTGTAGTGTTTACTGGGCACCTGGGTAACTTAATGTTCTTCTTTACATTTTTGAGCCTGGCAGGTCTGACATCAGCTGGTTGCCCCTCAGCATAGGTCCTCCCCCAAGCTCACAGTTTTGTTCTCCATAGGAAGCTCTGTGTTTTCCATTGTTTGAGTAAGTGCTCCTCCAGCCTTTCCCTCAGCTCACCTAACCAGTTACTCTTTACTGTCAGGTTGGGCCGTGCATCTGGGAGGCTTGGCTGCTTCTGGTGCGTAGTCCTGGGGGAAATAAATGCTTCGTACCAACCTTGCAGAGCTTACAGTGGAGTGGAGCAGCCATGGATCACTGTGCTTTCGCCTGGGGGCAATATCAAATGATGAGAGACGATGCTGTCATACAAGATTGGTAGGTAGAGGGAAAGCACCTATCCCTTTCCTCGGAGGCAGTTGCTCTGTGGCCCAGGTACATCAAAAGTACRCCTGTGGCCCATGCACTGCTTATTCTGGATGTGCTGGAGTGGAGTCCTGAGATCTCCGTCCTTGCAGATAACTCGTTACTTGTCTGGACAAGGCCCTGAACAGCTTCATCTGACTTTGAAGTTAGCTCTGCTTTGAATGTGGGTGGGGGGGTGGGTGAGCCAGAGACCACCAGAGGTCCCTGCCTAAATTATCCTAAGATACTTCACCTGAAGACTGAATGGGAGACAGAGGGTACCACAGACATCCCTGGGACTGGGGCTGTACCGGGCTGACCTCTTTGTTTGAGATCATTGCTTGTGCCTGTTCCCTGCTAGTAGTGTGGTGTGTCTCTTGGATCCCTTCCTGGTCTCCTGACAGGCTGTTGTAATGGTTCTCCCGTTTTCCTCTGACCCCAGGGTTTCTCAGAGGAGTGGGTGTTGCTACACAGTCGGTGTGGCCAAAGCAGTTTTGGTGTAGGGATCTGTCTCTGGAGGGTGCTGCTCCTCCCAGGACACATGCTCTCACAGAGGTTGAGCACTGTGGGATCAGCCTGTCTGGTTCATCTCCCAGCAGGGATGCTGGGCAGCTCACTGCGGTACAGAGTGCTGCCCTTTCTTTCCCTTTCAGGGAGTCTCGGTAGTTCCTGAGGGCTCTACAAGACCAGGCTTTCTGGTTTGGGTGCTGCTTATTCCAGCCCTCTCTGGGAGGTGGAGAAGCTGCCTGGTCCTCGGGCTGATAATGCTTCTTCCAGCAGCTGCTGTGGTGTGCAGCCTTGTAGCACATGGAGCTTTGATATATTTGAAGCATTTGGATTGTTTTAAAGACTGGGGAATTCTGCTTGCCTTTTTTTCTTGTTTTGTGTCTTTTTTGGGATATGGTGCTCCAGGAACTCACATTAAACTTTTCTGGAGTGGATTTGTGTTTTCTAAATCGGGAGATTGATTTACGTGCCATGTTAGTGGTGCTGGCTGTTCTCCCCACCGCACATTGAACATAGCAGGAGGTGACAATGTGCTCTGTGTCCTCAAAGCATGCTTTCTTCTTGTCCTGAGAGAGCTGGGTGCTCAGGCACCCTTGCAGCTCTAGTTATTTGGTAGCTGAGACCTTTTCACAGAGCCTGAACTGGAGAGCAAGCTGTTTTGAAGCCTCTTATGAAGGTGCCAGAATGGAGCAGTTTCATTAGAGCCTGAGCCACATCTGTAGCTTGAGAAAGGTTTGCACTCTCAAATGGTAAACAGTGGGCCTTTAGTGCTTGCTGCCTGCTGGACAGGCAGCCAGACTGCATGGAGCAATAGGAGCAATCCTGCAGTCCTCATTTGCGTTAACAGTTTGGGAATGAGTGGTAGGACCAAATTTTGATCTCGGGCAGGAGACAAGGTGATGCAATGTTGGCATCACTATTTTTCTGGTGTCAGCAGAAGAGGGAGCTTGAATTCAAGCTTTGCATACCCCATAAAGGTTGTAGTGTCTCACCCAAAGCACATAATTTAAGATGAATGGATTGGACCAGACTTCTCGAATAATTCTAGCTTCTAGCCAGTAATGTTTGGGTACCTCTCAAGGTACCTCCTGCTAGCAGAGCCTTGATTTTAGGAAACAGCTTTAAAGTCAAATGTACCTTCATCCCCTCTCTCTGGCAGGTCATTAAACCTGATAATAATTCAGTGACCTGAGGTGATCTCAAGAGAGGAATGTGTTAGGACACAGCTGAGTTGTTGAGGGAGAGCTGTGCTTTGTCCCTAATAGCTCTGCAAAGCTGGACTTTTCTTTAAAGATCCCAGAAGATAGTGTCTGCTTGCATTTGGGTGCCAAGGCGCTGACAGCAGTGGAAGTCACCTCCAGTAGTTATGTCTCAAAGAGAAGTTGGCCCTGCCTGCCTGTGATTGCCTGCTGATCACGCCAGGTCAGTGAGCTGGGGAAATCACGGGGGTATGGAAGGTCTCCAGATTCACTGAGATTTTTGTGTCCAATTTCCAAAAAGCTGCTAGCAGTATTGCTCTGAACTCTGCAAAGCATCAGGACCTGGGACTTGGTCCTAGCGCACACAGAAGCTTTAGGGTGGATGCACCATCAGCTTACCTTTTCCCTCACCATCCTTCTCTCACCCYGCATCTTTGTGCATTTTCACTTTATATCACAGAAACGTGAAGCCAGTAGTTGACAGAGCCCTCTTTTTGGGGAGGATTCTCATTGGGTACATCCTAGAGCAAAAGTTTGAGAATGTTTCCCCAGGATATCACTGGATAGATCAAACTTGGGGTCCTGCCGACAGCTCACCTTGACGTACTTGTGTTCACAGAAGATCCATGTGTTCACAGAAGATCCATGTGCCTCTACCTCTATAGGTGCAGAAAGCGCACCCCCAGGAAATCTCCAGGGGAGACCTTATCTGGTATTTAGCCTGACTTAAAATGCTGGATGTGCATTGTGGGTTCTGCCTCTGGCCCGTGTGGTGGAGRAGGGCAGAAACGCTGTTGGAGCCGAGGCTGGGTTAAACATTGCTTTTAATGCAAGAGAAAGGAGCTGCAGGAGGGCTCTCTTGCAGTAAAATACTGCTTGCATGTGGGAGAAATGGGTTTACATTACCTCTTGGAGGCCATTCTCCCGCTCTCTGCTGCTGGTGTCTCGACTAACCCTCACTATTTCCCCTAACAAAACTGCGATGGCAGTACCTGCTTCGGCTGCCCTAGCTCCACAGAAGTCCTCCACAAAAGGTGAGGATTGAATATTGACATCCTTTGCGAAGCCTGTGTGCTCAGAAGTGCTGAGGAAGGGGGCTGTAGCAAGAGGGAGGATGAGCTAGAGCAGGGAATGGGCCCTCTCGCTCCCTTTCCCCTGTCCTCCGTGAGGYACTTCCAGCCCTACTGCCAGGCCAGAAGAATGGAAGTGGGGAGGGACCCCAGGGAACTGGGAGGATGAGGAAGAAGAGGGGTGCTGATTTTGAGCAGGTTTTGTTGCAGGTTGCTCTGGGAAGACTGGTCAGGGCGGGGGGGAGGAGTGCCCTCAGCCCCCACGTTGATCCCCTGTGCTTGCTGCAGCATTCGTGGGCTCAGCCAGGCCAGTGGCTGGGTGCAATTCASTGCTCCCCCCTTCTCTAGCAGCCAGCAGCCCCTTCCTCAGATTCCTGCCCCCCCACCCCCCCCCAAGCCTTCCCCTTGCTCCTTTGCAGCCATTTGGGAGCAGGGTGAATATCTTTGTATTAATAACAATGGAATTGCACTAATGACATGAATATAGATGTGATGAAACACATTCTTCAAAAACACTCACTCTGCAGCCTCGTGAGCTGCTGGTAACAGCACCCGAGGAGGTCAGTAATTCTCCAGAGAGCAGTACATCCTGGGGTACGCCTTCGTTTATTTAGCCTGCTCGAACAGAAGAATCATGCGAAAGCGAAGGGAATGTGCCAGGCCTCTCTCTCCCACCCCCAGCCAGTCCCTTGTTTTTTCATTAACTGGCAAGAAAAGTGATTCTCAGGTCGCTGAGTGCTAACTCATGCACAAACAGGCTGAGGCCTCAGGTGGTTGGGCTGCCTGCTTCTCACTGGCCCCAAAATCCCTTGGCTGTTGTTCTGGAGGGCTGTGAGCTCCTCACTGCCCCTGTGACGGTGCCTGGAGAACAGGGCAGAGCTGTGGGCTCAGCCCCGGGTAGGAGYGTGTCCCAGCCCTTGGAGGGAGCTGCCYGATGGGACGTGCTCCCCTCCCYGGGAGGGCAGCTCCCCTGGCAGTGCTCCAGCRGCTCTCCRCAAGCACCCTGAGAGCAGACCCCACGCAGCCTCAGCCCGGCCGCGAGGTCACAGCCCCGCGGTGCCGCCAGCCATGAGTACTGACCGCCCAGCCCCGACTGCCGCAGCAGCAGCATGGTGTGAGCGCAGGGGCAACGGCCCTCGCCCACCACCACCTCCTCCCGGTGGCCCTGCATGCCAGGGCTGCTGCGTGGCTAAAGGGAGGCTGGGCCTGTTGCTCGTTCTGAGGCCTTGGCTTAGATCGCAGTTACTATTCCCAAYGAGGTGTAAAAGTGTTGAGGGGGAGAGGATTTTTAACACTTCCCCCTGAGAAGCATGGATGATGGTTTTTCCCTCCAGTGCCTTAGTGCGGGCTGCTTCCGTGTGCGTGAGAGCTCTCCTGGTAACAAAGCCCCGAGGGGCCRTATGTTGGTCCATCTGCTCCTCGAGGGGTGTTGCACATGGCCTGGCAAGAGTGTTTAGAGAGCTGCAAGGATCCAGCCAAGGGGTCAGCAGATCCCCCTGCTGCTCACAAAATTGGTGCTGTAGATTGCAAGGGCACAGGAGAGCACACGGGAGTTATCCCATGCTTGCCTTGCTCTTACGTGCCATCCTGGGCTTCACCCACAGGCAAGGGATGCTAGGCTAGACCAACCTTTGGTTTGATGCAATCCAGCTGTTGAGAGAACAGCAGGACTGAATCCTCCCCCCCCATTTGTCAGGGACTCATTGATAGCATTCAGGTGACCTAACTTCAGGCACCTGAGCTACTTAGCTGGTGTGCCTGCACTAACATTGGTAGGGTTTTACTGTAAGGCACTGGTCTCCCYCCTCAGACAGATACATAAAACAATTGTAAGGTTTGCACCCTAGGAGGGCCTCAGTGAGCACAAAGGAAGGRTGAAACAACTGTGCTGAAGTATGTATCTGCCTTGTGGGTGTCTAATGTCAAATTACATGAATCCTGGGCATTGTATAATCATCTCTTGGCTTCTGTTTCTCTAGGAATTAAAAAGGAAATGCAAATTAATTAAATGCATGCACACAGTGCAAGCTCTCTTCAAGGCTCAAACACCCCAACAGCCTCCATTGCTTCAKTAGGCATGTGGAACTGCACCTCTCTAGTTATGGGATGTCCCTGAGACTACAGSTGCCAAATCAGACCTCTGAAGTGTTTCCCCACGAGGGTGTTACCAAAACTGGTGGCTTGTCAGCAGCAAGCCTCAAGATCCAGGCTCATCCGATGCACAGCAAGGCAGCTGGCTGGTGCCTCGCTGCCGGGTAGCGCACTGGAGCATGGTTCAGGTTTCCTTAGCTCCCATCTTCTGTTCGCTAAAGCTCAACTACAAAAGCTACTACTGTAAATATGAAAAGATTTTTTTAAATATTCCACACCAGCGCATGCCAGACACTTCACAGCCAACCCTGAAGTGCTGCGTCAGTACCAGCTCTATATTTAATGAYGACTGCAGGAACTGGATTGGAAGAGCTCAGCTCTCCTCTGCTACAACCCAACCTACATTAGTACCACCCATCTCTCAGCTAGGAGAAACTCTTAAGGTGCGRATCGCTGTGTCTTGGTGCCCATGTCTCTGTGGGAATGAGGATTACACGCTGGCTGTCTTTGAGTGCTGTGCATGCCTTTCAACGGTGTTTAGTCCACTGTCGGGGAAAACAAAGAGATTAAACGGTCCACGAATCTGCTTTGCTACAGTAGTTAGTCCTTTCCTGTATGATTGCACACAAATAATACCTGTCTCCTGATCCAGAACCCTAACCAAACCCCAAGCTTCAAAAAGACAGGCCATTTTTGTTTTAGAGACCGGTCAGGGAAAGAAATAGCTCATATGGCAAGTGCCAGACCCAGGTCCRCGTTCCCACCTTTCTAAATCAGACTGGGTTTGCATTTCAGATGAACTCTTCAAGTATAAGAGAAGCAGAAACTCAAATCTAATAGCAACTCCCTTAGTCAGCTGGGGGTTGTGACCTGGAGGGCTGTGCATCTGGAGGTGCTGTGACATTCAGGTTAGCACTGTCACCTTCATGTCTCTGGCCTTTAAGAGAGAAGACTACCACTTAAGCTGCTGTGTTTCTGTGCTAAGAAACTTAGCACATTTCCACAAGAAGTCTGAGCTGTGAAATGACATTTTTGCTTTGCAGGTGAGTAGTCTGAACTGGCCTTCAGTTCTGCTTTATTCCTGTCGTGTACAGAAAGCCAGAAAAGCCGGAGCTTCTCATTTTACAGCACAGCAGCTAAAGAGCCCATGGTGGCTGGGAAGGGCTTGCTCCGGCAGGCTGCAGCCCCTGCGGTGGGCTGGGACACCCTCTGCCTGCCAAGGCCTGCGGAGCTGAGCAGCAGCAGAGCCAAGTAAAACTAAAACRCACCCCTGGAGAGGGATATGGAGGGCAGGGTGGGAGCAAGGTTGCTGGCAGGGGCCTCCTGCGCCCTGTCCCCGTGGCTAGGGACAAGGCCACGCGATGGCAGCCTTCCTGCACAAACGCTTCAGCACACACTGAAGGACTTCAGGGAGTTCAGCAGTGCTGGCGAGCTGGTGGCTTTTTCCCTAACTTCTGACCCCACAAGAGGGTGGATGTTGAAATGTTGATCACTTGTAGAGGGAGAAAAGGAATACCTTCTGGGAAGATGCAGAAACTTGGAGCATTTGACGTTTGCCAAACTGGGAGCTGCGTTTGCAAGAGCAGCCACGGCCACCTTCTGAGCTGCACAGAATATTAAGGGTCACATCCATAYGCCTGTGACACACCTAAGCAAAGCGCGCTGTGGCGTAACAAAGCTGCTGGTGGCTCAATCGCTGCTCCACGCAGTTCCAGGCCTGCTGTAGGAAAATCTGATGCTCATTTATTTCAAGGTCTATATGAACGCAGCTTGCCAGAAAAGCACAGGGCAGCTGCTTAACGTCTTAACACCTGGCCAAAAAAATGAAAAATTGTGAGACTCAAGTAGCCTGCTACTAGCAATATTATCATTCGTGACAAGGAGAAACAAACAACAACATTTATCTGGAGTCTGTCAACAGGGTCTGCAACACACACTAATTTCATCTTGTGCATCTTCAGCCTCTATCGCCACTTAATAGTGATTAGAAACTGGAGATTTTTAATGTAAATAATGATATTTTACTATAAGAATATAACTATAGCACCCTGATCCACTTTCTACAACACATCGTATTAGAAAGATTCTAATGAATTTGAAAAAAATATAATTTTGACTAGAAGTAAAAGTTTAAGGAAACAATAAGAAAAAACAGGCACAGAGGTGAGCGTAGTGTTCTGCTTGGTTCTTGATGGGGTTTAGCAGAGATGCTAAAAGATCTGTATAGAACAAGAGACTCCTGTTTCTAGATAAACAAAATTAGGCCTAGTTCTTAAATTTAACAGGCTTTAGCAAAAATTTTACTGCATTAGTTTGAAATATTAATATAATGAATTAGTTGTTATGGCAAGTAATTCCACAGAAGCTACAAGATGAGGGAAAAAAAAAAATCTCCAAAAGGTCTCAGTAAGGTACAAGGTGGTCCACTCGCCCATATGATTCTGCAGAAGCTTTCATGGCTAAACAGAATTCCTCTCAGCCAAAGGCAAGTGGCTGCTTTCTCATGATCTCCCGGCATAAGAGGGTATTATTAGTTCAGGGATAGTCTGGAGGGTTAGAAGAGTGGGTTGTACTTACTACTTGTTGCTTTTCTCTTCTCTCTCTCAAAGGTGTTCAGAGTTTAAAAACAGAAAGGTATCTGTAAACTAGCTGTAGCCTGCAAAATGCAGCTGACACTGAAGCATAGTCCTCCCTCAGTTAGTCATACTTCACAGTCTCACAACAATTGTTTAAGCAGACTTTCTTTAAAGAAAAAAAGTAGCAACTAAGTAAATGCACAGGAGGGACTAATTTAACCAGCCCTTTGGGTAAAAGCCAGGGTAGGGCAAGAGGTGTCATGGGAGTGTTTTAATCCAACAGAAATGTGATGACTAAATGGGTAATTACTACTCTGAATATGTACCGTCACTGGGCCCCTCCTGCACTCAGGAGTATTTCTACATTTCTCATGCAACCTGCCTGTGTGACAAATCTGCGCGCACACACACTGTACCCAATTAGTGTCAAGCATGAGAGCTCCTCAGCATGTCTCTTGTGTCTCTAAACCCCTCCTGGAAGGAATTTTCCCAGCATACAAAGAGTAAACCACCATTCTCCTAACTCTCTCAGAGGACAATTCCCAAATAAGGGCAAAATAAACACATGTAGTACATGATAAAGCATTCTAATTAATTAGATAATATTCTCCCAGCAGAAGTAGATGCAGAGTATTATCTGCTTTAAGTGTTAAACATTACATCTAATTAAATATGTCAGGGTAGGTGAGACAAGGCACTTGAATAGGCACTTGTGGAAAACTAGTAAAACAGCCTGATTAAAAAAACCCAAACAACCCGAAACAACAACAACAACAACAAATGGAAAAGAAAAAAATCAATGCACACCTACTACAAGAAGTATAAATTACTTTCTCTATCTGTGTCCCAGTCTCTCCAGAAGCATCAGTACCTGAAGAGGAGAGGAGAGCAGAGGGAGGGTACACAACCTGCTCTGCACACCCCCTGCTCGGGCACCCACTGCACCAGGGTGAAACTGTTAGCTTAATTTGACAGATTACTTCACATGACCACACCTCATATAATCGATAGACACACTGTGCTGTTGGAATGTCCCTAGTAGTCTCCTATGAACCAGCTATTGCTCTTCACACGTTTTCAATTGACCAAACATCRTGCTTAGACAGAAGCAATGCTTGCTGAGGAAAAGGAACTCTTACACCAGGATGTAACACAAATCCTGCTGAAATGAAGCCAAACCCACAACTGGATTTTAGACAGGTTGGGTTACCTCTGGGCAGGCCTAGAAGGAGCTCGGGAGGCCGTGGGAGCTGGGGTGCTTCCTTAGGTGAAAATACTAGGGGCCAAAGGCAAGAGACTGGCCTAAGAAGGGCTTAATTAATTAGTTAATTATCTACCCAGGGGCAACTGTAGTGGGAAACACCAAGGTGAAAACACCTGTTTCAGTGTAGCTGGTGTATGTCAGGTGCTGGGCCTCTGGGCTGGGCTTCCTTTTTCTGCTCTCGTGCACAGGAGAGATCTCCCCCCTCTTCCCTGCTCTTGTTGCCTTCTCCTAAAGGCTGGCTGGGTCAGAATCCATTGTCTGTTAGTGAAGGGGCAGCTCCCCTAAACAGAAAACAGCTCTGGGGTGGCTTCAGTTTAATGTTGTGCTGAAGAAGTTACATGCATCGGAGGTGGACGAGAAGGGCTCAGAGGAGAGCACTGATGGCCGTACTGCAGGTGTAGGACAAGCAAAGAGGGATGCTTTGTTTCAGGTTATTCTAAGAGAGGCAGTGAGGATTATGAGGAGACCGTTTGTATCTCTTCCTTCTGCCAGAAAACAGAGCATTAAACCCATAATCAAAGTAAATTGGTACCCTGAGCGGCCGAGAGCGGGTAACTCGTGGCCAACACAGCGCAAGAGAGCCAGACCACACGGGTGCTGCACAGCCGGGGAGTGAGGACACAAAAGTGGTCGCTAGCGTGCGGGAAATTGCCTGTGGACAACTCAAGGATCTGAAAGACCTTTGTTTTCCAGGACTGTTCATCCTGACCTCTGATATTTACTATTATCAGAACTCAAGAGGCCATTAATAGCGTTACTAATAGCAAAACAGATTGCTGTGACAGGGTGAAGAGAAACRCCCCTCTTTACCACCATTCCCTCAGGCTAATCAGAGACTGGAGGCTGGATCCAGCTTGGGCTGCTCCCTGTTGCTTTCTAAGAGCAAGCAGACAATGCACTGGGAACGACACTTAACCATATAACAAATGGAGGATTTGTACCCACTCACTTATTACATGCCTTGCTGGAAAAGCACACCTRATTTGATAAAAATCTAACTTCCAGCTATGAAATCCAGAGAACTTTTGTGCCTGGCAAAGGTTCRGGTGGAAATCTATCGCAGGGGACATGACGAGACCTGAGAGACCCCTGGTCATAGTGAAAGCAAATGCTAGGCTGGGAAGGTTCACTTAGGAAACACAAGTATTCTCTTTGCCAAAACTGACTTAGGTATTGGGATTCCTGTCTGATACTAAGCAGATAAGTTTAAAATTAAGCATGCTGAGGGCTGGCCCAGGCAGGGTGGACTACCTGRCAGTAAATGGCCAGCACTGGTCCTCACAACCTGGCTGGCTCCTGGCAATCAGTACAGGCTGCTCCACCTCATGCACGCCCCAAGCACCTGCAAACACAGCAGGAGATCGTGCTGTTTTCAAGCTGATCACCTGGTCAGGGTGGTGTAAGGCCCTTTTCCCCGGAGGGGTAGCTGTGCCTCTTACCTACACAGGAGCCCTCAGCGACTTCGTGTGCCGAGCAAACAGCAGAGGAAGATTTTGAACACGCTCAGTCTGTCTTGCCTTGGAGAGCACATCTGTAACCCAGAGGTGGCTCTGGCTTGGTGTTTTCAGCACCCTTTCTGGTTGCTGGAGAGAGGCGCGATGGATGGCTTCCCTTCCCTGTCAGCGGCCTGGCTGCTCCGTCGCAGGACACCGCAGCCCTGCCTCAGGGATGATGGCGGGGCCCTTCCTGGGCCCCCCAGACCAGAAGGCTGGACCTGACCCCCGTGCTGGCAATGTCCCGTTCCTGACAAGAGCATGGTATGGAAACCACCCCTCTCCTTGCTCCCCGCACAGGTGTTCCCCCCTGCGCCTCCCTCCCTGAGCCCGGGACGCTCTGGGCAGGGGGGCAGCGTGCCTGGGCCTCCAAACCGCCATCATGGCGTGCCCGCTTGGCTTTACGGGAGCCCAGGGCCTTTCCCCTCAGAGCGGGATCCCCGTGCCGCTGGACCCCCCCTCGTGTCCCAGACAGGCCAAACAAGCGGGCCCGGGCCTCCAGCCTGAGCGGGGGCTGCGCTGGAGCAGCCGCGGGCGGGGGAGGGGGGGGCCCGGCCGGTCAGGGCCGCTGAGGCCCGTCGGTGCCTGAGACAGGCCGGGAGGGTGCCCAGCACCTCTCCCCCACGCCGGCGGGGTCGGCCCTCGGCAGAGCTCGGGGACACGGACAACACGCGGCGCCTCCCACCATGCCCGGAGCGCGACCGCCGGTGGCCGGAGGACGCGGCGGAGCTGCCGCCGCTCCGGCTGTGAGTCAGGGCTGGCCACGTGAGGCCCCAGCGCCGGCCCCGACGCCCGCCCGCCCTGCAGGGATCCCTGCCCCGGGATCCCAACCCACCGCACAGCCCCGCAGGTAAGCGCCGGGGAGGGGTTCGGGAGCTTCTTGGTCGAGACTGAGGGCGTTTTGGGGTTGCGTCCTGGCTCTTGGTACACGGCTGGGCTGTCRATTACTCCCCGAGGCATCACAACGCTGTACGAGGGGTTGTGGTGCTGTGGGGGCAAGCCACAGGACTTGTAACGTCCATGTCTTCCTGACTGGACTTCCACATCTTTTTAAATWTTTTTTTTCCTATAAATCCTCATGGCAACCCCCCCATTTTATGTGTAGAGGAAGATTTGTTTGCCTTAACTTTACTCAGCCTACCAACATGAGCTCTTCTGGCTTCTGATGACCTCATTTTCCTCCCTTCAGAGCTTTCCAACGACTGCACGGAGGAGCACACGGCGCGTAAGGAGAAACACAAACCAGGTAATTTCAAATGGTATACGTAAATGCGTACGGAGCCCTGCCATTATTTCACCAGTGTGGCTGGAAAACAGGCAGCCAGCCGCCCCAGGTTTGCAGGTGCAGGGCTGGCAGCAGCACAGGCACCGTGCCCAGGCTTGCCAGGAGGGCCGGGAGAGGAAGGAAGCGCCGGTGCTGTGGCAAGGGGCGGATGGGCTGTTCCCGCTCCCTGCTCACCCCCATGGGGATGGTCACACCGAGCCTGGGGAGCTGCCCTCCCCACGGTGACACGCACTCGCTGGGTCTCTCCACCTGCCTGTGTTCAACAACGCCATAAAGAGTGGAAAGTCTTTGAGTTTTGCTACTTCTCTGTCACATTTCAACTATATTTGACAACAGGAAGGCAAGCAGGCAAATAGCAGAATTATCTCACTGGTGGCATTGCCTGAGGAGACTAGAGTAGGATCGGTTTCAAACTGAGCTGGCGTGGACCAGTTTTTGTTGTCTCACTGGAAGAAACTACCAGCTTTCACCATGGCCGCAGCTCTCCAGGGCATCTTCCTGTGGAACCAACTGCTAGGACCAACCTAAGACTTGCAGGTGTGCTTTATGAAGTTTGTTTGGTTTGGTTTGAGAGAAGGGCAGGGAGGGACTTAAACGTTTATGTTTAAAATAAAATTTAGCAAGATTTGGTGTCAGCATATAAAATGAAAGGTAAAAGTAGTTTCAAAGGGAAAAGGTTTAGGATTGTCTGTTTTTTGTCTTGAAGTCAAAACAACCTTATTTATTTTATTTACATTTTTTGCTATCCCATTGAATAATTTCACCCAGAYACATTTCAGCAGCTAAGCAAAAAGTTGTAGCGTATGGCAGTTATTAATTAGCCTCACTTTCTAAACAACTAGGAGAAGTCTGACTCTGCACACAGATCTTATTCTAACATGTTAAAAAGACCTCACTGCAATTAAGTTCTGATTTACTGTGGGAAAAGCAAGATGAGGTCTGTTGTTCATGTCATTCCCCAATGATCTCATGGCCAGGCTGAAATGCCAGTATATCATCATCCTTCTCTCATTATGAGGTGTAATCAACTAAATCACTTTTAAAACATACAATAATTAAATGCCTATACTTATCCTTTGTTTAGATCTGATTTTCTTTCCAGAAGAGCCACAGGGGAATTAATTGTCCGTAGTCTAACAGAAATTAGGTACCCAACTTCCTTAGTTACGTAAAGCTTGGTGACTGACTAGGCTTAGCTGTGCTGGCGGCACGGAAAGGGAGAGGGGAGTAGACGCTGGCTGCTCCCGGATCCTCTTGCGGCATCCAGGTCTTATCAGAGTGGGATGCATAAGTGCATTAGGCAAATATGTTTCTGTTGCTGGTACAGCTGAGCAGTTCAGTCATTTGGGCCAGCAAATGCACAGTTTTAAGGTAAATCAGTCTGATAGCAAATGGGGTTGACAGTGCCTCCTCTGCCTTCAGTGTTGTATCTGTTCTTCTTTTCTGCGTGGTGGGACGGATCTGCTAGTGCCTACCTGCTCGCAAAGCCGGCATAAGGCAGCTGCTGYGGCTGGTTTGTGTCACACGAGGAGCAACATGCCTCGAATGTGCCCATGAAAGTGGCCATCACCAGGTATTAGGAGCCCCAGAGACACAGCTCCTGAATTTCACTCAACAGTAAAACCTGTGGATATTTATAAATATTTTTATGAAATGGAATTCATCAGTCAGAAATGTTTATATTTAAAGTAATTTTGTTCCTTTAGGCCTGATATTTCAACTGTGCAGTCCACAAAGAGGTCTAAAGGATTTAACTTACAAAAGCAAACACTGTTGCAAGGTTTAAGCTGAGTAAATCGGAAGGCAAGAAAGATACTGAAAAAGGCTGAAAACCATAGCTGGAGATATATAACTGCACAGAAATTACATTCTTTACTGTGAGGCTGAGGAAGAGTTTACTCAGGGTGTGGTATGCTGGGTTCCTGTATTTCAACATAAGCTGTTGCTTGCCCAGGCAGAGAGGACAGATGCGTTTCCTGCATTCCCTGTCGGGTGCTCACAGTCTGACATTGCCTTTGCTGCTGTAAGTGAGGCAAGGTTTGTGGGAGAGGTGAAAACTTTTATTAGACTAATTGACAAAGTTCAAAGCTTGTTTGTCCAAAAACTTGCCAGTTGTTCCAGGTATATCAGGTGATTAAATAAAAGGTATTATCTGCCATTGTAGATGTCTTGCATAGACTCATCATTGGAATAATTTCAAAGTGTTCTTAAAATATTAAATTATTCTTTTTCTCACAATACATCTAGGAGGTAGGTAAGCAGTTTTCTGGGCTTAGACTTTAAAAGTGGTTAAAGAGGTTATGTGATTTTCCCAGAGCTAAACAGCAAACCAGTGGCTAAAGAGTTTCAAACTAAGGACTTCATCACTTGAAGAACACTTGCAGCGTAGGAAATGAGAAAGCTTCCAGAATCACCAACATACCGAAAATGTGGGACCTCAACCCTGGTTCCAAAGGAGGAATGGGTTTTGGAGCTACTTTGGAGTCTTTTTGTGCCTAATTTCCTCTATCTGAGAACTGACACACTAAAAAGTTGTTCTGTTTCCAAAATGAAGATGTTTTTGCTTGTGTGTTATACTATCCTTCTGAAGATATTAACTGGACCTGTTTTGGATTTTGTATTAGAATATTTTTCTGACCGATATGATGGTCTCTAGGGAACTGAAACTGCCTGTAGGAAAAGAAACAGTTTTCCGTCTGGAAAATTTAAAGGAAATAATACTTTTTCAAACTTCAAATTTCAAAAGGAAATAATTAATTTTCAAACTGCTTGATTGAAAGTGTTTTATTGAATGAACCCAAAAGTCGTATTGTAAGAAAACCTGTGGGTGTATGAACTGTTTTGCTATTGCACCCTTCATAGGTGCAATAGCACCTATGTACTTCAGGCTCTCCAAAAATCTTCTTTTGCATCTCTCAATACATTAGTGTTTTAGTTGAAATGTTGTGTGAGGGAAGATGTAGTCAGTGCCGGATGCCTGGAGCACTGTAGGCGAAGGCAACTGTTCAGAACCACAACCACCACAAAAAAATGCATCATCAGAATAAAACAGCCTCAGAAGAAATTTCTGGGGCGAGTTTAACAAAGCAAAAGTAAACATTGGGTTTTGGGGATGTCAGAATATTTTGTTTCCATGGCAAATACCAGTAAGAAATCTGGGATCGACACTTAAAAATTTTTAATTCATAAACCTAAAGTTAGTGAAAATTTCCTTTTCATGACAACTTGGGACGAACAGATGTAGAAGTGTCAAAGTCTTCTGTGAGACAAGGATTCCAAATCTTGCGGGGGTCTCCTATGAACTATTTCTACTATTCTCCCCGACTGGTACATTTTAAGTAGAAGGACGTCAAAGGTACAGAATAATTGTTMTGTTTTGTTCTATTAAGTTACTCACATCTGTGGTAAATAGTTAATTAGTCACCTTGGTAGCTGTAAAAAAACAACAATGTGAGTGATCAAGTTGGACTTCTTTTCATTTTACTCACAATGATCAGACTTTTGTCCTTTCTTAATAACCAAAGGCCAGCCCAGCAAGACTCACTCAGAGGAGCGGAGAATGGGTCTCAGGAGGGTAAATGAATCATGATGTGAAACTCCCATTGCAACAGAGAAGTGATTTTGAAACTAAAGTGCCTAGAGATAGATGCCATGTTTGCAGAAAATCAAGTGTAAGACAGAAAAATAGAGATGGTCAGACTGCTCTGTTTCTAAATACGCTTTTTCTCCCCTTTCGTACAGGCACAGCAATGGAGAACTTGAATGTCCCATTCCCAGATCTTACTGAAGAACAGCAAGGTAAAGGTAGCACACAAAGATCAAAGCTTCGGCTCATTCACACTGCACAACAGTGTTTGCTAGAGTGGTCATGAGTCAATGAAACTTGTTTCCTCTGAGAACACACCCCATCCATCTCCTTGCTTGTAAAAGAGAGACCAGCGGTCAGTCCCYGGCTCTTCCACAGGCGTCTCATCAGGCCTTGTGCTTGTGGGAAAGGAGATTTTGCTGTGCGTTAAATGCCTAATGTGCTGTCTCAATACCTTGGCATCCAGCCCTTTGTGTCTTTGTGCCTGTCTGTAAAATAGCATGGTCAGAATAAGTACCCGTTAAATAGCTAGGAATACTTCCCCTATTTCTTTAGCTGGGACAGTAGCATCACAGAAACACGGRTAATTTGTATGGACTATTGACATTTTTCTACTGATTTATAGCAGGCTGAGTTGCTTTATACAATACAGCACTGCCCTCTTTCCTATATGCTAACATGCTGCAGGGTCTATGTCTGTCACCACRCCTTCACCGCGCACCACAGGAACACTACCCTGCAACCCACCTCTACTGCTCGCACAGTGATTTGCTCGTTTTTCTGCCCAGACATTTTCCAGAGGGTTTTTACTGCTGATGCCAATTACTTGGAGAATCATGAGAAAATGAACCAGTCCTTCTGGGAATCACTTGTAAAATGTTTAGCCACCACTGACCCAGCTATCCTGAACACTGAAGAAAAGAACAATGTAAGTTACTAAAGAAACAYGCGTCCGTTGTAAGACATTGTTATACAGATACTGTTATACTTCTCTGATATACTTTGGGGTCCAATAATCTGATGTGCTAAAACATACCTAAAACATGCTAAATGCTGTAAAAGGGTGCTTTGATAAATGAGACTCAGGCCGCTGCTTTTTGCTTCATTGTTCTCCATGTGAAAAAATAACTGGCTTTGTATAAATTCCTCAGGGTCGGTTCAGCTCACTGTTTTCTAGGCAGGACCATTGTTAGTGACAGTTTGCTGTAAGATACTGCAGAGATTGCATGTCCATTTTCAGACCCTGTAACTATGTTTCTCCCGCTCTTTAAATAGTTAACTATTACGCACTGTTTCTTTCCCAGTTGATGGCTCTGCTCTGAGTTGCTGAATGGAGTTTACATTCTCTTCGCATCTTTGGCATTACTCCTTGTCCCTGATTTCCCCCTTGTACAGTAGGGGCAGGGGACTGCATTTCCCACAGATGGGGTGAGATAGATACATTCATTTGTATAGCAGGGTATGTTTTTACAGGCTACGTTTCACTGGAAGGACTATTTGCTATTTACTTACCTTTCTTTCAGCTCCTCAACAGCTGCAACATCCTGCCTGGAGGCTGTGCAGCCTGCCTGAAGGCCATAGAGAAGAAAGGAGTCAGGGCAATGGCTGTTCTTTACCTCTTGCTGAAGATAATCAACCCATCTGGATATAGGCAGCTRCCCAGCTCCAAGGGAAAGGGTGAGTCCTACCTGGCTGCTTGCCAACTATTTTGTTAAAATTACTGCAGTGCCAGTGCAACTTAACACCAGTTTGAAAATTCTGATATGTGCTTGGAAGTGATTAGTGAACAACTAAAATGTCTAGAAATACTGCTTAGAAAAGTCGGTTAGGTACGGTGATAATGGGACCCAAAGATAGTATTTTACTTTAGTTTGACTTGGCTTCTTCTGGGGAAAAAAAACTTGTTTATTTAGGGAGAGAGGATGGCTTGGGATGATGATGCCAAAGAAATTTCTCTGACTTAAAGTGGTGCCCCAGTTTTTCCTGTCCAGCTGGATTCATGACACCCAGGGCACTTTTTTGCATGGACTGTTATCCAGCCAGCCTGGACCTCTCTGAGCTCTCATAGTGGTAAGAAATCCAAGCTAAGATGCTGAAAATATTTTTGCAAATGACCCTAGCAGCCCATGTAGTAGTAACTAAAAGGAGTGGATAGAGGATGGCACTTGGGGTGCCGAACCTGGCAACAAGATACAAATAGACTCCACTGTGCTTCTCGTTTGCCTGGTTGTGCAATAAGAAACTAAGTGCAGTTCCACAGGGTTCATAGAGTCATTAATTGTCTKTAATAGATCACAGAGCTGCACTCACTTAAGATGACCCTCAAGGAGATCCTGTTCCCGTTTCTGCCTTGATCAAACATGTTCACGAAGGGGAGAGACCTCCCAGCCCGGAGAGCAGCCCAGCTTTGGTCATCTGTCAGAGTAGGAAAGTTTGTCACAGCAAGGACCCCCTTGCTGCTCTTGTACAGTGAGCAGCATCGAGCAGCCAGGGGGGATCGTGTCTAGCTGGGTATGTCCAAATATCACAGCTAATCATGAAGAGACGCACAGACCCGCCAGCCCTCAGCACAGAGCTGAGTTTGAAGCTGTTAAGAATCACCTGCAACTCCAGCCACACAAGCCAGGAGCACTTCTCTGCCTGGCCCAGGAGTCAGCATCCCGCAGGTTTCTCCTCCGGGTGACTTGGCCTCGCTGCCTTTGAGGGTTTTGCTTTTATGCCACAGGAGGGTGCTGGCACTGCGGCGTAAACACCGGGAACCCGGCAGGAATCACAGGGGCGAAGGGAGAAGTAGCCCAGGGAAGGGTGAGCGACTATTCTCCAGCTAAAGCATCTTTCAGCTGCAGCTGCTGTTACTTCAGGGAGTGGGAATTTTCATAGGGGTAGCATTACGGGTAAATGAAAGGCCAGAATATGAAACTTYAGGCATCTGCCACAACTATTTAAGAAAGTCTAAACAGTAGTGTGTATGATGCTTTCATTTGTAATGCTTTGTACTACTCCTTGTGTGCAAAAAACACAGCTGAAATAAGACTGAGTCTGATTTCCTGTCAGACAACCTTTAATAAAGCATTGTGAAGTCTGTCATTGTAAAAGGGAGAAAATGTAAATAGTTGTTTATAATATTTTTTCCTCTATATATAAAACAGATGAAAAATTGAAACTCCTGAAGAGATTGGAAAGGAATCTCATGCTTTCACAAGGGGAAAAAAAGGCTGAAAACTCATCCCATGAGTCCATGGATGAAGATACACAAGGTAAAGAGGGTTTATTTCATTTTTCCCTGAAACATAATTTAGTCTGATTGCGTGTTCATAAGAGATTCACATAGGAGATTTGCAGCAATTCAGCAGCAATTCTTGCAGAACTCTGAAAAAAGTAAGAAACTGTGCAAAAGAGAGCACACAAAACAATCAGTACCTCTAGATTCATTATCAGCAAAATAGTGGCTGCCCCCCGCTCTTGTGGAAGTTGGAGGTTTCAGAAATGTAGAAATGTGCTACAAGATTTCTTCCCAAATAAAAGATCATAACTTCTATGATCTTCAGTGCGTTTATGGTATAACTGAATCCTGCGCTATAGCAGGAGGCAAAGAATAGTCAATGTACAGTAGTAGCCGGCAATGCATAGTACTTTTCTAGCATTTCTTTTCTTATTAGCAAACATCAACAGTGCATCAAAAGTCACTTTGGCTGCCACTAGACYATTTCATTCATGGAAAATGAGAGGGACTAAGTGGTGACAGGCAATATGGAAGTGATAATGCTAATACTGGCTTATTCTGTTACAGAAAGCCACTAGCTGATTAAGATCAAATGAGTTGCATTTAGAAATAAAATTTTCAAAGTAATTAGCAGTGCTGTTGATGTATGTGTTTAAAATAAGAACTGTCTCACTACACCCCTTTATACAAATTATTCCAACTTCCAKTTTTGCTGTTTTTTTCCTATTCAGCCAGCTTTGAAGAGAGCTGTGAGGCAAAAGCAGCTAATAATGATCCTTGCATTTTAAAGCCTTGATTTTTACCTACATATCCCACGGCCATTATTATATTATGAGCAAACAACTACAGTGCTGTTGTTTCTGATACTGCTGGCACGTTTTTCTTTAATCTGAGGAAAAAACACTTTCTCTATCCAGACAGTGATGGGGAAGATTTAGGAAGACAGAAGACTGAAGGCCAATTACTTGGAGGTAGGACAAAGTGACAACAKTATTGGTTTTTGCTAGAGACAACCAATATAAACCAAAAAAAAAAGGATAATTTCTGGCATTCTTTGGTTTGACTTTTGAACATCTGTAACATGTATAGACATAGGAAAATGACCAGTCAGAATTTGGCTGTAGGAAAGGCATTTCCTACAAGATGAAGCTCAAGTAATACTAACCCTCACCCATGCCCTGTGCTTGGAGTTGAACCAGGAGAATAGCAAAATCTGCTGTTGTGGGAGAAGTCCTGCTGCCTGGGTCTGCACAGTTGCCATTGAAACATGGCAAAAGAGTTTTGAAAATATCTATCACAGCCGCTACTTACAGGGTCTGCAGTCAGCCCGCAGCGCTGACTGGAGACCATCAGCAAGGACCACACACACCTTGGATCTCGTTCCCGAGGCTTTTCCTTTCCTTCCAAAGGAAAAATGGAAAATAAGTACAACGCAGATGAAGAAAATGTGCTGTGTCAGCACAYAGAAATAGCTATCGGCTTATGGTATAGAACCATGGATGTAAAAAAGTTAAGGCTTTCATCATTCAATTACTGTCTTAAATTGATCTCAGCCTAGATGTCAATTTAAATGAGCTGGTCTTACATTAGGAGATTTAATTTATCTCACAGGAGTCTGATTCTAYCTGACTCCAGATATTGTGAGAGATGCAATATGGGGGGTTAATAATCCATTCATGTTTCCCTCTTTCAAACTGCACAACCCACAACAGAGCTGTCCTTGCTAATGAGTTATAGTTGGTATCTACCCTGTCACTTTTACACAACCACACTAATTTCCATAGAGTTGCACGGGCTAGGACTGGCAGCAAGACGTGCATATGCATTATGGATAATAATCTACATCATCTTTGCGTAATATTTTAGGCATACCAGCAGAGGTTGTTCCCTACAGACGTTCAGGTAAGCGTTCCCAGGTAACCTCATCCTGCTGAAAGGAAGACTGTAACTGCAGTTTCTTCTTTCTGATATGCTTATATATTAAAAAACCACCCCCAGCTGTAAATCCATTGGTTTCCAGTTATCCTGGTGTTGGACCTGGGCATGGTGGAGACATTTTGTTGCAGGCTTGTCACAGTGGCTGGCTGATAGCAGGTGATTTGTACAAGGCATCTGCGCAGATTGACCCACTTTTTTGTAGGCCTGCCAGGTTCTTACAAGGTCAGCTCACAGCAGGTGTCATCCTTTTTAGGGGAAAACCCAGCAATTCTATTGGGCAACTATTCAGTCTTTCCCAAGACAGCTAGGCGGTTTCCAGCATTCCCTGCAGCCCTCTGTCTCCTGCTGAACAGGGATGCAAGATTGGGAGGGAGCTGGAACCTGGTTTCTGGAAAAGAGTGATACTCAGCTCAGAACACCTTCCTCGCTTAGCTCAGAGCACAGAGCGTTCCCCAGCAGAAGATGCTAGCTGAAACCAAATGACAAGCAACCGAGAAATAGTACCAGCTGAGAAGCTTGAACTGAGCCAATCTGAAGGCAAATTTCCTTTTAGCAGGGATTGCTGGGCAGCAGCAGAACAAATGTAAAAAGCCCGTAGTAGGAAATTTTCAAAGGCTTGATTGCATTACCGACCTCATCCCTCCCACTCCCAGSCCAACGCCACATTCGTTAGTTGTGAGAGGCAGACAGCCCAGCAGACTGTCCTGTTTGAGAGGACGCCTGCTCGGCCACGGTTCTCCTGTGGAGTGGGGAATAGTTGCCGTGACTTGGAGTGTTTCGGCCGAGGACAGCGTTGGGAAGATGTAAGTTGCAGCATAATCCCTAGGGGAAGTTTTTGAGCTACCTATTCCCAAAGAGCTATGAGGGTAGAGGAATATATTGTAATACAATATTCTCCCCACATATTGCCAGGTGCAGAAAGAGGATTACAGTGCTTTTCCAGTTGGCATTTGGCCTCTCCACCTCTCCCCATGGCCTTTGTTGCTTCAGTTCTGGGTTACTTCAATACACCAGACTGAGACAYGAAAAATATTTGGCTAGCACAGGACACCATGCCTACTGCACTGGGCAGGTTCAGGTGATACACACATGCAGCACTGGTGATCCCAGCTCTGCTTGGTTCCAGCTTCAGCTCTAGCAACTGAATATTAACACAAAGGCCATCCGTCTTCTACTGCCCAGCTATTTCAAAGAACCTGGGATCACTGTGAATAGTCAGCTTTATTGTTATCTGTTCTCGGGCCCTTTTAACTTCCTCCATTTCCTGGCACTTTCAAGTACTGTTTTGTCTATACTGAGTCACCAAACAGGTGAATACTCCCCGTGCTTGCTGGTGCTGATAATGGTGGAAAACAGTGTATTTGTATTTTTACCATGAGAAATAATAGAACTATGTTGCTTTTCAGAGATTACCAGAAGAGAAGATTCAATTGCAGATGGTAAATACAAACAAGCGAACAGACGTTTTTCTTGTGGATGCTGTCTTTCAGGACTGAGATTTGCTTAGTGATGATAGCTGTACTAGCTCGTTGATACCTAGATATTTCCTAATCAAAAAGTAGAAGTTTGAGAATAGTTATTAAAATGAACTGTAATGCTTTATTAGAAGAAATACTGTGCAAGTCATTCCATGGTACAAAGTTACAGTGGAACTATTGCATTTAGGAGGCAGAGTAATACGGAACAGACACCTGCCAAGTACGAATTGATGTTCTGATAAATTCTGCATCTATAGATCATTCATGCTGCTGCACAGAGGAACATTTGTGAGTCAGACTAGTGCAATGCTATGTTAACATTAATAATCAAATAACTGAGTTTGTCCYCAAACCAGTACTTGATCAATCCAGAATGCTCAAAGAATCAAAAATGTGACTCTAGTATCAGGTGACCCAGAACAGAATTTCTTGGCAGTTTAGTTGCTTCTTGGTTCAAAAGCACAATATCAAATGTCTGTAGCTCATTTGGAGCACGTTTCCAGTACTCTCCTGTTACATCTTTAGAAGAAATTAAATTCACTGCCAGGCAGTGGTTGCCTGGATGCACAGCCCAATGTAAGTGAAATCAGCATCTAAAACTTGTGATGAATCAGCTCCCAAAGGCTTATATGCAGCAGACTGCCTGGGGGTCTTCTCAAGCAATTAAACAAAAAAGCAAAAAACCTTCTGCTTTGAACACATCATTGGAAATCTGGTAAAATACTCAGCTCTTTCTGACTTTTGACAATACTTCGGAGAAAGAACAGAATTTGGCAACTCTGCTCACAACTAGAGCAAAATGCYCTCTATTTAAGCCTCTAACAATACCTAGCTTGTTCTTACGCTGTTCTTTCTATGTATCGGTATAGCTATCTATAGGAGACTAATTGTCAGCTACAGTTGTTAATTTGGGGCTGCAGGAATACTTCAACTTCAGGCTTAACTAGATTGATGGTACACATACGCTTAGTAATGAAGGTGGTTATATTATTGTAGCTGTGATTGYGCAAAGCACCCAAGAGTCAAACCAACGCTCCCTTGTACTGCTGCTTTACTCCCCCACTGTAATTCTGAGACTATCAATTGTCCCAGACTAGACAGAAAAAACCCAGAGTGGTCTAAAACAATTCTGTATTGTTAATGCAACCATCTGATTGTGCTTTTTTTTTTTTTTAAAAAAAAACACTGCTCTTTTTGGGGTGATTTTAAATTGCTAATTTGATCTTTCTGAAAGGCTCGCAGATCTTTCCTTTGAACAGTTTTACATATATTCTGCTCTGAGAATCGATTTCAGGTACAAAAAGGGAAATAAACTTAAAACTCCTTAATTTCAGAGTTCCATGGCAATAAAAGACATTTCTTTTTTTTGTAGCATATGAGAATGAGAACACTCGCGTCCGCCAGTGGACAGTACGGTGGATGGGCATACGGAAGGATGGTAACTTTTTTTTTTTTTTTTTTTTTTTTTTTTTTTTTTTTTTTAATTGAGGTGATGTCAACCCTATTGAACCTTAGTCCATGCATAAGATCTCTGGTTCAAAAAAACTTCTTCCCCCCCCCCCCCGACATGAGTACTTTGTTGAAGTGCATCAAGGCTTCTCCATGAAAATCATCACAGCTTCTCATAACAACTTGTGTGCACGTATGTTTTGCAGTTTAGTGTATGAGACAGCTCATGTGRAAATACTTTATTGGCTGAACGATACACTGTACATTAAGGTGTATTCGTAAGGGCCATGCCTGCAGTTGTGACCTAATTTTCCCTCTCTATTTCAGATGAATTCTTTCATTTTGTCATTCTTTGCTTTGCAATTGGAGCTTTACTAATTTGCTACTACTACTACAAAGGTAAGGCAAGACTTCAAAAGAAGGATAAATTGTTGCACACTAGAAAAATGAACAAAGCCAAACATTTATTATTTTGTTGCCTTAGATTGGACTATTTCTCTTGGAACTGGTTTACTCACCTTTGCTTCCCTGGAAACCACTGGGATATACTTTGGTCTGGGTAAGTGTATCTACAGCGGCCAGCTCTGTGTCAACACTAAAGATACAAGGTCACACAGCGACTGAAGTGCACAAGGCTGTAGAAGTGCTAGTGCCGAGAGTCCGTAAATCACCGCGTGACATCCCCTAACATCTCATTCACAATTACAGTGTGGCTGGAGACAAACGTGCCTTAGTGACACTGAAGGGAGAGGTTGACTCATTTTTCGTTCTCAGCGATCACAAGACCCTGAGTCACCTCTTTCTGCAGCAATGGCTGAATGCTAAGTTGCCATGACAACGTGTAATTTTAGCAGCACAGCCTCTCCCCAGCTACACTCTAATCGGTGCTGCGCACTCAGGCTGCCACTCATTCCCCTGGGACTGAGGCGGCTGAACACCCCGAGGAAGAGCTCAGCAGAACCTGGACAGTGGCAGCTACTGAAAAYGATGCTAAAGAAATGGGCATTCCTGGCAATCCCTTGGGATGTGGTAGGGAAGGAGGGAAGGACTAGCAGCAAGTTATGGCTTCCTGGCTGAGAACAGAAGTCTCCTTTGTAATCTTGTGCTGATGTTTTTGGTGGGTTGTGGATGGTTCTCTCAAGGAATCAGCCTTGTCACTACCTTGTTATTAATGATATCGCAAAAGCGCTTGTTTAAACAGTAATCTTGGGTTCATTAATATYGCAAGTGGCAGTGTTTGTTTTTTGCCATTTTTCTATTTTTTATGTTTTATGTTGCTGTCTGGCTCATCTTGAAAAAAAATGTTTGTTTTCACAATTAGTGTATCGAATTCGGAGCGTACTTGACAGTTTTGTTCCTCTGATTGACAAATTAAGGCCAACAGGTAATAGTCATTTTCTTACTGACTGCATGCATAGTCCCTAGACCTTCCTGGGTACTTCATTTTGGTCAAGTCTTAAGACTAACTTCTCTAAACTACAATTTCCAATCTTCTTTTCTTAATTAAAAAAAAAAAAGAAATATTTTACTACCGTTCATTACAGCTGCTTGGGTTTGAAAATGAATTCTTCTTGACTCTTTCTTTCCATGTGGCAAAGCATTTTTGTTTTTCATACTCTGTCCTGTATGGGGTATTAACTATTTCCTGACAATTCCTGAATAAGAATTCCATAGCTCACTTAAAAATTCGGGGAGTGGGGGTAGGTTTCTCTTGTCRGGTCTTCAAACAGACTTCAGGTTCATGTTCATCTCCATGCATGAACACAAAATATGAAGAATGCTGAAAAGCTGCACAGATACATGACAATTTGAACACAACAGGCTTGACAATTGTCTTTTTCTTCATCACGCAGGTATGAGGAAAGCTGCCTAGGAGGAATATTTCAGGAGTTCCACAAACTGTGCTTGTCTGCATGTCTAGGATTAAAAGAACTGCTTTATGAGGCAAACATAAAAACCTAATGGCTAATGTGAAATATTGAAATGTTAAACCATAGAAAGACATCATTCCCTCCCCTCAAAAATAAAGATGAAACTGCATTACAGGGTCCCATTCTTTCTTCTGAAGTGATGCGTGGCTCTATAAGACAATCTCGATGTAGGTTTATTTTTAACTCCATTAAATATAAACACATTCTCCTTCCCTCYCCCATGGAACCATGTTAGTCTGCCTATGGTGTATCAAAATCAACAAAATGACCAGTATTATCCTCACCGGTTCTGGATCAGGCTCTGGATGTTTCAGTAGGAATCTTGGCAACCACAAAGCCACCTCCTCTTCACCCCTTGTGATGCTGCAACCCAGGCAAACACCAGCTGCTTGCTTACACAGTTGAGCCCCAACAGCGCAACAGCACTGAAGCAGATTAATTTATTGTGGCAGAACTCAATATAGTGGGCGTACAATGATTTCACCCAGTGAAAGCTGGGTGAGATTTTACATGCAGTGACATAATGGTGCAGTAATGAGATTATTAACAGCAGCAAATTTCATCTCTTCTTCTGARGGGAAAAATGAAGTGTTTGATTTGACCCATCCCCAAACATTTTTCTTTCTTTGAGTAAAATAAAGCGCAACTTTGACGTTCCTTTCATTTTATAGGGCTATGTTACACATTATATATGTAGGGCTAATGCAATCATAGGCAGACTGCAAAAAAGGCGATACCTTTAAAATTTTAGTAAAACTGTAAGGTCTTCATACCCATAGAAGGATGAAGGCATCAAGTCAGTCAGAAAGTGCCATAAAACATGAAATTGTAAGGAAATGTAGATCTAAAAGGCATTAGCCCAAACAGCCCAGAGTTTTAGAGAAGAAATTTCAAGCCTTTCTCAGAAAATTAAACCACTTACTTTTTAGTTGTATTTAATTTTAAATTTTAAGCACCGGTATTGATCGTTCTTGTGTGTTGCAGTTCCATTTGCACACRCAGAAATATCAGCAATTGTACGCAGGCCTGCACCAACGCAGCACAGCAGTTACCTAACATGTCAGGGGTTAAATTAAGCAATAAGGATGAAGTTATTTTGTAATATTTATACTCTCATCTACATGTACTATTTACATGTCTTTGTAGAAATAGTCTGTCATACCAAAATACTGCATATTTTTTGTTGTTAGTTTGCAGATAAAGTCTTGCTCAGACCAGTGTAGTGTTGTTAATGKCAAATGGCTTTTGGGTGAACTGAAAACTATGCATAGTCACCCTGCTCTAATGAAAACTGCTTTTTTAGCTTCCTCTGCTGTATAACATCTTTCTGAAAGGTAATTTGTGGAATAGTCAGGGTGAGAAACATATTTTAGGACTATGTTTTCAAAATTTGGTACTCTGCAGTCAACAAAATGAATTTTAATATTTTTTTTTTTTTTAAACAGAAGCTGCTGAAGGGTAAAATAAGCAAAACATTTAAAAATAGCAAAACATTTAAAAATCAGCCAGTGGAACCCAACGTGCGAGATGAACAGCTGACCCAACTTAGAGCAGCTCACATGCAAAGAGTCAATTCTATAGAAAAAGCAACTTACATGTTCAGCCGCACCCTCTCGGGTATCTGAGAATTTCCTGCTGTTCTTTCAGCTCCTTCTCCTGGAGTCCATCTCAGCTTTTTAAACATTCCTGCCTCTTGCCCAGCCGCAATGCTCTCATTCTGCTCTCACGTATCACCCTTGGTGCAGCACTGGCCAAGCACTCAAAAATATGATACAAGCTCCTATGAAGCGTTTCAACCCTCTTAAATGACCTTGTGCTCACTGTGCTACCATTCTCCACGTCCAGCCCACGGCTCATCACTCATTCCCACCGCTCTGCTGGGCCTCCACTTCCCCTGTTGCCCCCCAGGACCGGGTACGTCTCCTTCCACTTCGACGTTATCCAGCACACAGGGTGCCTCCTTCTTGTCTTTGGTTTTAAATGGCTGGGGGGCAAGGCAGAGAGGAGGAACTGCAGCAAAGGCACTAGCCACCCTCCTCCTGCAATACACGTTCTGCTTTTCACTACCCAACGCCTAACACTTCTGTCCAGAAGAGGGGCTAGAGAACCCTCTTTTCGCCAAACTCCCTTCAAGACAGGATTTTAATTTTCAGCAGTAAGTTGGACCAAACACGGAGCAAAAGTTACTCAATTCGCTCTGGGCTATAATGCCCAGCGCCTATTTCCCCGCTGAAGCACAGCCCGCTCAGACCTTCAGTGAGCACCCAACCGCTCCCGTGCTAGAGCTCACAGYAGGGGAGGTTAGCTGCGAAGCAGAAAACCCTCCTGCTAGACAGCAGGCAGACAAAGCGCTGCTGCCCACAAATTGTTAAATAACCTGAAGGTTTTTCAGTGACTGAAAACATTCAGATGTTACTCCACTGCACAAAACCCCATGGAGAATAAAAGAGATTAAAAACCAGAAGGTTTTTTAAGCTGGTATTTTTATTAGAACTCTCTACATAAAGCACCTTTGCCTGCCTTAAACTTACAGTACTTCCGTGAACACTGCTTTTCTGTAACACAGCACAAGATGCTTCAAACTACTCCGCATTTCTTGATTTGGACACTGCCACCTTAACAGCTTGCACAATGGCATCTTTATCAATGCCAAACATCTTCAGGAGCTCAGCTGACTTCCCGCTGCGTGGTACATGAGATACAGCCAAGCGATTGACTGTGATACCAGGCTCACCCACTACTGCAGCACACACTGCTTCTCCAATGCCACCTATGGAAAAAAGTCAAGCATGACATACATCTGTATGCTTCAACAGGCAACATAYAGATTGCATGTGTATCTGATTCAAAGGTCCATGCAAGTTAAATACTGAATTCACATGCTCGTGAGAAACATCAATCACAATATATGTCTGAGTTACCCATTTGTGAAATGAAAACAATTCCCTATTTCACAGGCATTTTGAGGACAACCAGCCTGACATTTCTGAAGTACTTACAAATTGGCAGTAAGAAACATATACCTCTGAAGGGCACAGAACTGTCAGGAAGCCCTCACCACTTCAGCATCAGCCACCGAGAGCCAGGTTTAAAAATACAGACTGAGGAGTATTTACAAGTGTACTTAATGTGCTGAAAGTCTTAATTCCCACCAACGAACAGCATTTAAGAGCTCCATCTTTTCACAACGCCTGTACACGCCGCTAGGCACCTCTCCGAGTTATGCAATATATTCACGACCTGTGCTTAGAGCTCAGCTCAGACTGAATCACTATCAGTCACAGGGACAAAGGATGCAACCGAGAACTGTATGGCAGCAGGAGAGACACTGGAAGCAGGAGTACTAGCGAAGAAGAAAACACAGGAATAGTGTCAAGGGAATGTGCTCTGAGACCTGGTAGGAGAGACACCTTGGTGCTGCAGTTCAGTTWGGGTGCATCCAGGAAGGCAGGGCTTTTCACAGCTCCGGGCATGGTGTGATTTAACCAGTCAAACCTCACCTCCAGCCAGAGGCACCTCCACGGATGTGGCTGGTAAGATCAGCCTGATGTGGGCTTGCAATGCATGCAGGCTTGTGATGCGTGTACACTTGACCTTCCTTGATTACATCACACAGAGAAAGCTGTGCCAGTGTAAATCGCATGTGCATCACCTCAGAGTGTGATCACTTTGTCACCTTGGAAATCTGCAGTAAAATGTTTGTCCAGAGTTGAAAGATAAGCTAGAAAATGATGAGGCTCAGTGATGCCATCACCATCCGTAGTCTGGAACAAAAGTACGGTGTAACCAGCACTTATGGTAATACCAGATCACTTCAGATACCTGGCAAGAGTGATGCTTCACGTTAAAGTAGGACAATATTCTCATGATATCTACTAATTTCTAGTAGTAGATATCTACAATATCTACTAATGCCATAGTTCACAGCTGCCCCTCTGCTCATTTCTTCATCTCCCCCCAAGAGGAGCAAGCCTGACACGCAATTCACAACAGATGCTCTCTGTTTGCCTATGGTCTCATCTTCACGGGACATGTTTGCACAGGCAAGCCCCTGAAAACCTGTGCAAACAAGGCATGTCAGAGAGCAAGCGGCAGCAGATTATGGAGTTAACTCCAGTTGGTGGCCAGTCATGAGCGGTGTTCCCCAGGGCTCAGTTTTGGGGCCAGTCTTGTTCAACATCTTTATCAATGATCTGGAYGAGGGGATCRRGTGCACCCTCAGTAAGTTTGCAGATGACACCAAGYYGGGCGGGAGTGTTGATCTGCCTGAGGGTAGGAAGGCTCTGCAGAGGGATCTGGACAGGCTGGATCGATGGGCCGAGGCCAA